>JAJEJH010000127.1:0-430000 GCA_026122585.1 Anacardium occidentale | reverse complement strand
TAGCTTGAGATTTTTTGGGCAATACCTAATAACCAATTGTGATTTCTTAAAATATAGGTATTACCTATATATTTCTACATTTATCTATATATAAATTAATGAATATATGTTATGTTATATGTGTGTCACATATTAGACAATGTCACAGTATGGATTGAAGAAACTTGAGCCTATGTTCATCACGTGCATCAACCACATGAGTTGATAGTGGTGTAGAGGATGTTCCTAAGTCTAGAGGTCGAGGTTATCATTATTGAAGGGGAAGGTATTAGTAATTGATGAACCCTAATCATGACAACTTGAACCACTTCATGATGTGGAAGTTGATATGAAGATCATAGAAGATTTTGAGCTTTTTGATGACGATCATCTATATTTAGAGGAAAGATAAGATTTGGTTTTTGAAGGATGGAATATAGTTCTAGCTTTCCCATTTCCATCACTTGTTATCCTACTCATACAAAAAAAGAAAAGCATTGGTGGTATGGGAGTGTTTCCTCAAGGGCATATGAATTTTAGTTAGGGATGTTCAATTTGCCATTCATAAATATTGTCAAAAAAAGGCTAAAATTATAGAAGACAAATACCACTATACATTTGACATAACACATGAAGCAATGTGTCAAAAGGAGAAAGGCATTGGGTAAAGAGATTCTTCCTAAAAGGCAAACAATGCTTTAAGTCTTCCAAGTCCCTTGAATCACTTATGAGTCCTCCCATTTTCAAGATGAGTTGAAAATACGAGCATAATAAGGTATAAACTAAAAAATTTGTTTCAATATCTCTATCAAATTTGCATTCACATATATTGTAAATTATTATCAAGAGGTTATTATAAAATTATTTTGTATATTTGTCTAATTATAATTATAGGTTTGCAAGGCATTGGCTCAGATTATTTTCATAGATGATTTGCTTCTCAACTTTGTAAAAAAATACAAGGTTTAATTTTTTTCAACAACTTTCTACAGCCCTTGTATGAGAAAATTGGATGCAAGTAAGAGAAGTTTGATTGTGACAGAGATGTTGAGGCTAAAGCACAAAAATTTAAAAAATGTTTCTAATAACTTAAAAGGATAAGTGTAACCATTACTATGGGGTTTAGAAAAGCACATTAGGTGAACCTTATGACATGGGGTTTAGAAAAGCACATCATAAACCTTGTTCACATACCTCTTCCTCTAAGGAGGAGAGACATCACAAAGGTTTTGTATGATAGTTTCAAAGAATAGGGTATTGTGAAGAAGGTAATATTTTTTTATATACATACTACGAATTTTTTTTTAACCTCAATTTAATGCTTTAGTTTATATCAATTGGTATTGATATTATCAATTCAATATGTTTGTAGGTGCACAATATAATAGTAGACAATACATCTGCTAATGATAAGTGTATAAAATCATTAAAGGAGTTTATAATAGTATGAGGTCATCTTTTCCACATCCCTTGCACACTCACATCACCAATCTCCTTGTAGGATGGTATGAGTGCAATAAAATATTTTATTTATAAAATAAAGAATAAAGCTAAATTTTTGTGAGCAAGTGAGGATTAATAAAAAGAGTTTGCTAACATTGCTAAGATATGTCACCTGAAGGAGAGAAAATTGGTTATAGAATGTGTAATTAGATGGAACAACACATATAACATGCTTAGCATTGTATTATTGTTTAAAGAAGTGTTTCGTAGGTATGGATGCAATGAACTAACCTTTCTCTTATTTTGTTTGTCCAGAATGGAATGGGATGAAGTCTTGGTCATATTCCAACTTTGAACTATGTTTAATAATTTTCTAAAATTGTGTCTGGCTCATACTACCTAACAACCAACTTATATTTTATAAAAGTATTTCAAATAAAGCATATTTTGAAAGCATACCAACGTATATTTTGTTAACTTTAGATGACTAACTATTTTATAATTGGTTTACATTTAAAATAAAGCAAGACCCATATGTCCTAACAACTAATAATTGCAACTTAAGATTATATATAAACATATATAAAATAAATTAACTAAAGCTTTCATGCATGATTTATCTTTACCCATGTCAAAATCTCCTCGATCTTGGATTACCTTAGAACATGATCTTTAACTTGATTGTCTGATCTTGATTTTGAGGATTGTTTGGCATTTTAATTCTTTTTGAAGGACTTTAGAAACTCATAAGCTGTATGCCAATTACACAAGAAGAGACTAAGATCAAATATTGGCTTGACAACCTTGGGAAAAGACTTGAAACTATAGTAAGTTGGTGAGTGCTACGATGCCAAGATAGAAAATCATAGGCAGAATGCTTCTATGGTGGCAAGATGACAAGGCAACCTTTTTCTATCATGGCAATACACTTCTTACTATGGCAAAACTGGTAGGTAAGACTTTGGCCTTACTTCCTTGGCTTTCTTCCTCTTAGTTCTTGCTTGGCTTGACTTTTTAAACTTGTTGTGTCACCACTTTAAGATCTTGGACTCCTTGGAGAGACATGAATAAGGGTCAGAATGCTTGAGTTTCATTCAAATGCTTTGATTGAATTTACAAGTCTTGCACGATTAAGCTTGGTGTTTCTTTGTTGAGATTGGATGATTTGAGGAACATTGACCTTGCTTAAATGACAACTTGAAAGAACTAAGAAGTCAATTGGTGAATTATGAACTTAAGGGCTAGCTTCGATGGTTTGAAACACATCAGTGAATCCATCCATCTTTGGTGAATCAATCTCACATTCATTTGCCACAAGTACGCATTTCACTTATATTATATGATAACAACATAATTAAAGTTGAGTTTAATATATGATGATAACTTTATATATATGTTATTTTGAAACCACAATTGTAGAAACAACAAGCTTATTGTATAAAAGTGAAAAAACATTTATAATAGATAATGTTTATGACTGAAAAGTCTGAATTGCAATAATACCTAAACAAACGATTAGAGTAAATAAAAAGTTCATACTAGTCCAGTTTAAGTCACTTAATTAGTCACAAGCCAATTCTAGCAAGTATAAAATATTGTCACGCATAGCCATAAAAATTTTGACTATTCTTATCTTGACCATTGCTTCAAAAGTAGTTTTAAGTGTTGGTTCAAGAGTAACTCTCTTGCACCAAAATTGTAAGCATGTTTATGTGTGGTAGAGATTTGAGCTTTGCATCGGATTGAAAAACCCCTAAATGTATGTAATCCTTATGAATAACTTCACGTACTTTAATGTTTAATTGTTAATTAATTAATTTTGCTTTTTCTTTATCATGAAGAATGATCCAAACATTGAATTTGAATTGCTAGAAGAATGAAACATATATTCAATAGTGCAATAGCTTGGTATAATGTCATTTTATTATCCTTTTTTAGAGTTCTATTCATGATAATAAATAACATCAGTAAATGTAAAAAGCTTTTTATTTGAGTCTAGCAAAGCAATAAACTTTTCTAGAGCTCTATAAACTAGTGATAAGTTTATAGAACTCTAAAATAGTTTATTGCTTCTCCAGACTCAAATAAAAGCTTTTTACATTCACATAGGTTATTTATTATCATGAATATTGATATCCTGACTTGCTTAGAATGCTACTTTGCTTACTACTTTAGATATGGCACAATGCCATAATATTGTTTCGATAGGTTATTGCTGCTTGCTTGGATGCCAACCTACCTATTTGCTTACTGTAGGACCTGCCGTCACGAGTACCCCTGCTGCTGAATACTGAATGGATCTTTTATTTATAATCTAAAAATACGGGTACCCGCGACAGGAATCCTACGAAAATATAACACCGAAACTGTTATACATTCTGAATACAATACGAAAGCGAAACTGAAATATACATTTACTGAAATATACATGTTGTTCTGTACAATGGGCCCAATGGCCTTTTTCATACATACATACGGTTTCTATACATCTGATTACATAAAACATTTACAATATGACCACACAGGTCCAAAACTGAAAATACATACTGAGATCATGGTGTGGGCCTTCTCTTGTCAGCCTCGGACCACCCGTTCTTCGGAAACAGCACGAACACCTGAAAAGGATGGAAGAAGGAGGGGGGATGAGTGATAAAGATCACTCAGTAAGCGCTCCTTACTTCCTTCAACCCAAGCAAGCACAAACAATCACAACATACCTGGCCTTGGCCCTATTCATACATCTATGCGCTTGCTGGAATCTGAAACTAATTATCTGAATCTCATTCATTTACTAATATCATTATTAATCATGTCATGATGTGTATGTCATGCCATGCTATCTGAAATGACTGATAATAACTGATAATGCATGCATCTGAATATCCTGAATATCTAAATGTACCCGAAGGTACCTGCTGTGCTAATCAAACTTGGTGAACATAGGGATTCGACATCCTGGCCATGTGGGCTGAACAATCTAGCTACTGGCTAGAAAGCTGAATTAAACTGTGCTGTACGATCTGACTGGTGTCAGAAAGTTGAATCTGAAATACTGCTGAACATTCTGACTGGTGTAAGAAAGTTGAATCCCACGGATGCCCCCTCGAGTTCACCCTAATACTCTCACCCGTACATCGAGTTCTGAATACTGAATACTACTGAATTCGGATCCCTTGATCCTCTCTGAAGCTACATGTCATGCTATGGTATGCATATACAACTTTATTATCTGAATTCATGCTTATCTAATGCTATTCTGATGCATTTATGTTATTCAATTAGTTTCGTATGCTTTATTTCTCATTTTCTTTTCTTTTTATGGAAAATTGTAGGTGCACGGGCGTATGGCAAGGCACACGAGCGTGCATGGCTTCACACACGGGCGTGCGTGACCAAGGCACACGGGCTTGTACCTGGACACATGGGGTCGTGTGCCGATCGTGCGTCTGGCCGTGCAACCTACTGGAATTCTGGACAATTTCTTTGAAACAGTAGGCACATGGGCGTGTCCCTCAGGACACACGGGCGTGTGTCTGCTATTCTTGCCCGTGCACACAGCGTGCACACGGGCGTGTGCCTGGAAAAACAAAGGCACACGGCCGTGCTATGCAGGCACACGGTCGTGTGTCTTGTTCTTCAACAAGAACACTTCCTGGAAAACATACAATTTCACAACCAATTCACAATCAACATCAAATTCACTTCAAACACATGTTCCCAGCACCTCAAATAACACAATTCTAGCATCAAATGCAACATGCACCCATTCATCAAGAGTTCACCATTGAAGCATCATCTTTCTCTCACTAAAGCATAATCAACAAGCATGCATGGATCAAGGATGGCCAAAATCATTATTTCGCGCAACAATCATCATCATATAACATGCATAAAGTTCAACCGAGCATCACAACTCATCAAACTTGCTGGGAAAAATGTGAGGAGAAGTAAACGAACACTTACCTCATGCCATTGCCTCTGAAAGCTTCTCTATTAACTATTCTCTTGGCTCTCTCACCGGATTGGGAGCTACGGGAGGCTGGATCTCCTCTCTAATGTTAGGAGCTGCTGAAACAAGAGAGAAACCTTGGCTAAAATGAAAACTGGGTGAGAAAAATGAGAAACTTCTCTCGGCTCACTATTTATACTATGCCATGCACGAGCGTGCATCCAAGGTGCACGGGCGTGCACAAGGGGAAAAAAGCATTACTTATTTCCCGTGCATTCGTATGATTGAATCCTTTCTAAAAGGATCATACGAAAGCCACACAAGCTCTTAAAACTTACTAACTCACCCCTGAACTCATCTATGCTCCCAATCTATTGCTGGATTTCATTTTTAACCCCAAAACTCTTCCCCTAAGGGCTTTTCTGAATCTAGGATGCTACATTTCCTCCTCCCTTATAAAAATTTTGACCTTGGAATTTATCTAAATAACTCTGGGAACCTATCCCTAATCTCAGACTCTACCTCCCAAGTGGCTTCCTCCACTCTCTGACTGTGCCATAAGACCTTCAATAGGGGAATCTGTTTATTTCTGAGAACCTTGACCTTGTAGTCGAGAATCTGCACTGGTAACTCTTGGTAACTCAAATCTTCTGCCAACTCAATCTCTGAAAAATGAAGCACATGAGAAGGATCCCCCACATACTTCCTCAACTGTGAGACATGAAAAATATTATGGATTCTGTCCATGCTAGCTAGCAACGCTAACCTGTAGGCAACTGTCCCCAGTCTCTTAAGTATCTCGTAGGGACCAATGAATCTGGGAGCTAACTTTCCCTTTCTACCAAATCTGAGAACTTGCCTGTATGGAGCAACTCTTAGAAACACTCTGTCGCCCACTGAAAACTCAATCTCTCTGCGTCTCAGGTCTGCATAGCTTTTCTGTCGATCCTGGGCCTGTTTCATTCTCTGTCTGATGATCTTGATCTGCTTAATCATCCTTTAAACTATCTCTGGACCCACAACTGTCTCTAGAGAATCTCTCTCTCTAACCTCATCCCAATGAAGAGGAGATCTACACTTTCGACTATATAGCGCCTCAAAAGGAGCCATCTGAATAGTCGTCTGATAACTATTATTATACGTAAACTCCATGAGGAAACAACTCTGCCCAATCGGTCTGGAAGTTCATACAACAAGCTCTAAGCATATCCTCCAGAATCTTATTAACTCTCTCAGTCTGCCTATCTGTCTGAGGATGATATGCTGAACTGAACTACAATCTGGTCCCCAAGGCTCTCTGCAATGACCTCCAGAAAGCTGATAGAAATCTGGAGTCTCTATCTGACACTATAGTCCTGGGAACACCATGAAGTCTGACTACCTCTCTGATATACAATCTCCCCATATGATCTGTAGACATACCATGTCTAACTGGCAGGAAATAAGCTGACTTCCTGAGTCTGTCTACGATCACCCATATATCATCAAATCCTCTCTAACTCTAGGAAGACTCAAAATAAAGTCCATGGAGATTTCTTCCTACTTCCACTCAGGAATACTCAAAGGATGAAGTAAACCTGAGGGTCTCTAGTGCTCTACCTTAACCTGCTGACATACCAGACATCTGGAGACGAAGTCTGCTATGTCCTTCTTCATACCTGACTACCAGAAACTCTTCTTGATATCTTGATACATCTTCGTACTACCTGGGTGTACAGAATACATCGTACTGTGTGCCTCTGACAAAATTTTCTGTCTCAACTCTGAGCTCTGTGGCACATAAACTCTGTCTCTGAATCTCAAGATCCCATCTCTGAACTCAAAATCTGGCACTGATCTTTCTGACATCCTCTGAATCATACCTTGAGCCCACTCATCTAACATCTGACTGTCTCTGATCTCATCATACAAGGAAGATCTGATCTGAAGTCTAGAAAATCCCACAGTCACTATCTCAATCTGCTCTCTGGCAATCTCATACTACAACTCTCTCTGAACTGAAAGACTGGATAAGGTTACTCGCCTACTCAAGGCATCATCCACTACATTGGCTCTTCTTGGATGATATCTGATGTCACAGTCATAATCTTTCACCAGCTCTAACCATCTCCTCTGTCTCATGTTCAACTTTCTCTAGGTGAAGAAATACTTCAGACTTTTATGGTCTGAATATATGTTGTACTTGACTCCATACAAATAGTGTCTCTAAATTTTCAGGGTGAAAACAACTACTGCTAACTCCAGATCATGGGTAGGGTATCTCATCTCATGATCTCTCAACTGTTTGGAGGCATAGGCAATGACCCTACCACTCTGCATCAATACTGCCCCGATCCCCTGATGGGACACATCTGTGTAGATATCAAACTCTACTACCTCCTGAGATAGCACCAAAACTGGAGCACTAGTCAATCTCTGCTTAAGCTCCTGAAATCGTGCCTCGCACTCATCTGACCATACAAATGAAACCTCTTTCCTAGTCAAGGTAGTGAGAGGCCTCACTAGGCTAGAGAATCCGTCAATAAATCTCCTGTAGTAACCTGCCAACCCAAGGAAGCTTCGTACCTCTTTTACTGTCTTTGACCTTGGCCAACTCAGAATTGCCTCCACTTTGCTGGGATCCACTAAAATGCCCTCTGTTGAAACCATATGACCCAAAAATGCTACTCTGTCAAGCCAGAACTCACACTTGGAAAACTTGGCATACAACTGTCTATCTCTCAACCTTTGAAGCACATATCTGAGATGCTCCTCATGCTCTGCCACACTCATGGAATACACCAGAATGTCATCTATGAAAACCACCACGAACCGGTCCAAGCAATCATGAAACACCAGGTTCATTAGATCCATAAAGATCGCTGGGGCATTAGTCAACCCAAATGGCATGACCACGAACTCATAATGCCCACATCTAGTTCTGAAAGTTGTCTTGGGAACATCTTTGTCTGCCACTTTGACTTGATAATATCCAGATCTCAAATCAATCTTGGAAAACACAGTTGCACCTCTCAACTGGTCAAACAGGTCATCTATCCTTGGCAAGGGATACCTGTTCTTCACTGTCACTCTGCTCAGATCTCTGTAGTCGATACACATCCTTATCGACCCATCTTTCTTCTTAACAAACAGAATTGGAGCTCCCCAAGGCGAACAACTAGGCCTGATGAATCTCTTATCTGTGAACTCCTGAAGCTGTTTCTTTAGCTCCTGAAATTCAACTGGAGCCATCCGGTATAGAGCCTTAGAGATTCGAGCCGTACCAAGAAAAAGCTCGACACTAAACTCCAACTCTCTGTCTGGAGGTAACCCTGGCAACTCATCTAGAAAGATATCTGAAAACTTTCTGACTACTGTTACCTCCTTGATACCTGGACCCACTGTACTACTGTAAACAACATTGGCCAAGTATCCGACACAACCCTGTCTCATCAATCTGCTCGCCTGAATACAGGAAATCATCATACTGTCGACTCTGCCCTCACCAAACAAAAACTAATCAGGGCCTATGTGGAATCTCACTTTCTTCCTTCCACAATCTATCTCTGCATTGTATCTCCCTAGGAAATCCATCCCTAAAATCATATCAAAATCTGCTAACTCCAATAGAATTAGATCTATCATCATGGATCTACCCATAACCTCTATCTCCTGATCTATGAGAACTCAATCACTCAACACATACCCGCCATCGGACATCTCCGCATGGATACTCATACTGGCCACACTAGGGTCAACCCCTAATCTCTCAACTACACTCCAGGCTACAAAACTGTGTGTGGCTCCACAATCAACAAGTACAAGTAAAAGAGTACCAAAATAAAGTAACTGACCGGTCACTACATGGGGAATGGCCTTTACCTGCTCCTAGCGGACAATATACACTCTGGCTCTACCTCCGCCTACCCCTGAAGGACCAGCACCTCCCTCAGGTGCTATACCACCAACTCTGGGAATGTCTGCTCTGCCTCTGGGTGGACCTCCTCGACCTCTGAACTGACCAACACCACTTCTGCTGGACCCAACACCAGCTCCACCTCTGGCTGGACAATCTACAATCATGTGCCCTGGCTGACGACACCCGTAACATACAATCTGACCAGCTAAACACTCTCCAAAATGATGTCTGCCATATTTGGTACACTGAGGCAACTGGGGTGTAACTCTCTGTCTCTGACTCTGAAAACCCCTGGCTGATCTCTTGGCTGACATCGGCCTCTTACCTCTATCTCTGTCCTCTGTCCTCTCAGATGCTCTGCTCATAGCATCTATCCTCTGTAAGCTTGCCTCTGATCTGAGTGCTCTCCCCAAGGTATCACTGAATCTCTGAGGAGGATCTGCTCCTATCATCATATCCTTGGCTATCGCTAGATGTAAGCCATGAATGAATTTCTGAACTCTGCCCATCTCTGTCCCTGCTAGACTCGGGACGAA
This sequence comes from Anacardium occidentale, assembly GCA_026122585.1. NCBI lineage: Eukaryota > Viridiplantae > Streptophyta > Magnoliopsida > Sapindales > Anacardiaceae > Anacardium > Anacardium occidentale. The sequence continues at coordinate 420,195 of JAJEJH010000127.1, read as the reverse complement.
TCTTGCCAAAGCATTAAACCTGGTGGCATACTCCTTAACTGAGTTGGACCCCTGAGTCAGATCAATAAACTCATGGGCCTTGACATACACCATCTTTTTACTCCTGTACTCTACATCGAAAAGTCATTTGAATTCTACCCAAGTCAACTGCTGCTCATCGATGAAGGCCTTGGCTAGACCCCACCAAACCTTGGCATCACCCCTCATAAGGAATACTGCATATCTGACCTTCTCTCTCTCTGATAATGTGAAGAGGCCCATGACATTCTCTATTAACTCTACCCATTCTTCTGCCACTGCTGGATCCCTGGATCCACTGAATTTCACTGGCTGAAATGACCCTGGCAGATGGTAGATAGGATGAAGCCTATCTGAAGAACTAGTACCAGCTGTCTCTGTACTCATACTCTGACCATACTCTGTATACCCTGTTGGATACTGATATCTATCTCTAACTAATTGAGGCTAAGACTGATACTGATGCTGATGTTGATACTATGACTGGGGCTGAAACTGTGGCTGTGACTGATACTAAGACTGAGAATGTTTTCTCCTCGGAATCTGATAACTCTCATACTGGAGAGGAGTAACTCTCACTGGCTCTGGAATATTTCTCATTCCAGCCTACTGAAGACTCTTCCTAACTGTATCCATAATCATTTCTCTCAACTGCTCTAGTCTCATAGACATATGGGAGGTACTCTGAGATCGCTGTCTATCACTAACACTCATAGGACGGGTAGGGGAACTACTGTCTGTCTTATCTACATATCTAGGGATATACTCCTCTCTATCTATAGCATCACAACAAACTGGGGGTTAGAAACACATAACACATATAGCTCGAAATAAATACCTGATTTGTGCTGTGAGGAGGGTCTGGACGATGGCTGCGAATGAGAGAAAACAGACACTACACACTTACAATTGCTCTAATATTAATAATGTAGAACCCGCCGCCACAAGTACCCCTGCTGCTGATACTGAATGGATCTTTTATTTATAATTTGAAAATATGGGTACCTGAGATGGGAATCCTATAAAAATATAACACTGAAACTGCTATACATTCTGAATACAATGCGGAAGTGAAACTGAAATATACATTTATTGAAATATACATGTTGTTCTGTACAATGGGCCCAATGGCCTTTTTCATACATACATACGGTTTCTGTACATCTGATTACATAAAGCATTTACAATATGACCACATAGGTCCAAAACTGAAAATACATACTGAGATCATGGTGTGGGCCCTCTCCTGTCAGCCTCGGACCACCCGCTCCTAGTAAACAGCTCGAACACCTAACAAGGATGAAAGAAGGAGGGGGGATGAGTGATAAAGATCACCAAGTAAGCGCTCCTTACTTCCCTTAACCTAAGCAAGCACAAACAATCACAACATACCTGGCCTTGGCCCTATTCATACATCTATGCGCTTGCTGGAATCTGAAACTAATTATTTGAATCTCATTCATTTACTAATATCACTATTAATCATGTCATGATGTGTATGTCATGTCATGCTATCTGAAATGACTGATAATAACTGATGATGCATGCATCTAAATATCCTGAATATCTGAATGTACCCAAAGGTACCTACTGTACTGATCAGACTTGGTGAACACAGGGATTCGACATCCTGGCCATGTGGGCTAAACAGTCTAGCTACTGGCTAGAAAGTTGAATTAAACTATGCTGTACGATCTGACTGGTGTCAAAAGGTTGAATCTGAAATGCTGCTGAACATTCTGACTGGTGTCAGAAAGTTGAATCCCACGGATGCCCCTTCGAGTTCACCCTAATACTCTCACCCGTATATCAGGTTTTGAATACTGAATACTAATAAATTCAGATCCCTTGATCCTCTCTGAAGCTACATGTCATGCTGTGGTATGCATATGTAGCTTTCTTATCTAAATTCATGCTTATCTGATGCTATTCTGATGCATTTATGTTATTCAATTGGTTTCGCATGCTTTATTTCTCATTTTCTTTTCTTTTTCTGGAAAACTACAGGTGCACGGGCGTGTGGCAAGGCACACGGGCGTGCACGGCTTCACACACGGGCGTGTGCCTGGACGCACAGGGCTGTGCGTTGGTCGTGCGTCTGGCCATGTAAGCTACTAGAATTCTGGATAATTTCTTTGAAATAGCAGGCACACAGGCGTGTCCCTCAGGACACACGGGCATGTGTTTACTATTCTTGCCCGTGCACACAGCGTGCACACGGGCGTGTGCCTGGAAAAACAAAAGCACACGGCCGTGCTATGTAGGCACACGGCCGTGCTATGTAGGCACACGGTCGTGTGTCTTGTTCTTCAACAAGAACACCTCCTAGAAAACGCACAATTTCACAACCAATTCACAATCAACATCAAATTCACTTCAAACACATGTTCCCAGCACCTCAAATAACACAATTCTAGCATCAAATGCAACATTCACCCATTCATCAAGAGTTCACCATTGAAGCATCATCTTTCTCTCACTAAAGCATAATCAACAAGCATGCATGGATCAAGGATGGCCAAAATCATTATTTCACACAACAATCATCATCATATAACATGCATAAAGTTCATCCAAGCATTACAACTCATCAAACTTGTTGGGAAAAATGCGAGGAGAAGTAAACGAACACTTACCTCACGCCATTGCCTCTAAAAGCTTCTCTATCAACTATTCTCTTGGCTCTCTCACCGGATTGGAAGCTACGGGAGGTTGGATATCCTCTCTAATGTTAGGAGTTGCTGAAAGAAGAGAGAAACCTTGGCTAAAATGAAAACTGGGTGAGAAAAATGAGAAACTTCTCTCGGCTCACTATTTATACTATGCCATGCACGGGCGTGCATCCAAGGTGCACGGATGTGCACAAGGGAAAATAAGCATTACTTATTTCTCACGCATTCGTATGATCGAATCCTTCTGAAAAGGATCATACGAAAGCCACACAGGCTCTAAAAACTTACTAACTTACCCCTGAACTCATCTAGACTCCCAATCTATTTCTGGATTTCATTTTTAACCCCAAACCTCTTCCCCTAAGGGCTTTTCTGAATTTAGGATGCTACACTTACTAAGTTACTATTGTTTATTGGCCTATAGGCTATTATTGATGCTTCTATTTTGTCATTTGTATGCTTATTGTTGATGTGCTTTTACTAATTGTTGCCTAATTTACAAATTGTAACTTTCTAGAGATTGTTTGCCTTGCTTGCTTTGCTATCTGCCTTCATGTTTTTGGAGTCCACTTCTATTAATGTGTTGATTGTTGGCTTTTGCCTTTTGGAGTCTATATGCTTTCACTTAATTTTCTCTTTGATTTAATTGAATTTTATGGTAAATGCTTGAGGATATATGACGCTAAATGTTATTGCTTATTGACTGCTTTAGGGTTTCTCTGTTTAATTATTTTATTGCTTTCCTAGGACAAGTTTTCCTTGTTAATTGCTAATGACTAGCTTGGGCTGCTACTGCCCACTGCTTTGTTAGTTGTTGACTTGTTGTGTGAGTTGAGTTAAACACTTGAAGGAAATTGGAATGCTTTCACCCTATCTATGTTTGCTTGCTTCTTGTTGTTTTTTAAATTGATTGATGAATGATGATTTGGAAATTGGAATTGGATTGATGAAAAAGCCTTATTATTTACAAGACATTTATGTTAAACTTTCTTTGTTGATGACTACATTAAATTATGTAAGAATACGTATATATCAACTCTGGAAAACAAGTGTACAAATTAGCATTTTTTCTTCTTGGCAGCAGATTAAGCTTTTGGACTTTGTTTCGTTTTTTTGCTACGAACCGAACATGTTCAGTATGGTCGACTACGAGTGTTGTTCGGGTTTGTTAGCTGAGCGATGAGCATTTTTGAGCCGACTAAGACACTGAACATGTTTGTATCATATAGATATGAAATTCCCTATACCAACATTCATTGAACCCGAATATTTGTGTTATGTTCATTTTTACCTCACGAGCTAAACACAAACTCCCAAATATTTAGCCTCAGTTCGGCTCTCATCCACCCCTAATTATATCAAATAATGTTCCTAAAACATTTGATATCTATAAAATCAAATATTGGATTAGAGAAAGTATTGTATCTGATATTATATCAACTTAATACTTTTGCTTCTTGTTGATTGTAATCTTACTAGGATGTACATATCGAATTTAAAAAGTGCAAAATTAACCCAAACGCAACCATTCAAAAAGTTAGCTAGTGAAAGTAAAAAACATATACTTAATGCTCTTTGTCGTAATCACCATTTTCTACAACGGTCTTTGTTTGTAATCAACATTTTCTACAACAGGAGGAAACACAGTTATATATTAATTAACAAAAATAATTAAAATTATAATCAGATTAGGCAATGAAAGATTGATTGATTTACCATGACTGTTAGTGTACATGATTACATTGAAGATAATACACAAAATGCCTACTATCATAGCTCTATCTTTAAGAGAACGAAAAAAAAAAGCAAAAAAAAAAAAAAAAAAAAAAAAAAAAAAAAAAAAAAAAAAAAAAAAAAAAAAGAAAGACACAAGGTAATGAAAATCAGACAGCCGCGAACACCGCAAAACGAAGAACAAATTTAATTTTCTGCTGAAATAATGCAAACAGAAAATTTTTCTTGTTTATTAATTCTACATGGAAAGATATGGTATAAAAAAATCAATTAAGCTCTTATAGGAATGAATGAATGATATATAATTCCAACATAGCAAATCTCCATAATTATACCTGCAGAATTGATAGTAATAACCAAAAGGTTGTCTTCTGGGACGAGGGTAGGCTGTAGAACAACCACATTATGCAATTTAGAATGGTAGCCAAGTAAGGATCAGGCTTGAACGCATTTACTTTTTTAAGCTTGCATAAACTCAACATTGTTGGGCTAAATTAATTCGTAAGCATATTTAATCAACCAACATACCAATTAACTTCTCATTAAATGTTAAACATAATACTTATAAAAAGTGGTGAAAGCTTACAGGGGGGAAACAAACAAGCCGAAAGAGATGATATTTCCTGCCAAATTTATAAGAAATTAAATCCATTAGATCAAAAACGATATATCAGTAAGTCTTTATTCATATACATGCAGGTTGGAGGACTAACCGCAAACGCCAGCAATGGTTCTAACGCCGTCGGCCTTCATAATTTCAAGTACAAAAGAATAAGAAGACGATTATGTGCAGTGGTGCAAGGTAATCAACAATTGCTGAAAAGGAAGTCTCTATCGACAAGCTTCAAGCTCTTGCATCTTGATTATATGTAAACATAGAGTACCGTAAGCTTATGGCCGCGGATTTAGTTTGATCACAGTGGACTGCGAAAAACTAGAAGACCAAGTGCTAGGTTATATAATCATTTGTCTTTTGCTAAAACGCTTGGCTACACGCATTTAGCGATATTCTCTGTTTATACGTAATATTATGGCTATCAAGTTGTTACGCTTAATTTCTCTTATAATCACTCAATTCTACGGCAATCTCCTCTACGTCCTTTTACATATCGAAATTCCATGCATAATCCCCAATTCTTTTACTATACTGTGCTTCACTAATTATTTTATCAAAATTTAATAATTTTAATATGTTAAATACTTCACTAAAAATTGGACGACATAAAATTAGAAGTCACGTATTATTATGTAAATTAGCAAATTCACGTTAACTCTTTCAATTTAAAGCAACAACCTTTATATCTAAGAGAGATAACAAAATCCATGAAAGACTTACAGCACTAAGGTAAATGCTGAAAATTAACGTTCAAGCAATATGTCACCTTTACATGTTGAACATTATCCTTCTCATTTGACATATGTTAACTAAAATTTTCATATAATTCATTTTATTGGTTAAGGAGTTACTGTAGACCCTGTTATTGACAATCAAAATCATTGATAATTTTCTTCTCTTCACCTAATTTACAAAGATTAACTGCTACAAAAATCTCAAATCCGAGTAGTCTTTATATATGCAAAGCAATGACAAAAACTTAAGAAATGGCTTATTATTATTACGGGATATTAATAAAATAGCAACTTTTGGAAGGACCCATATGAAAATAACCATCAACCCTATCACTACAATAGAAAAGACTTTTATCGATATTTTTATCAACATTATTTATACTGGTGTTTGCACAAAAACCGTTGAATTTTGTGTTGATATAACTTTTACTAATGTTTTTAGTAAATGCCGATAAATGTCAAAAAGAAAAGCCATTGAAAGACATTTTTTTAGCGGTAAGTGTTTTTTAATCTTTTATTGACGTTTATAACTATCAATAAAAGTTTGTTCCCATTGAAACTATATTCCCACCGTAGTTCGTGTTAAAGTAATGTATCTTTATCTGTGTTTATTCAATATTTTACCAGTGTTTATTTAATACTTTAACAGTGTTTTCTCCATCTTTTATAGGTGTTTTTTTCCATCTTTTACTGACATTTTTAACTGTCAAAAAAAGTTTATTTTTGTTGTATTCCCACCATAGTTCACACTAAATCAATCTATTTGTACCAATGTTTATTCAATCTTTTTACCACTACTTTTTTTTTTTAATCTTTTATTGGCGTTTGTTTTATCTTTTACCAACATTTTAAAACATATCTAAAAGTCTACAATGATGCATGTTTACTAAAATTTGTTATATCTTTTACTGGCATTTATTCAATCTTTTATTAGTGTTTTTTCATCTTTTATCAATGTTTATTATATCTTTATCGACATTTGTAAGTATTTGGACGAAATCGTTGCTATAGGATTTGAAAAAAATGTCACTACAAATAATAAAAAAAATGCTAAAATCCCACTGCAATTGTTAAAACCTCTTCTTATTTGTATTAATTTATTATTTCTTATAATTGATTATTTTTTGTATAAATTGAAAAACTTTTTAGTCCTTATATAAAGGGTCATTTACCGATTTTAAAGTGCTTACAATGCTCAAAAGTATCTATATGTGTTCAATATAATTCAACTAAGTCATTTGGTAATCTAAACAACAAATGGAGAAGTTTCTAATTAAAAATCATTCATGTATATCATTAAGAATTAAATACTCAACAAAGTACTTATGATATACAAATGTATTAATATGTGTTCAATATAACTCAACAATGTTCAAAAGAACTAACATGTTGAAAATAACACAACAATGTACAAAAGTATAAAAACTTGGAAGCATGAGAAGCTTGCTTAAAATTCGTCATTTCTAGATGATTATGGAGGGGTATGATTGATAAAGGTGACATAAAAAAAAATTCCTTTCTAGAAAAAAAAGGGACATAAGAAGAGTAGAGTGAAATTCTTTTTTCATTAATCAGATTGCAAATAAATTGTAGATGAAATCAGTGTTTTCTTATTAATCAGCCAACATGAACATTCAATCCAATTCGTTTTTTACTCAAAACTCCATCAAGTTCAATAAACACAATAGTCAACCAATATCAACATTCAATCCAATTCTAATGGTACTCTATCTAATACCTAGTACAACAAACACAATGATCAACCACATCAATTGTTTATCTAACTCATATGTTACTCAAATTCATACCTAGTACAACAAACACAATAATCAACCAACATCAACATTTAATCCTATTCTTTTATTACTTAAACATACATCTAGTACAACAAACACAATAAAAACTCTAGTAGTTATTTTATCATTAAAGTTACATACAAAATTTCAATAATACATTAAGTGGAGGAAGTGTAAAAATATCAACCAAACATAATACAAGCATTTAAAATAATCTCATATTTTATCATATATAAACTTACTTGTTTTTCTCTAAAAACTGATGAACACCTTATGGATGTGGTATTTGTCACGAGCAAAAGGAATATATAGATATATTGTGATAAGTGTCAACTGCATGTATAATTTTGTGGTCAATTTATAGAGTTTTAGGGGGTAATTTGACCATTTCACTCATATTATATGCATATTTTAGGATCACGGGTTTTCATGTTTGTTTTTGTAAGAAATGTTGATTTTGATGTGATTTTAATGGAAATCAAGCCAAAAAGACACTTATGAAGGACTAGCCAGTGGTTCAAATTTAGGACAAGGAAGAATGAGTGACTAAAGCATAAGAAGGGGAAGGAGAGCATTTACGCCATAGTAGGAAAACAAGGAGTTTCAATATGTTTGAGCTTTTTAATGAAAAATTAGTCTTCATCAAAGTTGTAGTGGACATCTCAAGATTTTCAAAACTATTATGTGAAAAAATCTGAGTTTGTTTGGGCCCTCAACCATTGCCACAAATTTGGGCCTTCTTGGTGAAATTCTATGTTTGACCACTGAGTACTAATATGATCATAACTTGAGATTCCAAAGTCTAAATAAGGTGATTCAAAAGCCAACTAAAATTAGAAATCTAGGGCTACAACTTTGATAGAGACCAAAAGTTTAGATTTCAGAAGCTTCATGTGGTGGTATAATGTCGCAGTGCCATATGTGACAAAAATCTAGAAGCTCCATGCCATGACATTCGAAAATGGTAGAATGTTGCCACTACAACATCGCACCATAGCATGGCATCATGTAGCAGTATCGATGTTTTTAAAGGACTTTTTTTCCTAACCCTAAATATATATACTAATTGTAATCAAACAAAAAAAAGAGAGTCATTTTAGGAGAAATTTTGAGAGATTTTTCAAACACTTTTAGGAGATTCTTAATTTTTTTTGAAGACTTAATAGAAAACGAATCAGATTGTAATTATGAGACAAATTTCATTAGAATTCAATAAAAGATTCAGTGATTATTGGGTTTCATCCTTATTCTTCATTATGTCATGTTTGAATTTGATTTTTTATTTAAGTTTGATGATGAATTAAATACTTTTTGCTAAAACTAAGGCTAGCTAATTTATGAATGAGTAGTATTTTATGATTTTAATCTACGAGCATGTTATTTTATATGAGTTTGTGTTTTAAACTTAATGCCTGTTAAAAACTTGACCAATTTTTAATAGGATTTATGTTGTGTGATTGATATCGAGAGATGAGATTGGATAAAAGCTATAAGGATACAAACTGTAGATTAATCAAATATAGAGATATATTTGGTAACACATGCAATAGTTATAGGCACGATAAACTTGTATTGAAAGCATGTGAATTTCATAGAACTTAATGCATTTTCATCTAATTAAACCTATCATTATGAGAGAAATGGGTTTTAGCTACGTTTGCCAAAACACTGCTAAATACTTTCAACACTGATGTTTAATTCATCGGAAGAGTAATATGCTGCAAAAGGGTGGACTTTAACGACATTTTCAGGAAAACGCACTAAAGTCTACTTTCAACACATCAAGAACCTCAACCAAGTATAATAGAATCATATCAACAAGAGGAGATTGAAGAAAAGACACAACCCACTAAGCATGAAAAGGTAATTAGAGATGTTTGGATGCCAACATAGAAAATGTGCAAAGAACAAGTGAAGGTTATATCACTAAGTAGTGGGAAAGAAGTCAAGGGTCAAGAAGAAGACAAAACATTAGAAAAGAAATAAGGTCAACCATCTACAAAGAAACCTAAGTCAAAAGACAGTGAAATCCAGCCTCATTTTCCTCTTGCAATTAATAAGCTACAACTAAATAAACAATTTGCAAAGTTTTTATTTATATTTAAAAAGTTACATATTAACATACTTTTTGTAGATGCTTTACTTCAAATGTCTAGCTATGCTGAGTTTTTAAAAGAGGTCTTATCAAATAAGAGGAAGTTAGAGGAGTATGAAACGGTTAAGCTTACAAAGGAGTGTTCATATAGTGACCCCCACCACAAGTCACTATATACTATATATGAATAATAATAATTGTACTAATAATGTATCTATAGTGGGAATCTCTACAGTAAGAGCTGTTGTTGAATTAAAACTTTTTGTGTAGAAGTTATATCTATAAAATGCTAATAAGAAAAATACTAATTATGCATTAAAAATTCTCAGGTATTCTTTAATCTAAAACATATTGTTCATATAGTGCATACTATTAGTATAATACACATACATATATGATTAAAACTATACAAAAGTATGCGAGTGTAGTGACCCCCGCCCCAGGCTTACTGTGCGCAGCTGTAAAAAATATATATAAATATATATAATAATAATAAAAGAATGTGCCTGTGACGGAGATCCCCACGAGGGAAAAGACAATTAACTACTGCTCAAAATACCTTAAAAATCAATATACGGAAGCGTAAAATAGTAATATGACAATAAAATAAGTCATAATAGTTTTTCTGAAAATCCCAAGCTACTCATGTATAAATCATGCTACCCATACAGTGCATAATAGTGTAATACACACAAACATAAATACATGAGATGCGATTTATCAGAGCATATGAGCTGAATCTCAAATCTAGCTATCGAGCCATGTCCCCAAAATCTCACAGTTGCATCGCCACATCTCAGTCCCCAACTCACTGACCTACAAAAGAGAAAGGAAGGGAAAGGGGTGAGTGACAAAATCACTCAGTAAGCATATAGACACCTCATTTTGGACCCAACAGGGTCACCCTCGATGATGAAAAACCTGGATGTTGATTTAGAATTTTTGAGATGTTGAGTCGAGGATGGATGAGTTAAAAAAAAAATGTTTATTTTATTTTACTGAAAAAAAAATTTATTTTATTTTACTAAAAAAAAAAGTGTTTATTTTATTCTAAAAAAAAAAATCAATCATGAAAACCCAAAAAAAAAAGACCCAAGTAGCTAAAAAAAGGAAAGAATAAAGAGGCCAGTGCGCAGCCCAGGCTGTAGCAGCAGCACACTGGCCCAGCTGGAGGAGAAGGCCCAAAGATGGCCCGACAGCGGGCGCGTGCGTCATACGGTCAATGAAGTGGCCCGGCTGTGCTCCAGCTCGCTCGTGTCTCGCACGCGCCCGCTGGGTAACCTGCCTGCATTCTGTTTTTTTTTCTGTTTTTCAGCGCATGCCTCCCTGTCTCTCTCCTACTGCTACCAGGCTGCGTGTCGCACGCTGGGTGGCTAGACAACTGGTGCATTTTTCGTCCAAACTACCTATAAAAGAGAAAGGTGGGCACAGAAAAAGAGGGAGCTGAAGGGGAGGTTTTGAGGGGAGAGAAGAGAAAAAAATTTCAGAGGAGAGAAAAAATTTCAGAAGGGAAAAATTTCAGAAAAAGAAAATTAAAAAAAAAAAAAGAGTTTTAGAAAAGTAAAGCATTTTGAAAGCCAATTGGTGTGATAATAGACCATCTTTAGCTCAACATCAAAAGATTTCTAATCGGATTCAGGTTAGTCCTTGAGGGGAATTTTTATAAATAAAATTTTTATTATTTCATTTTATCTTTTTTTTTTTCACATACATGTTATATGTATTTTCGTGCATATGTAAATGTTTTATATGTATATTCAATTTTTGCTGTGTTTATATTTTATATGTGGTACTTTTTTTTTGTTGTTGATATTTCGTATTCGATTTCTTTTGTATATTGATACTTGTTTTTATATACATTATGCATTTTAGTGTATTCGTATTCTGTATTTTTAAATTCTGTATATATTTATTTTTATTATGTATATATACTATATATTATACTGCATGTCCTGTGTATTGGTATATAATATATATAATATATTGCGTGCATACATATATTGGATGAGATTGGTTGCCTTAGTGGCAACAGGTGGTCATGTTATTCCCCTCTTCTCAAGTTCAAACCGTGTTGGGCAAAACTGTTTATTTTTTGTTTTTTTGTTATTTATTTTTATTATTGTTATTTTTCTTTTATATTACATTCTCTTTATTTTTGCTTTTATTTTATATATCCCTTTTATTTAATTTCATTGACTACTGTACGTAATATTATTAGCATTATCATTATTTTTGTACATTATTATCATAATTATATATATTCATTTCATTTATTATTGTATTTTGTGCATATATTATATTAATTTATATCTATCTTACATGTGTATGCTATAATTATTATATTGAGTGTTTGTATTACTGTATATATTCTTGTATGTATACAAATTATATATTTTTTGTATTTGCTGGAGGAAAAATTGTATATCTGTTATCTGTGCGTCCGTGTATATTGTATATATAATATTCTTGCATGCAATTTGATTGAATGTGACTGTTGCCTTGATGGCGAAAAGCGGAAGGTTTAGTCTGTTTGGCGCCCAGGTTCGAATCGTGGCTGGGGGGGGAAATTTGCTTATTTTATCTACTGTGCGTGTGTGTATATATTATTGGGCTTCCGGGTTGGGCTGCATGCTGTCGATTTTGATTGGGCGGGCTGGTTGGGCTGCAATTTGTTTATTTCTATTAAGTGGGCTGCATTCTGTATATTTCCTTACATGGGCTGCTTTTACTTAGGCTAGAGTATTAAATAAACCATTCATTCTTATCTTTATTCTATAGGAGTAATTTATTTATTTAATATATTTGTTTATCTTATTGGATTAACTAACAAAATTGTTTTTGCAGGATTTATTTATTTATTATTTCTAGGTCTGTTTAGGGTTAGAAAGAATGTATAGGGGTGTATGGAAAAATGGGTGTAATTTTTAATTTTTAATTTATGATTTGATTTTATAATCTATGACTAACTTAATTTGTTTTGCAGGATTTATTTATTATTTCATAGACTTGTTTAGGGTTAGAGAAAATGTATAGGGGAGAATGAAAAAATGTTGTAATTTTTAATTATTTTCTTTTTCATATTTTATTATTTTCATGAATGTATATAATTTATTATATGTTTAATATTGCATCGTGTGATAATACAGAACTTAATTAAACTCGGTAACGCGTTTAACGAATGAACCACAATAGTGGAGGCCGACTTTCATGCCGGGCGGCATGGGTGCTTAACACCTTCCCATGTCGTACCTGACTCTCTGAACCCGACCCATTGGGCAGGTGAGGGGTAGTTGGGTCATCTGCAAGGGATCCATAAATCGCTCATCCTCATCGATGTGTATTTTTCCGGGGTTACTCTCAGGTGGCGACTCCATAGACTCTGTAGCGGGCCAAAAACTTGTTATGCGCTCCTCTTGATCACGTTTAGGGTGGTTAAACAAGAATGACAAGTCTGTCCTGGCGTGGCGCGGCAAAAACCGGTGCCACGAAGCATTTCCTATCTCTGACACAAACAGGTCATCAAGCAAAGGCTGATCATGATCAGACCTCGAACTCTCAGCTTACTGTTTTCTTATCATCTCATTGTTCTTGCTTTACAGTAGCTTATTACATTCTTTTCTTATCTCTTATCTCTTTAATTTCTTTAATCATTTCATTCTCAGAGTTTTCATCTGTTTTATGCTTTGTACTTTGTCTCTATCTCATATATTTCTCATGAATGCTATACATGACATGATATGTATGCTTTAATGTCATGTAAATCTCATTTCTCATAAAACTTGCCCCTCAGACTGATTTTCTGAAAATCTCATTCTTTTATGAAAATCTCATTCTTTTCTGAAAACTTTTTCTCATAAAAATCTTTGATCCGAAGATCCTCATATATATATATATAGTATATTTGAAAACAGTATCAAAAGTACCATATCTGAAAAATATCTTTGCTATGCTGGCTAGACTGATGAACACAGGGATTCGGCACTTTGGCCTTGTGAGCTCAAACCTAAAAGAAAACTACTTGTGCACGACCATATCCTCTCTAGCGGATCATGGTTTCTCTCTCTAATAGGCGTGCAAACTCACAGGTGCCCCCTCATATCCACCTCTAACTGATGTCTAGAACATCGTATATATATATATATATACTTTTAAAACATCTTTTGGATCCGTAGATCCCTTTTTCTGAAAACAACTCACATATGACATGCCATGCTCAATGCTCGATAATCATGATGATATGATGTTATCTGTATTATTTTTGTGTTTCTCATACTTAGAATTCGCTTAAAATTGCTTTGGGTTGCTTATCTGGCTTTAAAAATCTCTTTTCTGTCTTTCTTAAGCCACACGGGCGTGTGTGTTAATGTGCACGGGTGTGTGTCAATGCATACGGGACCGTGTGCTTCTCATGCTGTTGGGCATGCATGGTTCTAGAATATTTCATCAAAAACTAGGCTGATTGCATGGGCGTGTGGTGCAAATACACGGGTGTGCATGACTGAGCACACAAGCGTGTATCGCACTGCACGAGCGTGTAGCTACCTCAGCACCATCCCGTGTCTTGCCTACACAGGCATGCATATTTGGGATTAGACACACAGGCGTGTGCACTCGGGTACACGGGCGTGTGTGTGGATTTTCATACACACACGGGCAACATGCAAGGCTGTGTCTCATGTAGATTTGAGGCCACATAGGCGTGTCCCCTTGGGTACACGGTCATGCGCTCAACCCAAAATCTGTAGATACGTCTGGAAACCCAGAAAATCCCATTCAAACATATCCAAAACTCATTCAATCTTCAATTAAACACAAACACAACATATACTCATGCCCATAAACATACTCAACTCATACATTTCTCATTTAGCATAACAAATCTCATGCATTTCTCATCAAAAGCATACCCAAGCAATATACATAGCATACATTGTATAATACTCTCATCAATCATCATGCATTTCATCATATCATCATCAAATCATACTGGAAAGCATCCACAACATGCAACAACCATCTAATAAGCATAAAACTCAAAAAAGCTTGCTGGAAACCTAAGTGAAGAGGTAAAGAAATACTTACCTCTTGCCATGACGTTTGGATCTCTCTCTCTAGCTGCTCCTGGGACTTTAATCGGAACTATGGTAGCTGGTTGGATGGGTTCTGCTCTAAGGTTCGTTGGAAAAGAGAAGAGAAGAAAAGCTGAATGAGAAAACTGGGCAAAAATGCAGGAAAAATGAACTTATAACTCGTCTCTCTCCTGGCACACGGGCGTGTGCCCCTTAGAATCTGAAATCTCTCTCTCATCGTGCCATACATGGATTATTCTTCCCAGAATACCCATGTATAAGCCATGAAAGGCTTCTAAATGACTTTTCTACCCTTAGAACCATCTTTGGACCATTTTCTAACTGGAAATCTCTCTTTTACCCTTATTCTTAGAGCCTAAAATGATAGTTCTACCCTTGGGCTATTACAATCTCCCCCTCTAATAAAAATTTCATCCTCGAAATTACCTAAACAAATCTGGGAACCTATCTCTCATCTCAGACTCAATCTCCCAGGTGGCTTCCTCAACTCTTTGACTCGTCGATAGAACTTTAACCAACAAGATTTCTTTATTTCTCAAGGATTTCACTTTATAATCTAGAATCTGAACAGGTGTCTCCTGATAACTCAGATCATCTGCCACTCAAGATCCTTAATCTGAAGCACATGCAAAGAATCTCCTACATACTTCCTTAACTGAGATACATGAAGGCTAATCTGTAGGCGACTCTGCCAACTCTCTCCAGAATCTGATACAGACCAATAAATCTTGGAGCCAACTTACCTTTCTTACTAAATCTCAAAACTCTTCTATGGGGAGCAACTCTCAAGAAGACGTGATCTCCAATCTCAAACTCTACCTCCATACGTCTCAAATCCGCATAACTTTTCTAATGATCCTAGGCTTGCTTAATCCTCTATCTAATTACTCTATTCTGCTCAATCATCATCTGAGTCATCTCTGGACCCGCTGTTGTCTCTAGTGAATCTCTCTCATCTATCTCATCCCAATACAATGGCGATCAACATTTTCTACCATAAAGAGCTTCAAACGGTGCCATCTGAATAGTAGACTGATAGCTGTTATTCTCGGCAAATTCCATCAATGGCAGTATCTCAGCCCAACTAGTCTGGAATTCTCTACAACAGGCTCTCAACATATCCTTTAGGATCTGATTGACTCTCTCAGTCTGTCTATCTGTCTGGGGATGATAAGCTGAACTAAAATGAAGCCTAATTCCCAAAGCTCTCTGTAAACTACCCCAAAAGGCTGACAAAAATCTCGAATCTCTGTCTGACACTATATCCTTGGGAACTCTATGAAGCCTGATAATCTCTCTGACATACAAATGACCCAACTGATCCGTACTCATACCATCTCTGATCGGTAAGAAATGTGTAGATTTACTCAAGCGGTCAACTATAAACCAAATGCTGTTATAACCTCTCTGCACTATTGGAAGTCCTGATATAAAATCCATCGAGATACTTTCCCATTTCCACTCGAGAATCCTTAAAGGCTGTAACAAACCAGACGGTCTCTGATGCTCTGCCTTGACCTACTAACAAGTCAAACACTTAGCTACATACTCTGCTATATCTCTCCTCATACCAGACCACCAAAACGATCTCTTAAGATCTTGATACATCTTTGTACTGCCTGGATCAGCTGAATATACTGTATCATGAGCCTCTGACAAAATCTTATGTGTTAACTCTATGTCCTCTAGCACACAAACTCTGTCTCTGAATCTCAGATAACCAGCTCTGACTTTAAAATCTGAAACTGTACCCTCTGAAGTCCTCTAAACCATACTCTAAACCCATAAATCGGCCCTCTAAAACTCTCTGATGTTATCATACAAAGTAGAAACCAATTGAAGTCTGGAAAAACCGACTGTCATAATCTCAATCTCGTCTCTGGTAATCTCATGCTGTAACTCTCTCTGAGCTGTAACCATAGACAAGGCTACTCTCCTACTCAAGGCATCTGCTACTACATTAGCTCTCCTTGGGTGATATCTGATCTCACAATTATAGTCTTTCACCAGCTCTAACCATCTTCTCTGCCTCATGTTCAACTCTCGCTGGGTGAAGAAATACTTCAAACTCTTGTGATTAGAATAAATATAACATCTGACACCATACAGATAGTGTCTCCAGATCTTCAAAGCAAATACTACTGCAGCTAACTCCAAGTCATGCGTAGGGTACCTTAACTCATGATCCTTTAATTGCTTAGAAGCATAGGCAATCACCCTACCTGACTGCATCAACACTACTCCAATCCCCTGGTGGGAAGCATTTGTATAAACATCATAATCAATACCCTTCTGAGGCAACGCTAACATTGGAGCACTTGTCAACCTCTGCTTTAACTCTTGAAATCGAGCCTCACACTCCTCGGTCCAAACAAAAGGCGTCTCACTCCGAGTCAAAGCTGTCAACGGCTTAGCTATACTAGAAAAGCCCTCTATAAACCTCCTGTAGTAATCGGCTAATCCAAGAAAACACCTCACCTCTTTGGTAGTCCTCGACCTCGGCCAACTCAAAATCACCTCAATCTTACTCGGATCCACTGAAATACCTGTCACTGAAACCATGTGTCCAAGAAAGGCTACACTGCTCAACCAGAACTCACACTTGTCAAACTTAGCATAAAGCTGACAATCTCTCAATCTCTAAAGAACGAATCTTAGATGCTCTATATGCTCCTCTACACTTTTCGAGTAGACCAAGATGTCGTTGATAAATACAATAACGAATCTATCTAGACAGTCTTGGAAAACTTGGTTCATCAAATCCATAAAAATCGCAGGAGCATTCGTCAAACCAAATGACATCACTATAAACTCATAGTGGCCATACCTTGTCCTGAAAGCAGTCTTAGACACATCTCTCTTTGCAACTCTAATCTGATGATATCCAGGCCTCAAATCGATCTTGGAGAACACTGCAGCTCCACTCAACTGATCAAACAAATCATCTACCCTGGGCAGCGGATACTTATTCTTAACTGTCATCTTGTTCAACTCTCTGTAATTGATACACATCCTCAAGGAACCATCATTCTTTTTCACAAACAGAATCGGGCGTGCCCTATGGTGAATAACTTGGCCTTATAAATCTCTTATCAATCAACTCCTAAAGCTGCTTCTTTAATTCCTGTAACTCTACTGGAGCCATTCGATACGGAGCCTTCGAAATAGGAGCCGTATCGGGAAACAACTCAATCGAAAACTCTAACTCTCACTTTAAAGGTAATCCTGGCAAATCCTTAGGAAAAATATCTGGAAACTCTCTAGCTACAGGCACCTCCTCGATACTTGACTCAACTGCCTCTCTACAGACTACATTAGCCAAGTATCCTACACATCCTTTACTCAACAATTTTCTCGCTTGCAAAGAGGAAATGAAAACTGTCTCCACTCTACCCTCACCAAAGGTGAACTGATCAGAGCCTAGCTGCAATCTAACCTTTTTCCTCTTACAGTTTATCTCTGCTTCATAACAGCTCAAGAAATCGATATCTAGGATCATATCGAAATCGGCTAACTCTAACATGATCAAGTCTATCCTCAAGGTCTTGCCCATAATGATCACCTCTTGATCTACCAATATATGATCACTCACTATCACACCACTATTAGGCATCTCAATGCAAATACTCCTCTCTGCCACACTAGGGGTCAACCCTAATCTCTTTATCACTCATCGAGACACAAAACTATGTATGACACCACAATCAATCAACACATATAAAGGAGTATCCAAGAAAGTCAACTGACCTGTAACTGCATGAGGGATCATCTTAGCTTGCTCTCTCCTCACTGCGAAGACTCTAGCTCTGCCTCCACCTCTCAGTGAACCAACACCTCCTCTCTGAGCTCTACCACCTCTACCAACTAGGCCTCTATAACCTCGGCTGGGACCTACTCCACCGACTGATGGCCCAACTCTAACTCCTCTTATCGGACACTCAGAAAATCTGTGACCAGGCTGACGACATCTGAAGCAAACATCCTGACCCATAAGACACTCTCCTGGGTGACTCCTGCCACAAGTCCTACAGACTGACAACTCTGCTCTCTGCCTTTGTCTGTTACCCTTAAACTATTTCTTTGAATGCATAGGTTTCTTGCCTCTATCTCCACCTTTCTCAAGTGCTCTTTCTATTGATCTCGAAAAGAAACTCATCCTTTGTAAATATACCTCTGAACTCAAGGCTCTCCCTAAAGCCTCACTGAATCTCTGTGGCGGCGAAAAACCAGTCATCACATCTCTGACTATCACGGGGTGTAAACCGTGCACAAACTTCTGAACTCTGATCGACTTAGAAGCCGCTACTCCTGGAACAAATCTGGCTAACGCATTAAATTGGGTGGCATAATCCTTAACCGAACTGTTCCCTTGAGTCAACTCTATGAACTCCTGGGCTCTAGCATGTACCATATCTACACTACGATACTATTCCTCAAACATCCTCCTGAACTCAGTCTAAGTCAAACTCTCAACATTGACTGACGTCTTTGTGAGGTTCTACCACACCCTCGCATCACCTCTCAACATGAAGGTAACATACCGAATCATCTCTCTGTCGGTCATCGTGAACAATCTAATCACACTCTCAACCGACTCAATCCACTCCTCAGCCACAGTTGGATCTCTCGAACCACTGAATTTAGACGGCTGATGAGCACCAGGCAAACTGTAGATCGGATGTAATCTGTCTGAACTACTCGTACCAATCATATCTGTCCCTGAACTCATATCTGTCTGATGGCCAAACTCTGGCATTTGATAGGGCTCTCTAATGGTCTCTGACATACCCTGATCGCTCTACCTATACTGACCTCTGACTCGCCTCTGATGGGCTCTCTGTCTCTTTGGCTCAAAATCATCGGCTCTGGCTACTGGCTGAAAACTTTCTCGATTATCTCTCTAAAGATATCTTTCACATCCTCAGCCTAAAGAGAAACTCTAGAGTGTCAGGACTTCCTAGAATCACTAGTACTCATAAGCCTAACCGAAACACTACTCTCTTCCTCTACGACTAGGGGTAAAGGGGCTTGGGCTCTTTTATCTAAAACAACACAACACAAGGGTAAACATTCAAAACATACAACATTTACATACTATACTTACATTGAGAATAAGCGAGCAACAACTATCGAGACATGCTGGCCTTGGCTCATGCAATTGCTTAGAAAACAATGCATTTAAAACACATTTCTTTAAAATATATCTTAAATTCTTTCTCAATATCTCAAAACAATGCTGTAAAAATTCAAAATGATGCTCTGAAAATCAAGGTATCGCTCTGATACCAAAACCTTGTAGTGACCCCCGCCCTAGGCCTACTGTGCGCAACTGTAAAATATATATATAAATATATATAATAATAATAAAAGAATGTGCCTATGACGGAGATCCCCACGAAGGAAAAGACAATTAACTACTGCTCAAAATACTTTAAAAATTAATATACGAAAGCGTAAAATAGTAATATGACAATAAAATAAGTCATAATAGTTTTTCTGAAAATCTCTGGCTACTCATGTATAAATTATGCTATCCATACAGTGCATAATAGTGTAATACACACAAACATAAATACATAAGATGCGATTTATTAGAGCATATGAGCCGAATCTCAAATCTAGCTGTCGAGCCATGTCCCCAAAATCTCACAGTTGCATCGTCACATCTCAGTCCCCAACTCACTGACCTACAAAAGAGAAAGGAAGGGAAAAGAGGTGAGTGACAAAATCACTCAGTAAGCATTTCCTATCTCTAACACAGACAGGTCATCAAGCAAAGGCTGATCATAGATCAGACCTCGAACTCTCAACTTACTGTTTTCTTATCATTTCATTGTTCTTGCTTTACAGTAGCTTATTACATTCTTTTCTTATCTCTTATCTCTTTAATTTCTTTAATCGTTTCGTTCAAAGAGTTTTCATCTGTTTTATGCTTTGTACTTTGTCTCTATCTCATATATTTCTCATGAATGCTATACATGACATGATATGCATGCTCTGATGTCATGTAAATCTCATTTCTCATAAAACTTACCCGTCAGGCTGATTTTCTGAAAATCTCATTCTTTCTTGAAAATTTTTTCTCATAAAAATCTCTAATTTGAAGATCCTCATATATATATATATAGTATATCTGAAAACAGTATCGAAAGTACCATATCTGAAAAATATCTTTGCTATGTTGGCCAAACTGATGAACACAGAGATTCGGTACCTTGGCCTCGTGAGCTTAAACCTATAAGAAAACTACTCGTGCACGACCATATCCTCTCTAGCGGATCATGGTTTCCCTCTCTAGCGGGCATGCGAACTCACAGGTGCCCCTTCCTATCCACCGCTAACTGATGTCTGGAACATCGTATATATATATACTTTTAAAACATGTTTTAGATTCGTAGATCCTTTTTTTTGAAAACAGCTCACATATGGCATGCCATGCTCAATGCTCGATAATCATGCATGATATGATGTTATCTCATGTTATTCTTGTGTTTCTCATACGTAGAATTCGCTTAGAATTGCTTTGGGTTGCTTATCTTGCTTTAAAAATCTTTTTTCTGTCTTTCTTAAGCCGTACGGGCATATGTGTTAACGTGCACGGGTGTGTGTCAATGCACACAGGACTGTGTGCTTCTAGTGCTGTTGGGCGTGCATGGTTCTAGAATATTTCATCAAAAACTGGGTTGACTACACAGGCGTGTGGTGTAAATACACAGGCGTGCATGACTGAGCACACGGGCGTGTATCGTACTGCACGGGCGTGTAGTTGCCTCAGCACCATCCCGTGTTTTACCTACATGGGCGTGCGTATTTGGGATTAGACACACAGGCGTGTGTGTGGATTTTCATACACACACAGGCAACATGCAAGGCCGTGTTTCATGCAGATTTAAGGCCACACGGACATGTCCCCTCGGGTACACGGTCGTGTGCTCAACCCAGAATCTGTAGATATGTCTGAAAACCTGAAAAATCCCACTCAAACACATCTAAAACTCATTCAATCTTCAATTAAACACACGGGCGTGTACCTCTCAAAATCTGAAATCTCTCTCTCTTCGCACCATACATGGAATATTCTTCCCAGAATACCATGTATAAGCCACGAAAGGCTTCTAAATGACTTTTCTACCCTTGAAACCCTCTCTAGACCATTTCCTAACTAGAAATCTCTCTTTTACCCTTATTCTTAGAGCCTAAAATGACAGTTCTACCCTTGGGCTATTACAGCGAGCCATAACATGCTATCTCCTACCAAGTCGTATCTCTAAAATCTGGCAACTTTCTTACTCTTGCTCAGCCCTATGATCACTAACTTACAAGAAGGAAACAAGGAAAGAGGGGTGAGTGATATAATCACACAGCAAGCGCTTCCGATCTTTAACATAAGTAAGTTTCAAATTCTGTCTTAATTGTGACTTATCACATTATTTTTTACCTAATAGTATTCTTTATTCTTTATCTTTGGAAGGTTTCTATTTTCAATGAGAATCTTTATCTTTATCTGTTATTTTTCTTATGAAATGCTATACATGACATGATATGCCTATGCTGATGTCATGTGTAAGCTGAATAGTCATAAAACTAGCCCTTAGTCATGGTTTTCTGAAAACTCTTTCCAAAATAAAAGTTATGATCCGAAGATCTTGAATATCTACATATAGTATATGCTGAAAAATTGAATTTAAAAATACAGTATCTGAAAAATAACTGTTGTGATGGCTAGACTGATGGATACAAGGTTTAACACCCTGGCTATCTAAGTTCAATCCTATTGAAATCTACTGATATACAACCAGCATTCTTTCTAGCGAGCTTGGTCAACAAGCATGTTCTCTCTAACAGACATTAGTTTTCCTTTCTAACGAGTGTACGAACTCACATGTGCCCTCTCATATTCACCCTTAACTGATATCTAGATCATCGTATGTCTATACTTTTAAAAACATATTATTAAATCCTTAAATCTATTTTTGAGAACTCTTATATGGCATGTTGTGCTTTATACTGCTAATCGTGCATGATATGTTATTTATATCTTGATATTATTGAGTTATATATGCTTAAAAGTAGCTCAGAGTAGCTTAAGTTTGCTTTAATAGATGTTTTGTGTTTTTCTTAAAGTACATGATCGTGTGTTACTTGGCACTCAAGCATGTGGAAAAGCATATGGGATCGTATGTTAATTGTGCTAGCTTTTAGAATAAATTTATGAAACTTTGGCTAGCCACAAGGGCATGTGGTGCAAACACACGGGTATGCATTAGGGCACAAGGTTATATCCTATACTTGCACGAGCATGTAGCTCCTATATAATACCTTCATGTCTTATTTACACGAGCATGTGAATTCGGGAAAGAGCACATAAGTGTGTGCTCAATCATATAGGTATGTGTCTGGGTTTATTAGGCACACACGGATGCCATGTAAGGTCATGCTCATATAGAAATGAGGCCACACGAACATGCACCTATAGGTACATGGTTGTGTGCTCAACTTAATCTCTACACTCTCCTATCTGTGAACCCAAAAATGTCAACCATTTCTCATCTAATATTTCCCAACTTAAAATTAAGCATCATATCATTTAAGGTCTCAACAAGCATCAATATATTCATTAAAATCTTATCTCAATCATGTCATGTCTCACAAACAAAACATGAAACACATGTATACAAACATATATACATATTATATGAAATCGACCATTCAATCAGCTTTTAAATCATTATTCACACGTTTTACAAATCAAGAAAGCATCAAACAAGTAAGAAACAAGTAAGCATCAAACATGCTATGAAACAAGGTGAAAGATATAAGGAGACACTTACCTCTAGCCATAGTTGTTGAATCTCTCTCTCTCTCCACTGGATCTCTAATCTAAAGCTAGGTTATTGGTGGATTTCTTTTTACAACTATAAGGTTCATTAGGAAATGGAAAAGAAGAAGAAGAAAATGATGATAAAAGTTGACAATTGTGTGAAAACTGAAAAATAAAATGTATATATGGCTAAAATATGTGATGCATGGTCTTGTGTCCTTTGGAAGTCTCAATTTCCTTTCTTTTCGTACCATACATAGAATATTCTCCTAAAAATACCCATGTACAAGTCATATATAGCTTCTAAATGTCTATTTTACCCCTGAACCCTCTCAAATCTATTTTCTATTCTCACTTTTACCATTGATTCTCAAGCCTAATAGGTTAGTTCTACCTTTGGGCTACTATAACTCTTCCTCTAAATAAAATTCCATCCTCAGAATTTACCTAAATAACTCTAGGTATCTCTCTCTCTCATCTTAGACTCAACCTTCCAAGTAGCTTTCTCGAGTCTCTAACTCCTTTATAATACCTTGACCAATGGTATCTCTCTATTTTTGAGAGTTTTCACTTTACAGTTCAAAATCTAAATTAGTATATCTTGATAACTCAAATCATCTGCTAACTCTAGATTTAAACCTCTAATACATGGGAAGGATCCTCTACATATTTTCTTAGCTGAAACACATGAAATACATTGTGGATTTTGTCTATGCTAGTTAGAAGGGCTAATTTGTAAGAAACTCTACCCATTCGCTCTAGAATCTCATATAGACCAATATGTCTTAGAGCTAACTTACCTTTTGATCAAATCTTAGGATATGTTTACATGGATCTACTCTCATAAGCATATGATCTCTAACTTCGAACTCTAGCTCCTTACGCCTCTAATCTATATAGCTCTTTTGATGATCCTGAGTTTACTTGATTCTCTACTTGATAAACCTAATCTGCTCAATCATTATCTGAGTCATCTCTGGCCTTACTACTGACTCTAAAAAATATCTCTCACTAATATCATCTTAATGCAGTGGTTATTTGCACCTTCTACTATAAAGTGCCTCAAAATATGTCATTTGAATAGTAGTCTGATAGCTATTATTGTAAGCAAACTCTATCGGCAGTAACAAATCAACCCAACTAGTTTAAAATTCCCTATAATAGGCCTTTAACATATCTTTTAAAATCTGATTGATCCTCTCAATCTAACCATCTATTTACAGATGATAGGCTAAACTAAAATGAAGTCTGGTCCCAAATGCTTTCTATAGACTACCTTAGAAAGTTAACAAAAATCTGGAATTTCTTTTTGACACAATATCTCTAAGAACCCTATGTAATCTGACAGCCTTTCTGATATATAAACAGCCCAATTGATTAGTATTCATAACCTTTCTGATCAGTAAGAAGTGCATAGACTTATTTAGCCTATTAACTATTACCCAGATACTGTTATACTTGTGTTACACTCTAGGAAGTCTTAATATGAAGTCTATAAAAATACTCTCCTATTTCTACTTAGGAATCTTTAAAAGCTGAAGCAAACCAAAAGGTCTTTGATGCTTTACTTTGACCTGCTAACAGGTTAAACACTTAGCTACATAATCTGTAATGTCTCTCTTCATACAAGATCACTAGAACATTCTTTTGAGATCCTAATTCAATTTTGTGCTGCTTGGATAAACTGAATAAACTATATTATAAGCCTTTGATAATATTCTTTATCTTAACTTTGTATCCTTTGGCATACGAACCCTATCTCTGAACCTTAGAATCCTATTTTTGACCTTAAAATCTAGTGATATACCCTCTTAGACCTTCTGAATCATCCTTTGAACCCACATATCTGACATTTGATCAACTTTGATATCATTAAGTAGCATGAGTACAATCTGAAGTCTTTAGAAACTGACTGTCACTATCTTAATATCCTTTCTGGCAATCTCATGTTGTAACTCTTTTTGAACTAAAATCATGGATAAAACTACTCTTCTACTCAAAGCATCTACTACTATATTAGCTCTACTCGGATGATAACAAATCTTATAGTCATAATCCTTTACTAATTCTAACCATCTCTTCTACTCATATTCAATTCTCTTTGGGTGAAAAAGTACTTGAGACTTAGATAATCTGAATTTATATAATATCTAACACCATACAGGTAACTCTAGATCATGAGTTGGGTATCTCAACTCATAGTTCTTTAATTGTTTGTAAGCATAGGTAATTACCTTACCTTGTTGTATCAATACTACTTCAATCCTCTAGTGGGAAGCATCAGTATAAATATCAAAGTCAACACTTTCCAGAATTTTGGCTCAAGTTAACTAACAAGCTTCAAGACGGTTTTTGCCTACTTTTGACTTGATTTTTTTTTTGTATTATGTTAGTATTGTAATTGGATTATGTTAGCACTTTAATTGTATGAAAATTTTACTAATATACTCTCAATTTGAATTAGTGTGTAATCTCAAATGCATGATTGGAGTTAATATTATTGGAATTGTTTATTTGTTATCCTAGTATATTTATTTGAAAAAAATAGATTGCTTGTGCAAGAAATGTATAATAAAGAACAAAAATGTAGGAACAATGATATTATAAAATGCCAAAAAATGTTGTTGTAAACCCATAAAGACCTCGCTATAAGCCCAAATAAATGCCAACAAATGTCGCTATAAGCCTATATAAATACCACTACAACTCCAACCAAAACGCTACTATAGGCCCAAAAATGTTATTAAAAGTAATATCACAGACAAATATTTACACGCGTGACATGGTAAAAAGAAGGTTTGCTAGTGGGAACCTAGTTTTAGTGACATTTTAAATGCCACTAAACTCAAAAAAAACTACCAGCAAATATTTGACCCATAGAGGCGTTTTGTTTAAGCTATACTGACATTTATTTAAATATTGGAAAAACTTATAGTGATGTATGTTTCAATGGCAGAAGGGTGAACATTGATAATTAAAAGTAGTTATAGTCCTTTTTGTTATAGTATATTCTCGAAACTTGTTCCTTTTGTGTTTTCCTTTCTATTTTGGCTATCAAAAAGAGCCTTAAGAGCTTATTTTCTTTTGTTTTCTTTCTCAGGAAGGGAACATTAGATACCATCTAAAATTGAAGAATCTAAGAGTATAATATATATATATATTGCACTTTTAGTTAATGAAAAAGATGCGATTTTGTTGTTTGTGATTACTCAAAAGAGATGTGTTTGATAATATTTTATGGTTGTATCTTCTATGTTTTATTATACCTAATTTCTTTAAAGTCACTCTGTATTTATCACAGGTTAAAGGTAACTATTTTTGGTAGTGATTAAAATACTTCTGCTGTCAATATCTTGTTCTGTTATAGTACTTGAGTTGAGATGAAAACAACTGCAATATGTTTTATCAATCTTTTTTTCTTATGACTTATTAAACCTAAGATTTAGACCATCACCTTGAATGACCATTGCTCTTACCATTAGACCGAATCCTTAGAGTCATACTTTTCAATCTTTCAAGTTTCAAGATGTAGAATTCACACCTTCACTAATCTTTGGGTAAGTTTCAATAGTTTAAGTCTGGTATTATGAAAAAAATTTGAGTTTTAAGGTGCTTTCTTTTAAAGCCTTTCAAATCAAAAGAAGGATGCACTAAAAGGTGGACTAATAGATCAATTACAACAAAATCAGAAGGAAACAAGACTTGTAATAGCCCAAAGGTAGAATTATCTTTTAGGCTTTGAAACCAAGGGTAGAAGTGAAATTACCAGATAGAAAGAAGATTTGAGAGGGTTCAAGGGTAGAAAAGTCATTTAGAAGCCTTTTGTGGCTTGTGCATAGGTCTCTCTGAGAGATTGTTTCATACAAGGTGCAATAGAAGGGAAATTTGTGGATTTCCCTCAACACACGCTAGTTTGTCTAAGGCACATGATCGTGTGTCAAGTAAGAGGCGTCATAAATATTTAGTTTTCATTTGTTCAGTCCAACTTATTCCATTCAGCTTTTTTCTTTTTTTCTTCTCCAGTAAACCCTAGGCTAAAGAACACCCAACCAACAGCTACAATCTAAGCTAGGGAACCAGAAGTAACTAAACAGAGAGTCTGAAAGCAATGGTAAGAGGTAAGTATTTCCTTACCTCTTTCATTTTGTTTCATAGCATGTTTTCCTTTGTTCTCCGAGTTTGAGAATGTTTGCTGTGTTATTAAGGCTTACTTGGCTTGCTTAAGTGTTTGATTAGTGATTTTATAGTTGATTGAGTTGTTGATTTCATGCTAATGGGTGAATATATATGTATACATAAGTTTTACACTTATTTGAGTAATATGGTATGAATGAAATGAGTTTCCCATGAATATGATGATATTGTGACACTTGAACTGATGTAAAGATGATTATTTGAGATGTGAGAATTGTTTGGAAGTGATTTGTTGGGATTTTTTGGATTTTCAGATGTGTATTATAGACGAAGAGTTGAGCACATGATTGTCTACCTGAGGATACACGCTTGTGTGGCATTTTTTTCTACATGAACATGACCTTGCATGACTCTTTGTATATATAAAAAACTTAGACACACACCCATGCAACTGATACACAGTCCGTGTGCTTTGTCCTAATTTCACACACCTATGTAAGCAAGACACAAGAGTGTTTTTTATGATATTACATGTCTGTGCAAGTATGAGACACGACCTTGTACCTTAGTTGCGCACCCATGTAACCAGCCAAAATTTTATAAATTCATTCCAAAAGCTAGCACGATCAAGAACACAACTTACACGTGACCCTATGTATCTCCTTACACGCTTGTGCATCAAGTATTACATGCCTATGTGCCTTAAGAAAAGCAGAGAAACAGTTTTAAAGCAAAGTTAAGTCATTTCAAGTCATTCCTAAGAACAAGAAACCTATAAATAACAGGATATACATAGCATATCATGTATGATTAATAGCATATAGCACAACATGCCATATCATATGTTTTTAGAAACAGATCTAAGGATCTAATAACATGATTTCAAAAATATAGATATACGATATTTTGGACATAAGTTAGGGGTAGATATGAGGGGGCACCTGTGAGTTCACACACCCACTGAGAGGGAAACTTGCGTCCATTAGAGAGGACATGGTCTTTGACCAAGCTCGATAAAAAGAGTACTGGTTGTGCACGAGCAATTTTATTATAGGATTGAGCTCACATGACCATATTATCGAACCCCTGTATTCATCAATTTGGCCAACATAACAGATATTTTTAGATACAATACTTTCTGATTCAATTTTTAGAGTATTATATATATATATATATTCAAGATCTTCGGATCAAAACTTCTATATTAGAAAGAGTTTTTCAAAAATCAGGCCCAAGGGTAAGTTTTATAACTATTTAGCATTTTGACATGATATCAAAGCATGCATATCATGTCATGTATAGCATCCATGAGGAATAAAATTGATAAAGGTAAAGAGCACTTCAAAAAACAAATAAAATCTCATAAATAAAGAAATAAGCAAATAAAAAAGTAGATAATAATGTGCAAGACACATAACTCAGTTTGAACTTGAAACTTGCCAATGTTAGAGACAGGAAATGTTTACTGAGTGATTTTATCACTCACATTTTTCCCTTTCTTTCTCTTTTACAGGTTAATAATCCTAGGACTGAGCAGGAGAGATGCAGATGTTAGATTTTGGGGACATGACTTGGTAGTAGATAGCATGTTTCGCTCGCATACTTTATATATAATTTTTTTTTATACATATGTGCATGTATAATGCTATTATGACATGTTGTATGAACAACATGTTTAAAAATGCATAGTTGGGGATTTCTAAGAAAGAAATTATTATTTTTCTTATTTTTATTTATAATATTTCCCATTTCAGCTTTCGTATTGAAAATTCAAATTTTGGCAACAGGTTTTTACTGTAGGGATTCCCATTACAAGCCTATTATTAGAGTTATAAATATTATATTCCACAGTGCATATTGTCCTATGACGGTGGTCACTATGGTTGTTGGTATCAGAGCAATGTTCTGAGCCATTAAGTAGAATATGAAGCATATTTTTAGAAAATGAGTTTTCAAATGCATTACTTTTCTAAAGATTGTATGAGCGAAAGCTGGTATGTCTTAACAACTATTACCTGTATCCTCTCAGTATAAGTATAGTAATGAGAAGTATAGTATGGTTTTAGATGTTAATCTTTGTGTTGTGATGTTTTAGATAGAAGAGCTCCTTTACCCCCAATTATAGAGGAAAAGAGTAGTGCTTCTATTAGACCTATAAGTTCGACTGACCGTAGAAGGTCATAGTACTTAAGCATATCCCTTAAACTTGAGGATGTATGAGAGATTTTCAGAGAAATGTTAAAAGAAGGGTATCAGCCAATAATCAAAGTAGAGGTTTCTAAGCCAGTGAGATAAAAAGCTTATCAGAGGCTAGTCAGAGAGGATAAAGTATGTTGAAGACAATCAGAGACACCTATTAGATGCCTGAGTTTGGTCATAAGAGGGATCCGAGTTTTGGGACATATACAAGTGGTACTAGTGGTTCGAACAAATTATATTCGATCTACAATTTACCTAAGACTCATAAACCATTTAAATTCAATAGTTCTAGAGACCCAGCCGAGGTAGAAGAATAAATTGAATCAGTAGAGAGGACTATAGGTTTGTTCACCATATCAAATAAAAAAAAAGTCTGGTATGCTACTTCATGTTAAGAGATGATGCAAAGGTATGGTGAAACCTTATGAGGGCATTAGTTAATGAAGAGAGATTGTCTTAGGTTGAGTTTTAGAGGTTATTTAAGGAGAAGTACTGTAGTGCTGATATGGTACATGCTAGAGCCTGAAAGTTTATTGAATTAACTTAGAGGACCAGTTCAGTCAGAGATTATGCTATCTAATTTAATACGTTAACGAGGTTTGTTCTTAGAGTAATAGGTTTAGAACCAATTAGAGTGTAAAAGTTCATTCATGGTTTACACCCTACTATTGCTAGAGATGCTATAACTAGTTTTTCTTCCCCGTAGAGATTCAGTGAAGCCTTAAGGAGAGCTTTAAGGTCTAAGGTTTATCTGTAAAGGATAGGTTTCTTTCTAGATTAATAGAGGGGGGGGGGGTTCTAAAGAGAGGTGAAGATCGAGGTAAGAAACCAATGCAATAGAGGAAGTCTTTCAAGGGAAAGAGACAGAGATTATAATTACCCATGTATAAGACTTGTGGTAAGAGTCACCCAAGAAAATGTCTTGTAGGTCAAGACATATGTTTCAAATGTCTGTAACTTGGGCATAAGTTGTCTAAGTACCTAACCAGAGGAGTAGGAAATGGTCTATCAACTGGTAGAGCTAGTCTAAGTAGAGGTGTTGGAGGTCGAGTTGACAGAAGTAGTGGAACTCATAGAGGTGGTGCTGGAGCACCTAGAGAAAGTGTCAGTGAGGTGAGATTATGCTGAGATGATTCCCTATGTTGTTATAGGTTAGTTGGTTTTCTTTGATACTCCTTTATATGTGTTGATAGATTATCGTGTCATACATAGTTTTATATCCAAAAGGGTGATAGAGAGATTGGTGTTGATCCCTAGTGTGGCAGAAAGAAGCATTTGTGTAGAGATACCTGATAGGGGTGTGATAGTAAGTGATTGGGTACTGGTAGACTAGGAAGTAGTTATCATAGGAAGGACTTTGAAGATAGATCTAATCATGTTAGAGTTGGCTGATTTCGATATGATCTTGACATAGATTTCTTGAGTTATTATAGGGCAGAGATAGATTGCAAGAGAAAAAAGGTTAGATTGTAGCTAGGCCCTAATCAGTTCGTCTTTGGTAAGGGTAGAATGGAGATTATGCTGATTTCTTATTTGTAAGCAAGGAAATTATTAAGGGATGTATGGGATACTTGGGTAATGTGGTATGTAAGAGTACAGTTAGGTTAAGTATCGAGGAGGTGTCTGTAGTTAGAGAGTTTTCAGATATCTTTCCTGAAGAGTTACCAGGTTTACCTCTAGAGTAAAAGTTAGAGTATTCTATTGAGTTACTTTTTAGTACGACTTTTGTTTCTAAGGCTCCATATTGGATAACCTTAACTGAACTTCAAGAGTTAAAAAAGTAACTTCATGAGTTGATTGGTAAGAGATTTATTCCATCAAGTTGTTCACCATTAAGTGCTCCGATTTTGTTTGTGAAGAAAAAAGATGAATCATTGAGAATTTGTATAGACTTTAGAGAGTTGAATAAAGTGACAATCAAGAACAAGTATCCATTACCTAAGACAGATGATTTGTTTGATTAGTTGAGTAGGGCTGTAGTGTTTTTTAAGATAGATTTAAGATATGGGTATCATCAAGTAAGAGTTGTAGAGAGAGATGTACCTAAGACTACTTTCAGGACGAGGTATGACCACTATAAGTTTGTGGTGATGCCTTTTGGGTTGACAATTACTCTTATAATATTTATGGATTTGATAAATCAAGTTTTCTAAAATTATCTAGATAGATTTGTAATTGTATTTATCGATGACATCTTGGTTTACTTGAGGAGTGTAAAGGAGCATGAAAAGTATCTGAGGTTTCTTCTTCAAAGGTTAAGAGATGTACAACTTTATACAAAGTTTAATAAGTGTGAGTTTTGGTTGAGCAGTGTATCTTTCCTTGGACGCATTGTTTTTGCAACAGGCATATCAGTGGATCATAACAAAGTTGGGATGATTCTAAGTTAGCCAAGACCGAGGATTGCTAGAGAAGTGAGGAGTTTCCTTAGATTAGTAGGGTATTATAGGAGGTTCATTGAGGGTTTCCTAGCATAGCTAAACTATTAACTATTATGACTTGAAGTAAGATGTCTTTTGTTTGGTTTGAGGAGTATGAAGAGAGATTTCATAAGATAAAGAAAAGGTTGATGAGTGCTCTAGTGTTGGCATTCCCTCAGAAGGGTATTGATTATAATATCTACACAGATGCATCTCATTAGGGGATTTGAGCAATGTTGAGGTAGTCTAGTAGGGTGATTACCTATGCCTCAAAGCAATCAAAAGACTATGAGTTGAGATACCCTACTTATGACTTAGAGTTAGCTACCGTGGTTTTTGCTTTGAAGATTTAAAGACATTACCTTTATGGTGTGAAATGTTGTATTTATTTTGATCAAAAGAGTTTGAAGTATATTTTCACCCAATAATAGTTAAATATGAGGTAGAGAAAATGGTTGGAGTTAGTAAAAGATTACAATTGTGAGATTATATTTCATCCAAGTAAAGCTAATGTCATAGTTGATGCTTTGAGCAAGAGAATAGCTTTTTTTGTTATTATAGTTCAGAGAGAGTTACAACATAAGATTGCCAAAGATGAGATTGGAAAAAATGAGATTGAGATAGTGACAATCAGATCTTCTAAACTTCAAATCGTGTTTACTTTGTTTGATGACATCAGAGTTTCTCAAATGGCTGACTTATGGGTTCAGAGTATGGTTTAGAAGGTCTTCAAAGGTATAGTGCTAGATTTTAAGGTTAGAGATGAGATTCTGAAATTCAAAGACAGAGTCTATGTTCCAAAAGGTTTAGATTTGAGACAGAAGATTTTGGTAGAGGCTCATGATATGGTTTATTTAACTTATCTAGGTAGTAAAAAGATATATCAAGATCTCAAGAAATTGTTTTAGTGGTCTGATATAAGGTGAGACATTATAGATTATATAGCTAGATGTTTGGTCTATTAGCAAGTTAAGGAAGAGTATCAGAGACCTTCTAGTTTGTTACAATTGTTGAGGATTCCTGAATGGAAATGAAAAAATATATCTATGGACTTTATGTCAAGACTCCTTAGAGTGTAGCGTGGTCTAGGTTATAATGGATAGATTGAGTAAATCCACACATTTCTTGCCAATCAGAGATGGTATGAGTACCGATCAGTTAGGTCATCCGTATATCAGAAAGATTGTTAGGTTACATGGGGTTCCTAGAGATATTGTTTCAGACCGAGATTCAAGATTTTTATCAGCCTTTTGAGACAGTCTTCAAAGAGCTTTGGGGACTAAACTTTATTTCAGTTCAGCTTACCACCCGTAGATAGATGGTTAGACTAAAAGGATTAATCAGATTCTAGAGGATATGTTAAGAGCTTGATGTATGAACTTTTAGGTTAATTAGGCCAAGTTATTACCACTAACGGAATTTTCTTATAACAACAATCATCAATTTACCATTCAAATGACACAATTTGGGGCTTTATATGGTAGAAGGTGCAAATACCATTATTTTGAGATAAAATTGGAGAGATTAACTAGAGACAGTAGTAAAACCAGAGATGAATCAGATAATGATTGAGTATATTAAAGTTATCAAGCAGAGAATTAAATAGGCTCATGTGTTTGAGGTTAGAGACTATGTGTTTATGAGAGTAGCTTTTTACAGACATATCCCGAGTTTGGTAAGAGAGATAAGTTGGCTCCAAGGTTTATTGATCCTTATGAGATTTTGGAGCATAATGGCAAAGTAGCTTACAGACTAGTTTTACCAATTAGTATGGACATGATTTATAATGTATTTCATTTGTCTCAATTGAGATAATATATAGGAGATTCTTCCCATATGTTATAGATTCAGAATTTAGAGTTGGTAGATGATCTGAGTTATTAAGAGAAACGTGTTTGTATTTGGATTATATAATGAAGACTATTAGGAATAGGAAAATACCTTTGGTTAAAGTGTAGTGAAAGAGTTAAAAACTTGAGGAAGCCACTTCAAAGGTTGAGTTTGAGATGAAAGAAAGGTATCTAGAGTTGTTCAAATAATTTCGGAGACAGAATTTTTATCAGAGGGGAGGAATTGTAATAGCCCAAAGGCATAATTGTCTTTTAGACTTTGAAACCAATGGTAGAAGTGAATTTATCAGATGGAAAAAAGATTTAAGAGGGTTTACGAGTTAAAGAGTCATTTAGGAGTTTTTTGTGGCTTTTACATGGGTCTCTCTAGGAGTCTATTTCATACAAGGCGTTAGAGAAGGGAAATTTGTGAAATTCCCTTGACAAATGTTCGTGTGTCTAAGGCACACGACCGGGTGTCAGGTGAGAGGTGCCATAAATATTTAGTTTTTCATTTTTTCTGCCCAGCTTGTTCTATTCAACTTTCTTCTCTTCTCCTTCTCCAGCAAACCTTAGGCAGAGAACACCCAACTAGTAGCCATAATCCAAGCTAGAGAACTAAAAGTAACTAGAGAGAGAAATCCAAGAGCAATGGTAAAAGTTAAGTATATCCTTACCTCTTTCACTTTGTTTCATAGAATGTTTTCCTTTGTTCTCTAAGTTTGAGAATGTTTGTTGTGTTATTGAGGCTTGCTTGGCATGCTTAAGTGTTTGATTAGTGATTTTATAGCTGATTGAGTTATTGATTTCATGCTAATGGGTGTATATGTATGTATACATGAGTTTTACTTTTATTTGTGTAATGTGGCATGAATGAAATGAGTTTCCCAATTATATGATGATATTGTAATGCTTGAAAGGATTTAGAGATGATTATTTGAGATGTGAGAATTGTTTAGAAGTGATTTGTTAGGATTTTTGGATTTTTAGGCGTATTTTACGAAAGAAGAGTTGAGCACATGACTGTATACCTAAGGATACATACCCGTGTGGCCTCTTTTCTACATGAGCATGGCTTTGCATAGCTCTCATGTACATATGAAAAACCTAGACATATGCCAGTGCAGTTGATGTACACGCCCATGTGCCTTATTCCAATTTCATATGCCTGTGTAAGCAAGACGCGGGAGTGTTGTTTGTTTTGTTACACGCCCGTGAAAGTGTAGGACATGACCTTGTGCCTTAGTTGCATACCCCGTGTGTTCAAACCACACGCCTATGTAGCCAGCCAAAATTTTATAAATTCATTCCAGAAGTTAGCATGACCGAGAACATAGCTTATACACGACCTTGTGTGTCTTCCCACACACCTATGCATCAAGTATTGCATGCCCATGTGCCTTAAGAAAAGTAGAGAAATAGTTTTAAAGCAAAGTTAAGCCATTTCAAGTCATTCTTAAACACAAGAAACCTATAAACAATAGGATATACACAACATATCATGCATGATTAATAGCATATAGCACAACATGCCATATCAAATGTTTTTAAAAATGGATCTAAGGATCTAATACCATGATTTTAAAATATAGATATACGATATTCTGGACATTATTTAGGGGTGGATACGAAGGGGCACTTGTGAGTTCACGCGTCTGCTAGAAAGGGAAACTAGCGTCTACTAGAGAGGACAGGGTCTTTAACAAGCTTGTTAGAAAGAATGCTAGTCGTGCATGAGTAGTTTTATTATAGGGTTGAGCTCACATGGCTAGGGTGTCAAATCTCTGTATTTATCAGTCTGGCCAACATAGTATATATTTTCAGATACAATACTTTCTGATTCAGTTTGTAAAGTATTTTATATGTATATATATTTAGGAACTTGGGATCAAAGCTTGCTTTTGCATTAGAAGGAGTTCTTTAGAAATCAGGCCCAAGGGCAAGTTTTATAACTATTTAGCATTTTTGCATGACATCAGAGCATGCATATCATATCATGTTCAGCATCCATGAGGAATAAAACAGATAACGACAAAAAACACTATAGAAAATAGATGAAATCTCATAAATAAAAAAATAAGCAAACAAAAAGTAGAAAATAATGTGAAAGACACGTAAATCAATTTGAACTTGAAACCTGCTAGTGTTAGGGGTAGGAAATGCTCGCTAAGTGATTTATCACTCATCCTTTTCCTTTCCTTTCTCTTTTGCATGTCAGTGATCTTAGGACTGAGCAAAGGTGATGTAGCTGTCAGATTTTAGTGACATGGTTGGGCAGTAGATAGCATGTTTGGCTCGCATGCTTTATATATGATTTTTGTTTTATACATATGTGCATGTAAATACTATTATGACACGTTGTATGAACAACATGTTTAGAAATACATAGCCTGGGATTTTCAAGAAAGAAATTATTATTTTTCTCATTTTTATTTACAGTATTTCCCATTCAAGCTTTCATATTAAAAATTCAAATTTCAACAGCATATTTCACTGTAAGGATTCCTACTACAGTTATAGTATAAATTATAAATAGTAGTTTATAGAGGCTTATAATGGGGGTCACTACAAGACTACCCAAAGTAGAAAGCCAAGCCAAATCAATTATGAACCTTTTCACTTAAACATTTCATCAAGCACCACAGTAAATGTAAATAAAACAAAAATAAATGACACTTCTTCTAAACAAAAGAAAAAAAACTAATTAGAAATAAATAAAGCAGTAGGGGTTTCGGTTATTTTTCAAGAGATAAACGAAAAACTGGTACACTAGAAATTTTAGAATTCATAAAAAACAAGCACTGTTATGACAAAAACTAACAATCATATAAAATTATATAAACCTCAATAACACTTCAATAATATAAACAAATCGATATTCCAATCAGTTGAATTTTATCAATTTACCCAGTACTACAATAATTTCATAATAATCTCAACAATTTCATCAATAAATTTTAGTTAACCCTAAATCAAAACAACATGCACAATGAAACCATCCAAATTCGTCAAGAACTAATTGATTATGTAATTATCATTTTTATGCTCTCTAAATGGCTCAAACTTTCTTCTGGTATGTCCGCAAATTACATAATAGCTTTTGGATCATTGTTTATAACATTTAGTTCTGCTAGCTTAGACCAGCCGGAGAATCATCTTTGTTCTTTGGCCAAGTTTTTTATAATCTTATATAATGATGATTTCTACCTCGAATTTGCTGACAAGACAAAAGAAATAGCCTTTTGAAGGGCTATAGCAACTAGCAAAGCAACCCAAGAGGGTTGTTAAAATATATTGGACATGGCTGAGCCTTAACTCATGGATAAGAAATAACTTGGAGAAATGCACTACACTGTTTTTGTTATATACAAGAATGTATGAATGGTTTCTAAAAGACAATTTTTGGATGAACAAATGGATATGAAAGATAGTGGGAAAGTGCAATAGATGCCAGTTCTTGTTGAATACATACTAATAAATTTTTCGGACGGAAGACTTCATTTATATGCATGCATTTTTGCAGCATGAACTTTTTCAATTATCATCTCCAGAATAATTGTATTCAACAGTATCAGTATCAAACTAGACAACATTTTCCTGCTTCAGTACTTGTAGGCTTCATCCAAACCATTTAATGACAATGAGCGACTATTTCTCAGCAGATGAACACTGAATATTACATACAAAATATATTTCAATACATTTCATGAAGCTTTATCCTCGTCAATCATAGCAACGACACCCAAGCAAACAAAACACAAGAATAAAACTCGATGATAATTTTACTATTACCTCAACACCCATTTTCGCAATTCATTCCTTAGCCTCACATTTCTTCAAAGAAAAAACCAAGTTGGTAAGTCTAAAAGGGCTGAGACCACGCCCACTATTGCCAAATCTACCAAACTTTGCTTTTTGTACCCAACTGAAGTTTCTATTGATATGTGAACAATAGAAAATTTTTAACTATGATGATTGCCCACTTTCGTAATTCATTCCTGAGCCTCACATTTAAGTAGTCTTTTAATTGCACGACTAATCTCGATAAAGATTTGCAAAAGAGCTTACAAGAAAGACGAAAGATATATGAATACAAGAAAATTTTAACTGTGAATAATGGTTAATTAGGTGGGTGCATTCAGGCAAAAATAGATAACAGTCCTGAGAATGGTAAATGAAACCAAAATATATTTTGCCATGGCGAACTAGAAACTGCAATACAGTGCATGGCAGAGACGAAGCAGCAATGATAACCTCAAGATGGGCATCAATAACTTCTCAAGCGGTACACTTGAATTTGCTCCCTTTTAAACAAATAGACGGGACTTTTAACAGTGTTTTTAAAAAATTGTTATCGACTTTTTAAAAAAGGTCAAAAAACACATTTAAATTGGTATTTCCAATACATTAACAAAGACATTGACAGGAAACACCATTAAAAAGGAGTATTATATAGACAATTTCAATAAATGTTGGTATAAATGTTAGTAGAAAAGATTGCTAAAACCTTCTGCTAATAAACGTTTGTAAATATTAATTCCTTTATAGTGTATGTCTGCCTTTGCAGTCGAACAACTTAATTCAATATAAATTTACTATCAGCCTTTACATTCCAACAAAACCCTTTAAATAAATAAATAAAAAAAAAATCAAATCTTATCAATTTATAAACCAAATTCTCATTTTGGAATATCTCATACTTAAAATTTGAAAACAAACAATAAAGTTATAAAATCAATTCTACCCTTAAATTCACGACTTTATTTTTAGAATGATTGTGTATTGAACAAAATTTTATGTTCTTGTTATTGTGTTGGTTTGCAAAAATAATGTGATATTTATGGATGATTAATAGTGCATTGTGAGTTCTTCTAAGTTGGTAAACAAATTTTGGGTTATAAAGCTGCATAAATCAATAAAGAACAATTTAAAAAAGAGTAAAATTCCCTCAATTGTGTATTTTTGTATGGGGATGCAAAATTTTTATACAACTAGGGCTAAATGTAATTATTTTTATGTTAATAATATTTCAATATGACCCCAAGGGCTTGGCCTAGTGGTAAAAGACAAAAGTCATCTAAAGTAGCCAAGTTCAAGCCATGTGAAGCCAATAACCCCTGATTTACTTAGTCTGTGGTTGAGGGTCTATGTGGTCATAGTTATAACATTCCGAGGTTAGAATGGTCTTTCTAGGTCATGATCATGATTAAGAGAGAGATTTTATAGCCTAAGACTTGATGTAGAAGAGTTTTGAGGGTAAAATAGTCTTTTTAGAAGCTTTATATATGGCTTGTGAGAGAAGCACAACTGTGCGTCTTTGGACACGCGACCATACATCCTTGTTGCCATAAATGTCCATGTATCTTTTTGGCGCACGCTCGTGTATGCCTGTTTAGATATAAAGTTAGGTTTTCTCCCTATCAGATTTCCCTAATTCTTTGTCCTTCTTTTCTCTCCAACCAACCCTAACCAATTATCAGAGAGAGAAGCCAATTTTTAGCAACCAATCTAGCTAGAATTTAGCCAAAGTTAAAATAGACACATTAGTGATTCCAGGTAAGTATTTCGTTACCTTTTTCCTTATTTCTTTGTTTTTTTTAACATGTATCTCTCTGTTTTAGGGTGTAAGATAAGATAAGAAGCATGTTTTGAGCTTTAGCAGTAACATGGTATGATAAGATGTTAAAAATAGAGAGATTTAGAGGTAAAAGCATGCTTAGAGTATATGTATGTGTTGTGTAAGGTGTTTTGTGATTTTAAAAACATGTTAGATTGATTTGGCTATTATTAAAGGGAGACTATGTTTATAGTAGTATATTTTGCATGAATATATGTTAGAATAAGTTTAATTTAAGATTGATAGAGATTTAGGTTGAGATTAGAAGTGATTCTACATGTTTCAGTTAAGTTCACTAAAACAGAGCAGGATACACAATCGTGTACCTGATGGACGCATGCCCATGCAACCATGTTTTTATAGGATCACGGTCGCATACATGAGGTATGCGTAACTGAATTTGTGAAAGGTCACGACCCAATAGGCTAAGGTCATAGTTGTGAGTATGTAGTAAAATAGATTTTAGCTAGAATTTTCAAAAGTTCACACGTTCCCCTACATGACCAAGCACACGACCATGCAACCTATGCACGACTATGCATCTAAGAGTGCATACCTATGTGCTTAGTGAAAATTAAAGATTTTTCTCCCTCTTAAGTAGAATATCATTAACAGAGGAACATATTAGGTATTCTAAATGAATAAGAGAAGAAACCACGAATCAAGAATAAGAATAAGTAGAAAGAAGAAAGAGACATTAAAATTATAATAAAAAACTCTTAGAATAATAAATAAAAAGTAATAGAACAATAAATAAAAACTCTTAGATAAAATATTTTTCCAAAATCACACCTACACACTCATAATTAAGTGAAACTCAACGGTAGCTA
Organism: Anacardium occidentale; assembly: GCA_026122585.1. NCBI lineage: Eukaryota > Viridiplantae > Streptophyta > Magnoliopsida > Sapindales > Anacardiaceae > Anacardium > Anacardium occidentale. The sequence continues at coordinate 379,590 of JAJEJH010000127.1, read as the reverse complement.
GAAACAATATTGGTAATCATGAGATTTCAATAAAAAAATTGAATAGAAATAGAATGATAACAATACAAAAACAGAAACAGTTATTAAACATATAATATAGTAAACCTACATTTACACACAAGATATAGAACAACTTATTTAGTATTTATAAATAAGCATAATGAGTTTCAAAAACATAAATTCCAATAAGACATATGCAAAATAGAACTATAACAGATGTACATAACATGCATGATTAGTGTTACATAACACGACATACCAAAATAGTAATTTCAGAAAGAGATCAAGTAAACCACATGCATATGTTTTTAAAGTAGAAAGACGATAATCCAGACATTATTTTAGGGGTAACTATGAAGGGGCATTATGGGTATGCATGCCTGATAGTTTAGGGGTTCACTAGCATCCGCAATACAAGAAAACCATTATATATGTTAGCTATGTGTCAGTTTCAGTTTTAGATCTTAGATTCAACTTCATATGTCAGTATAAGATTTTTGATCAGTTTCAATTCAATTAAACCCCACTTAGCCGAGGTGTTGAATCTTTATATTCATTAGTCTACGTAGCATAATAGGTATCTTTAGATATATAGAGACTTCAGATATAGATTTTACTCAATATTTCAATAGTTAGGGATCTTTCAATCCTAGTAGTATTTCCAGAAAATATTTTTAGAAAGATGTTTTTAGAAAATAGACCCAAGGGTCCAAATATGATTTTCAGCATAACAAAACATGATTTTAAGTATGATTTCAGCATACTTTATATCATGTCATATTTAGCATGAGATTAAGAAGAATAAAGAAACTATGAAGAGAAATCGTAAGACAAAGTAGAACTTGTCAGAAAAACTGATAAGCAACAGAAAATACAGACTATACAATATTAAAGATATATATACATACAGACCACCAATATATTGAAATCAAGGCTATGCTCCGATCTTGTAGAAAGGGTCATGAAATGCAAATAGGTGTAATCAAGCTTGGATCATACAAAGACATTAACATCAAGTGGGAAAAGGTTGGTTGATCTGATCTTACACACTTTGGCTTGATCTATTGCTTGTAGAACTTACCAGAAATATTGATACACAGTAGAAAGCCAAAATATGAAATTATAAAAATATAAACACATATAGAGTTCCAAGTACATAACTGAATAAACAAATTTACAGAACAAGTATAAGTAGAATAATAAACAAGAAATAAAATTTATAACCTAATGAGAAGAGCAATCAGATGAACTTACTTGATAGTCATAAGTATTATAGTTGAATCTACTTATGCAATATCTTCAAGAATCTAGAAAAGGAAGACCGTATATCAAGAAGGCATTGGAAGTATGTAAGTCTTAGAAGAACTTAGATATCTTCATATTGTGCTGTTTATGTATACTCATATACATACTTATGACACAACATGAGACAATATTCGAATAGTAAGTTTAGTTAGAGAATGATAAACTTATAAGATTAGTTAAAAACTAATTTAAGTTTTCTAATTTAGCAGTTATAATAGCGCTAAATTAAACAGAATCTATCAAGATAGAGGTCAAATAAGCAATCAAGATGAAATTAAAGAAGGACTAGGGATAATCAAGTAGAATCTGTAAGACTAAAAACTTGTCTAGTCAAGAAACAATATTTAGAAAAAGATTAGCACAAAGACATAATGAGCTAGAAAAGAGTTAAAGATACCTTCAATTAAGTTTTTTAGTTTATCAACTAGCTAAATGAAGGATCAGAACAGAGTCTAGAAATGCCCTTAGTTAAGACAGAAGATAAGAAAAAGAGTTTAAGCAATGAATTTCAGTAGTAAGTTAAGTTAGAGCAGAAGAATCTATTAGGCTATCAGTAACTTGGTTAAGTCCTCTAGTTAGCAGTTAGTCATTCAGTTAATGCTTAGAGTCTACCCAATGGTAGAGATAGAATATGTTTACTAAGTGACTTGTTACTCATCCCTTTTAGTTTTATTTCTTGTAGGATAACATCTTAAGAAGCTGAGCTTAGAGCATGAGATAGCTAGAGAGTAGAATGTAACATGAGCGGGTCTTCACTCAAGTTTTTCATTTTATATATGTATGTATATATGTATTTAGTTTTCAACATATAACATGTTGACTTGCATGCTTATATTACTCATGCATATGGGTGTACATTATCATATATGTTTTTAGTATCTATTAAGTGTAATAGAAAAATATAGATTTTCTTTCAAGATACTGTACAGTGGGATTAGCATTCCACCATATTTCATTTATAACTTCCACACAGTGCATAGTTTTTAGATAATAGTTATGTAGGATTTCTACTGTATATATTAATAAAGTATTTTATCAGTATAATAAAATAAAAGAAAAGAAAAAAATGACAATAAATATAAATAGTATAATAATAGTAGTATACACAATAGCGAGTCATACACAGGTCCTTGGGTTTATCCTATTTGATAAACCTTAGTTGATTGACTGATATGGGTAAGGGTTCTCAAGTCATAAAAAAACAATCTTTCAAGATTTTTTAAAAAATATTCTTATATCCATTCTATATTACAAGAATGATTAAATTGACATATGGTAAGTACAATGATGCATTTACTAGTTTAAAAATTTACTTAATCAACTTGAATATATAGGTTGTCAATGCAAGATCAAGGGGCCAAATTGTCGAGAATATAAATCTTTCAATGACCTTATGAAAATAAACATGTCTAATCTACATTTTTTTTTCATAAGATTTTTCTTTGTTACACTCTCTTTTCAATGTGTTAAGAGCAAAACAATGAAGATATATAATTGTTGATTTTGGTGGTAGTAATTTTATCATTCCCTAGATAGAGGGGCTTGAGAAAAAAAATACAACTAGCAACATCAACGCTTGTAAGTTTTTTTTATTTTGCATTTGTTCCTAAATTTAAGATATGAGAGCTTGATTGAGAAAGATCTTATTAAGCATGTACATCAAACTACAAGAAATTTTGTTTTTTTGACAACAATATTTATCACAATAAAACTAATTTTTGTCATAATATGTATATACTGAAAAGAAGTTTTGTCACCATTGTTTTCAAAATAAATCATTCCTCTTGAGTCTATAGTGGTGACTTCTATTTTAATCACAATATTTTAATTATATGGTGACAAAAAATTTGTTAGAATTTCTATAAATTATTGTTATCATAATACATATATAATGAAAAATATTTTTTCATCATTATTGTCAAAATAAGTCTATCATTTTAAGTTTATTATGATGGCCCTTTTTCGACACAATATTTTAAATATATCATGACAAAATAATTGTAACTATTAATATAAATTATTATTATTATAGTACATATACAATTACAAAATATTTAATCATTACTATTGTTTGAATAAGTCCATCCTTTTTTGTGATAACTTTTATTTCTCTCACAATATTTTAAATATATTGTGATACAAAGTGTCATAATTATTATTATCATAATATGCATATGGTGACAAAATATTTTATTATCGCTATTTTTAGAATAAGTGTGTCCTTTTAAGTTTATTGTGGTAACATTTATGTTTGTCATAATGTTTGAAATAATTTTTAATAAAAGAATTGCCCCAATTTTATTGTTTATTGTCATATTAAGAATAATTTGCAACAAACTGAGTTGTCATATAATTTTACTATGACTACTTTGATCTTAATAAATTTGTCCTAAAGTTATTCAGACAAAGTTCTCACATCTCATATAAATATTAATATGTTTTGACAAAAAATCTATCATAAATGCTTATATGTTTTGCCATCATCTTGAGGTAAATAATTTTTTCGTAATATATCTACATGTTTATCATAATATATTGTGTTTGACTATTGGGTTTCTCAATTATGTTCATAGTAAATTCAATGTCGAACCTCTTGTCATATAGATGATTTGTATTGAGAACTAAACTTTATATATACAATTAAAATAAAAGTTAAATTCAACAATACTGTATCTAAATGTGATATAATTCAAATAAATTCCGCATAAATAAGCATTCAAATACTTTAACGATCATATGTGAAGTTAATTGAGACATTAAAAATAAGTCAGAAATAATTTCTTACGATACCATATTTCCCCCATCATATGTTGAACAACACCTCTAAGTGAACTATGCTAGACGTGTTGCATTTCTTTCCAGTAGATCCCTAAAACACCTTTACTTAGATATTGAGGAAGATAGTATCAAAGAGCTCATATGTGAGGGACAAACTCTAAAGAATAACCTTAGAGAAAATATCATTTAGAAAAATGTTGACCAAAATAATCGATTGATTTTGACAACATTTGCGCAGTCTAATTTCCTCTCCACTTAGTGTTTATTAACTCATTTTTTATTGGGAGGTCAAAATTAATCTCTCTCTAATGCATGCATGTGACCTTACAAAATTCCTACATTCTGTGTATAAGAGCATATACCACAATATAGCTCATTTTAATATGTAAATTTTATTAAATAGTACCTAAGAGGTAAATCAATATTAAAATTATTCAAGGAAAATTAAAATCAACTAGAAATCAAGAGAAAGTGTTCGGTGGAAATGCATAGAGAAAAAGTTGACATGTGAATGAACAAGAGAGAAAAGAAACCTCAATCCCCTAGTTGAAGCACATAAGCCAAGTGGAGAGATGTAGAATATTCATCAAATAAGTAGTTCCAGAAGTAGACAAAATGGAGGAATGAAAATTGACTGCCTGGAAGAAACATATCACTGAAAATCATTTTCTTTCCATCTAACACAACCTCTCACAAAACAAGCATAGATTCAGTTAAATTCCCATACAAAGCTCTAAAATTTTACTAGAGCTAAAGATTCTTTTAACTCTTCAAACAAATTAAAAAGCATGCAAAAAGGTAAGTTTTCTTTTTTTCTTTTGGTAATTAAAGATATTATAAGCAAAAAAGAGGGTCGGATACAACTTAAGCACGACGGTAAACTCGCCCACAAGTAAAAACCAAAACAAAATATAAGAGCCCAACTCCATCCAAACCTCTTGAGAGCTCATCTAAGCTCCTGCAAATATAGAACTCAAGAGAATGGGAAGGAAGACACAACCAAAGAAAAACACATAATCTAGCTTTCGTTTTGACTATTTGTATACAAAAGAATGAACAAACCTACTCCTAACCAAAAGTACTTGCAAATATTTACAGCCATTAACATAATTTGACTAAATAATAACATGAGAGCTATCCTCCAAAGTGGCTTCATGCGCCTTGAGACACATTTATAAAGCAAACCATACCGGGAGTCATGAACCAAGCAAGGGAATAGCCACAATTTGCCACAGCCGCTCCAATAATTCTCCTTGTCACTTCTTTGCATGTCACAAGATGTTATAGCAAGGGAGTCGTAAATAGGTCTACATGACATGGTCCAAATGATCTTCGAACTTTGCCCCTAATGCACCTGTCCATTCCGGACCAAAGCTGATCGGGAGGCAGCAAACTTGGCCTCTGAAAATCCTTTAAATCACCGCAGCAGCATCTGTTATTCTTCCTATCTCCTCTATGTATGTCGGTACTCGATTTAGAGTAAAAAGGGAGCCCATAATTCACCAAGAAGTGCATGAAAACCCTGCCGAAACTGGGGAAAAAAGCAGCCAAGTTCTGGAAAAAAATCCAGAATATCTGTTCATGAAATAGTATCCGCGAACACTGCCTGCAACATAATAACTAAGAAGGGCCTTCGAAAGCTATCTGATCCTTGTCCGATTTTGATCCTTACAATTCCAACATGTGCAACTTTGATATCTGATCCTGTGAACGCAAGTTTGGAGTTCCTTGGAACCGTAATTCCAAAAGTCGTCACTTGCATTGGCTGCCACAAAAGAAAAGGGTAGGAAAAGTCCATCCAAGCACCTTTGGATCATTCATCTAGCTTTCAACCATATGCCGAATTAAGTGACTTGCGACAGCCCTTTTGAGTCTTCCACAGTACACCCTTTTCACAAGTAAAAGACCTGATCTCCATTTGGTTCACGTTCTTAGCTAACCATATATTGAAGTCCATGGACAACCAGTTAATAATGATCATGCAGAGTCATGGAGGTGGAAGTTCCACCTATTCTGGTCATGCACAACTTCTTGACCCCAAATAAGCCACTGCATTATCTCTGTACATTGATTAAGAGGGTTCCAACTCGTCATATGGGTGACAAGTTGGTGGCTATGCTCAAGACTTCATGGATTAAAAAAATAGCATAATTGCGTACGTTGACATGCACTTATATGCAATGATCGCTACGAAGATTTTAACTCTCAACATGGTAATTGCTATGAAAATAACCACCGTTAAGTAGTTGATATCAAATGAGGATTGGCAAAATGCATAGTTTATTGAAATCCATGATCGCAACAGCAATGTGCATTACATGAAAGGTAAATGTATGTTTCTTTGAATATTATAGATATGTAATATTTCATCCCTAAGACTCAATAACAGTATAAAGTAATTTGGACTGCAAATCGCAAAAATCTTTTTGTACTTCCAACAAAATTTTCACATTCTCAGCCCACTAAGGAGTAGATCCTGTAAACTCTGATCAAGGGCAAAACACCCCAATATGAAAGAATTGTGAATATACTTTATAAATATTTTTGACGAAATGTTTATAATTTATAGTTTTAAAATATAGTCTGAATAGGAATTCTAATATACACTAAATCATAATCCAATCAAAATCGAAACATAATCATAATTAAATCAAAATTGAATCAGAATCAAACTTATTTCTGAATCATAACCAAACCAGAACCACATATGTATATTTTATTATTTTTTATTTAACACTCCCTCATAATTATAGCAAGAGCTCTTAAAGCTACAATTAGAGACACAAGAAAGGGAAGCACTTGTGAGACAACCCCTTAGTAAATATATCTATAATTTGATAAACTATAGGAACATGATACAGACAGAAAGCACTATGAGAAACGAACTAATGAATGAAGTGCAAATCAATGTCAATATGTCGAGTGCGAGCATGAAACATAGGATTGGTAGACATTTGTAAAGTAGATTGATTGTTATAATTGGAAGTGGAAATGAGTGTAAAGGAATGTCGAGCTCAAATAAAAGATAATAAAACCACCTTGCATGAACAACAACATGGGCAAGAGTGCTATACTCAAACTTGACACTAACTTGATATCCCATAACTTATTTTTTAGAAGTCTGACAAATAAGGTTGTGACTAACTATAATGCTTAGCCTAGTGATAAAGGGTAAGGGTTATTTAAGGTGGTCAGAGTTCAAGCTACGTTGAAGCCAATAATCTTTGATTTACCTAGTATATGACTATAGATCTAGATGGTCATAGACCTTCGAGTTTATCTTACTTAATCAGTTAAGGTTGACTAACTAGTATAAGTAGGGGTTCTCGAGTAAAAAAAAAAAAAAAAGTCACAACTAAGAAAAACACAACCACTAAAGATAAAGCATCATATGGAAAAATCAATAACCAAATCAACATCCAAATAAGCCAAAAGATGAAGGTTAAAGTCATGATGAAAGTAAGACCATGAAAAATAAAGTGCCTTTTATATATTAAAAAATGCTCTTGATTATAAGTGTGTCCAAGTGAGTAGGAACAGATAATTGTTGGGCAACCTAATTTACAACAAAAGCAATATTGGGTCAAGTGAGAGTAAGATACTATAGTCTGCTAACTATAAGATGATAGAATGTACTATTAGGATATAAAATAACATCAATAGATGGTAATGCAATTTTGAACTAAAAATAGGTGTAACACAAGGACAATATAAGTCAAGTTAAAAGTTTGTAGCAGATCTACCATATAGGAACATTGAGAAAAGATAAAATGTGGTAGACTATCAAACAACTTTCATACCTAAAAAAAAAGCTAAGTGAATCTAAGTCCCAATAAGAAAAGGTAAAACATAAGATAGATACATAATCTGTAATAGCCAATGTATTAGAACCAATCACAACCAAATTGTTTGCATAAACCAATAGAATTACAAGGATTGATGATATATGAAAAATGAATAGAAGGAGATTAAATATGTTATTGACAAACCCATAACTAATAAAAAAAAAAATGAGTACAACCAATGGTACCACATATGAGGCACTTGTTTAAGGTTATAAATAGCTTTAATATGATGAAAAACATGAGATGGTTGACTAGGTAAATAAAATTGAGAAGTTGTTCATGAACACTTCTTTAGTGAGATATCCTTGAAAGAAAACATTCTTTACATCAAGTTGACATAGTGGCTAATCATATATGATGGTGAAAGCAAAGATCATATAGATAGTAGTCAGCATGACAATAAGATTTAAAGTACCACCAAAATTTACACCAGGTTGTTGATGAAAACCCTTAGTAACTAGACAAGCCATATACCACTCAATAAATCCATCAGCATAATACTTGAACTTTTAAACCCAATGACAACTAACCAAATTATGCTGAGCATATGGTGGAACAAGAACCTAAGTGTTTTTATACATAAGTGTTATATATTATTCACTCTTTCACTCACACCAAAATGGAAAAGACTAAGCTTGCATGAAGGTGGTTGACTCATGTAGTATAGAGTTAAGAGTTTCAATAACAAAAGCCCAAGAAAGTACATAATAAGAAGAAGCCATGATATCATTGATGCTTCAAAAATTGGGCTTGAGAGTAGGTGTTTTAAATTAAGCAGACATAGAGTTAGAGAAAGTCAAGAGTGGCTAAAGGTGAGGCTGCAGGACTAGTAGAGTCTGATAGTGGTTATGAGATATGGTCAAGTTGCACAAAGTTAGATCTGATAACAGAAAAGCCATATTAGTGTGACCCAAAATATTAAAGAGTTAAATAGTTGTGGAAGAAACTAGCAATGAGCAAAACTCTAAAGAAGGCTCCAAGCAGGAAGAAAAGGTAGTCCTATGAAACAAAACATGGTAGTAGATATAAACATGCCAAGTGGCTATATAAAGGCAATGATGTCTATGATGAGAAGCATTATACCCCTCCAAAATATACAAGAAAAGGACTAAAGAGCCAATTTATAGAGCATTTGAGGTGAGAAATGGTAGCAAGTAGAGCTAAATGTTTACAAGAAACCATATTAAGGTAGATGTAAAAGCAAAACTTCAAAAAGACTTCTGTTCTTAAGTAGTTGCGTGACTAACCTATTAATCAAGAACACAGTAGCAAAAAATGCCTTTACCTAAAGGGTAAGTGATAGGTTAGCCTATAATAAAAGACAATGACCTTTTTTAACTATGTGATGGTATTTTCTTTTAATGACACCATTTTGTAAAAGAGTGTAGGAATAATATAGTTGATGGGTAATATTATGGGACTTAAGAAAAGAACGAAACAATTTATTATCAAATTCACTACCACCATTAGAACAAATTATTTGAAAAGATAAAGAAAATATTTTTTTTGTCATTAACTTAAATTTAGGAAAGATAGTAGTATTATCATATATTTTAAACATGGGGTATAATTAGGTATACCAACTAAAATCATCAACAATAATGAAATAATACTTACAAAAATGAAAATGATAGGAAAGGAGCAAGACCTTAGACATCAAGGTAAAGAAGCCCAAAAGGGTACTAAGTGATGTGAGTACATTTAGTAAATAGGAGGCAATGACTTTTACCAAGAGGACATATAAGGCACATCCTAGATAAGAGATCCTATAAATGATAAACTAGACTAAACATGGAGGCAAGTATAGTCTTGAGCACCATGTATGATGGACGACCAAGATGATAATGCTAGACATTAGGCAAATTACCAAAGAAAGAGTATGTTACAATAACATGAACAAAAAATTGGTAAAGACCACTACTAATATGACTAAAAAAAAAGAGTTTGTCCTATTTATTTGGCCTTAATCATAATTTCAGATAAGTTAAAAAGACAAATAGAGTCAGTATCAATGGTGAATTTATGAATGAATAATAATTTTTTATATAATGATGAAACCAATAATAACTGCAGATTTATCAATATGAGGTTTAGTAGAGGATAACACAAAAGTATTAGGTGTCATGTGTTGTGTAGCTCTTAAGTCTAAAACTTAATTCAAGTTAAATAGATCACAAATAGATATAATAACAAAAGGGAGCAATCAAGTTATCTATTGTATAAGTAAAATTACCTCATTATGGACAAATGCAAGTAGAGTACCCATACTTGTTATAAAGTAAAGGAGGTTGATATATTAGGTAAGGTTGTTTTCATTGAGTACATTGACCACCACAACTATGCCCGTGATTATTACAATCATGGGAATGAGAGTTACATGTTAGAGGAGTTGGATGAACAAGATCATTGTAAAGAGGAGCAAGCAGTAGCTATAGTAATAATTGAATAAGTCATATTTAAGTCCTTTTGTTGAAGATGCTCTTATCGAATGAAAATATCATACTGTTCCCTTTACGTTATGGATTTTTTATTTGTTATGAATGCAATGAAAACACATACAAAATATAATAAAGTATAAAAGGAAGACAACTAGTTTAGACCAATATAAACAAGATAACATGGCAAAAGTATACGTTTCTACTTCCTAAGCCTAAAAATCCTATAGGATTGATTTTCAAATATGGTTATAGCTTGAAATAGTCTTACAAAACTCCAAAGTTTGGGTTAGCTATTTTGAAAGCAAACCCAAGAGATGTAGAAACCTAATGATGTTTCTATAAGTAAAACATTAACTATAATAGATGGCTTTAAGATGATGGATAATCTAGCCTATGATGAAGCAAGATGTAATAGCCATGTCTATTCTTAACATAAAAGGTGGATGATCTAACTTATGGTGAAGTCAAAGGCTCTATAATAATCAAGTTCTATTTTAACACATGACTAGATGATCTAACTTATAACGAGGTTGAAGACTTTATAATGATCAAGTCTTATTCTTAAAATATGACTAGATGATCTAACCTATGATAAGGCTAAAGACTCTATAATGGTTAAGTCCTATTTAAACATAACAGGTGGATGATCTAACCTATGGTAGAGTTGAAGACTCCAAAACCATTAATCCTATTCTCAAAACATAATTGGACAATCTAATCTATGGTAGAGCCGAAGACTCTATAACAATCAAGTCTTACTCTTAAAACAAGTTGAATGATTTAACCTATGATAGAGTCAAAGACTTTATAGCGTTTAAGTCCTATTCTTAAAACATGGTTGGATGATCTAACTTATGGCAAAGTCAAAGGCTCTATAGTAGTCAAGTTGTATTCTTAAAACATAATTGGATGATCTAACCTATGGTAGAGCCAAAGACTCTAAAACAGTAAAGTTTTATCTAAACATGACAGGTAAACGATCTAACCTATAAAGAGCTGAAGACTCTATAACGATCAAATCTTATTCTAAATATATGATTAGATGATCTAACCTATGGTAGAGCCAAAGAGTTTGTAACAGACAAGTCTTATTCTCAAACCATGGTTGAATGATCTAATATATGACAGAGCCAAAGTCTTTGTAACAATTAAGTTATATTCTCAAAACACGGTTAGACAATTTAACCTATGGCAAAGTTAAAGATTTTGTAATAGCTAAGTTTTTTCTAAAACCAGTGATGATTGGATAAGAAGCCATTGGTGGGTAAACTCAAGATAATATTCTCTTAGTAGGCAAACAATGAAAGAATTACCCTTTGAGGTAAACAAATAAATTGCCCCTTGGGGTGAATAACTATAAAATTTCCTTTTGGGGTAAACAATGATAGAATTGCCTTTTAGAGTGAATAACAAGAGAATTTCCCTTTACAATGAATAATGGCTAAATTGTCCTTTAGGGTGAATAATGATAAAATTGCCCTTAAGGTGATTAATGACAAAATTACCTCTCAAGGTGAATAATAATACCATTGTCCCTTAAGGCAAAAAATAGCAATATTGCCCCTTAGGGTGAATAATGATAGAATCACCCTTTGGGGCAATTAATTACAAGATTGCCCATTAGGGTGAATAATTATAGAATTTCCTTTTGAGGTGAACAATGACCAAATTGCCCATTGAGGCAAACAACAAAAAAATTGCCCTTTATTGTGAATAACAACTGAATTGCCTCTCAGGGTAAGTAATAATTGCATTACCCATCAAGGTGAATAATAACAAAATTACCCCTTAGAGCAAACAATAATAGAATTACCCTTAGGGTAAACAATGAAAAATTTTCCACTTGGGGTGAACAATGATATAATTACGCCTTAGGGTGTATATAAATGAAATATATGACTATCTAAATATGGGTCTTCCACTTATGCATATATGTGATGAATGATTATGTGTGTATGCTAACTTCATTGACTTGCATACAATACTTGATGTAATAACCATATCAATAGGACATAGGAGGCATAGACCAAATATGTATGTTCTCATTTATCAACTTTTTGTTTTATTTTCTCTTTTTTCTCTTTTTTCCATCTCTATTGATGACCAATAGAAAATGACCATAGGGAGTGCAATAGTTCACGGATTAGCTTGAATTTATCATGGTAAGAGTTTATTTATTTTAAAAGAAGGTAATTAACTTAGTAGACACTTACATGTCACTTTATTTACTCAAGTGTTTGTAAGGGTGTAAAATCTTACTCTTAAATTCTACTCACACAAGGTACTTGTTATAGCCTTGCTTGTTAATTTGATCTTCATCTTTAGGTCACACGTAGATACAAATCTTATAGTCTTTATAATGATTGTAATAGGGTTAGGGTGTATCAAGGATTATTTTTCAATAGTGGTTACTTGAATTAAATAGACCAATAAAGCATCTAGAACTCCTTCAACTATATTCGTCATTCTTTTTTCGCTTCTTGGTTACTGAGGCCTTATATGGTTATTATCCATGAGAGATTTTTCTTTTTTTGTCCTCTTTTTTTCTACTATATTCTTTTCCTTCTTTTATTTTCTTTTTTCTCTTCTCTTATATTTTCCTTTTTATTTTATTTTATTTTTTTATCATTTTGCTTTCATCATTATTTTGTATTGCTTTAAATTGCTTTTTGTTTGACTCTTTGTTTTTTTAAAATCAATCTTTTTGATGTCCTATCATGATAGCCTCAGATGTTCTACTAACCCATGTGGTAAGGTAGAGGAAGGCTTACGATTTATGTAAAAAGGTTTGGTAAAAAAAGGTTTCAAGCTCAAAAGGGTATCCCTAGAGTTAATTTTCATCGTGGTTGGTTTTTTGGTCAAAGTGGCTTTAATTTTAAATGCCATTATCATTTTCATGTGTACATGTGATTGATCATGATCTCTATTAGTATTTGAAGCAAGTTTTAGAGATACCTATCGTGAGTGAATACATTTAACATAGGAATAAGAGCTCATTTATATATGTATGACCATAAGCTTAAAACCTCATGTTTAGCAGTGTAAAGTCTACCAAGACTAGCTCATTTTCTTTTTGAAATAAAAACTCAAGTCATTTTTTTTTTAGAAAAATCACCCTTGTCACAAATTTACATGAAGAGATGCAAACATATGCCAAAAAGGAAAGCTAATGCCTTTTAGATTTTGTGGACTCCTAAGTCCTTTTTATTGCCTAAGGTTAACTAATTTCCTAATGTCAATAGGGTCTTGGACCTCATGCTTCAGCCTTACACATATGTTAGTGTCAAGCCCACTAGTTTGGTGAAATCAATAACAAAACCTAAACTTGAAGTTCATTTATACTGGATTTGATGGTGGGTATGAACTTGTATAGGACCCTTGATAATAGTATATTGAAGTTTGAAAATTTTCTTAGTTTTGGTGTTTTCACACTTACCTTATTAGTCCTTTTAGGTTTAGTCATCCTATCATATTCCCTTGTGGCTACAGTATTTTTTAATTGTTCAATTTGTGTTACCATTATTTTCTCCCCAATCACCAAAATGGTTGTGACATTGTCCTAGGCTAGCTTTGTTTTTTCTATCTTATCCATCTCATTGAATTCATCCAACATTTGCATAATTTTATTTATAGAAAGATTCATCTTGTTAATCACAAACTTCTCTATCTTTTTTTCAACTATTTGTTTCATCTTCTTTATTAATTCATCTCGTATATCTCTTTGGACACAACTTTTTTCTCTTATAAATTAGTTATAAAACAAAATGTCAATGTATGATGCATGTTATGTATTTATGTATATGCATGCTATATATACAAGGATGACTAGAATGGGAACACCTATTTAGGTAGCAAATCTATTTGACTCAATAGAATGAAGACAAAGGACGAGTCTAATACTTAGGTAGAAAGATAAACTTAGGAGAATAACTTAATGAGAACATATAGGTTTAATGCTCCTAAAGTTTTAAAGTGATGACACAATTGGGCCTAACACCTTTAGAATCATTCATAGGAAGGTGACCAAAATGAGTTTGGCTTAACAAGATGTAGGCCTATTGCCTCTAGAATTCTAATACAATAATATTAGAATTGGGCTTAATGTTTAGGCAAATTTTAGTAAGACTATCTACAACATTTTTGGCCCAGTACCTTTATGACAAGACTTTGAGCCTAAAGCCCTTTACATAATCTAAACCTTAAGAATTTTGGGCTTATAGCCCTAAGAATTTATTGACCAAATGTTGGGCTTAGAGCCCCTAGGAAAGTTACAACACAAACTTTTGCCTAATGTCTTTTAAGATACTATTGACAACTTAAAAAAACTAAGGGCTTAATGTCTTCCTAACTTAGGCTTCCCTTTTATTACTCCCTTTGCTCCTTTCTTACATTGGTTATCGAAAAGTCAAAAAGTCGATTTTACTATAGGTGGAGTTAATACCAATTAGGCTATTAAAGGGCATAGTGGTTTATATCCTAGACCTTATGAATCCTTGTGTACAAAGACCTTTGCTTTGAGTACTTATTTTGCAATATATTGGGACATGTTTGCAAGCATTTCAATAAGACTATGTTTTAAGAAGTTCTCTCTCATTAGTGACCATTTAAAGAAATAATAGGTGAAATCCTAACAACATCAATCTATACATATTTCAAAATAGATATGAAAACTTGAGACTTTATACATAAGAATTTGATTTGATTAATCACACATAAGAGAGTCTTAAAGGGATTAGACTTTAAAGGCCATTATATGAGTTAGACTCTACTGAGGTTATAGGCTACTTGAGGTGAGAATTAGAAGGATTTTTTATATATCCAAAGGCACGTTGCATAAGGCTAATATATAAGATAAACTACCCTTGCGCTAAGTAAGCTTTTGAGAAATGTTTAGATTGCCACTGGAGGTGATAGAGACAAAGACTACATGATGGGTGTAAGTGTTATGTATTGTAAAGAACTTGATTAAACTCAAAAGTTCTTAACAAATTAACCACATTAGAATTGACTCTTCATATTATCCCCAATGAAGTTGCTAAAACTGTGACACTGGTTTTTGTCGTACTACGCCGAGATAGATTACCACTCTTGTTTGACCACCCTAGATATAGTCAAGAGGAGTATATAATAGATTTACAACTCACCATAAAGATTTCTTATAAAGGACCCAATCTTTCTCACCTACTTAATGGTAGGGTTTGGAGAATTAAGTTTAATAATGACCCAACTTTTAAAAAATTAATAAATAAGGTTAGAAAAAAAGGTAGTTTGAGTGTTTTTATGTTTTTAAAATGATTTAAAATGATAATAGGGTTAAAATGGTTTCTATGGCTTTATTTAGACGTGTCAATCTGAGAGGCTACCATTTGTGTAACATGAAAGTTGAGAGAATTTTATAATTTGTACCATACACCATCGTGTGTCCTAGAATGTATGATTATGAATATTGTGTTTTGACTTAACCTATATAAAGCAACTCGTTTTCGTTTTAAATAAGAAATTTCAAATATTTAAGTTGTGAACTTCCGAGAGAAAAAGTAGCAAAGAGTTTGAGGAAAGCTTTCCCTTTGTGATTTATTGCTAGTGACTAGAGTTTGAGATAAAAAGGGAGAGAATTTATAAATTGTAGCAAGTAAGTATTCTCTTGAACTTTGATAATCATTACCAAAAAAGAAAAAAACTTTGATGATTGATCTTCATTGTGTGAATGTGATCAATTGTAATATATGAATCTAAGCATGATGTGATGTTGATCATGATTGTATTTTTTTTAATAATTTAAAAAATATTATAAACCAAAAAGGGGCTTAGCCTATACAACTTGAAAAGGATATTAGTATGCCCAAAAAATGAAACAAGCCAAAAGAGACATAACATGTCCCTTTTAAGTGTTTATCTTAGAAAGATCGAGAAAAAGCTCAAGAAGGACCCAAGCCAACTACAAGCCCTGCTCAAATTTGTGTACAATATGCCAGCCTCTACCAAAAGAGGCCAAACACCTATATAACATGAATATAAAAGTATGAAAAAAAAGAACACCAGCTTTGTACAAATATATCCTAGCCCTTCCTAAAAAAGCTACAAGTTTAATGAGAATTTTCTAAGTTGTGAACTTTCTAGAAAAAGAATAATAAAGACTTGAAAGGGAGCTTTCCTTTTGTGATTTATTGCTAATGACTATAATTTGAGATAAAAAAGGGAGAGAGAATTTATAAGTTATAGCATGTAACTATTCTTTTGAACTTTGATAATTGATCTTCACTATGTAAATGTGATCGATTGTTATATACGAATCTAAGCATGATGTGATGTTAATCAAAGATTGTTTTTCTTAGTAATTAAAAAAATATTATAACCAAAAAAAGGGCTTAGCCTATATAGCCTAAAAAGGATGCCAATACACCCAAAAAATGAAACAAGCTAGAAGAGACATAACATGTCCCTCTTAAGTGTCTATCTCAAAGAGATCAAAATAAAGCTCAAGAAGGACCAAGCCAACCACAAACCCCCTCCAATCTATGTACAACATGCTAGCCCCAGCAAAAGAGGCTAAACACCCATCTAACACAAATATAGAAGTATGAAAAAAAAAAAAAAACCCAGCCCTGTATAAATATATCTTAGCCCTTCATAAAAAAGCTATAAGTTTAATAAGAAATTTCTAAGTTGCAAACTTTCGAAAGAGTAGTAGAAAGTTGAAAGAGAGCTTTCCTTTCGTGATTTATTGTTGGTGACTAGAGTTTGAGATAGAAAGGGAGAGAGAATTTATAATCTGTAGCAGGTAAGTATTCTTTTGAACTTTGATGATTGATCTTCATTGTGTGAATGTTATCAATTGTACTATATGAATCGAAGCATGATGTGATGTTAATCAAGATTTTTATTTTCGTAATTAAAAAAGATATTATAAACACAAAAAAAGTATGTCCCTCTTGAGTGTCTATTTCAAAAAGATTGAGATAGAGCTCAAGAAGGACCCAAGCTAGCCATAAGCACTCCTCAAATCTATGTACAACAATGCCAGCCCCCACCAAAAGAGGTCAAACGCACATCTGACAAAAGTATAAAAGTATGAAAAAAAAAAAAAAACCCCAACCTTATACAAATATATCCTAGCCTTCCTAAAAAAGCTATAAGTTTTATAGCCTAGAAATATAATAAATTGCACCAACCCAACTTGTTGCATTAATTTAATAGCCCAAAGATTTCACGTCAATCCACAACATGTTTTTTCAGCTAGATCTAGCCTAGTTCACCCACATACTTTGGGTACCAAACAAATTTCTAAGCCTAGCCTATCCAAACTTCCAATAACCCCTTGTAAACTCATGAAAAGAAAGTTTTTAAAGTCTTCAGCCAAGCTTTCAAATTCCCGGCCCATACTACTTGATTCCATCAAGTAACCCTCATAACCAAAGGATTCACTCATGGCATAAAGCCTAGGATGAAGATTACTAATATCTAAACAGGTGGAAAGAACCAAAAAATGGTTGCCCTTAAAAAACAAGATAAAGTCTATTCAATGTAAGCTAGCCCGACCTACCCAATAGGCCTAAGTAAATTCAACTTCATTCTTTTCATACCCATCCTTCTAAAAGTCAACCTAACCATAATAAAGCCTACAAGCCAACCCATCTTGATGAAGTTACCTGACTAAGAGAGCCTAGAATCCAGCCCATTCCATTATGAACCTAGATATGTTAACCACTACAAAACCTAAGTACTAATTTTCATCCCAATTTGAAGACCTTGAACTCTATAATAACAATCCATCTAAAATATGCCTGCCTATGGGAATATTATGCAAACCAAGGCTAAAAACCTTAACCAACCACTAAGCCCAACCTATCTAGTTTGCCTTATGCCATTCAAAAAAGTGGGTAATCCATCTTGCATTATTTTAGTGCTAACAAATCCATCCACAACTTAAATTTCTACCTTTGCACCGGGTAGAAGTTTTCCAAATACAACAGCTATTAATGTTTTCATTTATTTTCATGCACCAGCTCACAAACAAAAAAAGGTTTATGTAAGAAGTAGTCCACATATAATGGATATAATTATGGCAACTTTATTTATTTTTTCTTTTCTTAGTAAAAGAAATAACATAATCTTTAGAGCAACAGTCCTTCCCAGCATTATTTTTATACAAACAATTGCCACAAGAATTCCCCATGTTTAACAACATGTGGCAACACTTCAAGATAACCTTATTCTTTAACCAGAAAGCCAAGTAACATGATAAATGATATTCACATGCACAATATATAATACAGAATGAGAAACTAAAGCATCCACTTTATGCCACCTAAAGCCATCAGAAATAGTATGCAACCATTTACACTCTGTAATAAGCCCATAACCTTCCATACAACTAAACTTATGCCACTTAGGATTAGCCCTGGGCCATAAATTAGATAGGCCTTACTACAAGGACTGTGCACATAAATAGTGTATGCAACAAGAAAAAAAAATAAAACAACCTATATACCAGTCCATGAAGTTTATCAAATGAATATCAAGGTAAAAAATAACTTAAGGTAGCATACTTAAATCCCCCAACCAATGCTACCAAGTCTCAACAAACCCTATACAACCAACTTGGAGAGCTAACAACCCATATATTAGGTGTACAAGCTAGCAAATCCTATCATTATTTCTTATATAAAGCTTTTAATTCTTATGGATGTCATAACTACCTAAAAAGAAAGAAGGCTTATATGTGGCAACTCGACACATAGTAGTTAACCACAACGAGTAGCCTTCCGAAGCAAAACCTATCTTTTGCTTAATACAATCGCATCCTTTATTTCCCTATCTAAAAGATAAAGATATATAAGTAAGGTGGCCAAACTCAAGTCAAAGTAAAGTATGATACTCCAAAACAAAAAACTTATTAAAAGCATGAACTTCACATCACTCATCACATTTCTCCCCCTTCTCCTATAAAGAACATAAAAGAGGGCACTCAAGGTCTTACTCAACAACCTCCCATAATTCCCAAAGTTAGGTATAGATTTTATAAAAGACTCAAAGACCATTGAAATAATTAAATTTTTTGTTAGCAAGATACATTCCAGGTGTAGCTAATAAAGAATTTACCTTTCTTGCTTAGCTTCCAAAGGATCTTACCTTTTCCTCTTAAAGATTTATTGATACCAACACTCTTGATCTTTATAATTTCCCTAAAATTTGTAGTCAACCACTTCCACTTGCATTTTCAATACTCTTTCCTTAAAATATTTACCTAATCCTTAATTGTAAATGATCCTCTCATCGACTTTAATAGCCAAAGTACTAAGAGGATGCTAGTTATCCCACTAAATATGCGTATACTTACTATTAGATACTAGATAAGTGATCTTGCCACAAACGTCATCTATGATCCTTAGAAGCTAGGCAATTACTAACACATTGGTTGTCTCACATACTCCTATCCTTGATTATATTCTTTTTAATCAAGTCAGCTCATATAGAATGATTATTAACTTGAATAAGCTTTCGCAAATATTTAGTTAGGGTAGCCTTATTATAATCCTTCCTCATTCTTAAGCCTAACCTATCGTCCCCTTAAGGCTTACAAATTTCTTCCCATGCTACTTAGTCTTCCCCCTATGAGTCTTTATATCACTCTAGAAGAAGTTTCTAAGCTTAAAATCAATTTCGTTAAGAACTTTGCTAGGAAGAACAAAATGAGAAGCCTAAAACACCTAGATACTGAAAAAGGATGGATTTGATTAGCATAAGTCTTCCCACATAGGTAATGTGTCTATTTTTCCAAGATAAGACACACATAACAATTTTACTCACAAGGGGCTTACAATCATCTTCAATGAGCTTAGAGGACACTAGAGGAACTTCATGATACTTAAAAGGGAGAAAACTAATCTCAAAGTCAAGGATTCTAATGAGCTCTCTTTTCTCAATCTTAAACACTCTAGACAAAAAGATATTGTTGTTTGCTCTATTAGTCATCAGACCGAACCACTTTTGAAGTTCTTCTAAAACATTTTTGAAAATTCTTACAGACTTGACCTTAACTTTATAAAACAAAATAAGATCTTACAAGTGGGTGATTTCACCATCCTTACACTTCCAATAGTACTCAAACTCTCCTCTTCCCAATTCCACTTCAATAATTTGATAGAAAACCTTTATAGCAATCATAAACAGGTAGGGAGATGAGCACTAAAATCTTCCTATTGGGAAGCTTGACATCTAAGGAATCTAGAAACTTATTTTCTACTTCCATTTCTATATTGATTCGAGTAAAATCCAATCTAGACCTTTCCTTAGTGATTGAATCTAATCGAAGTAGCCTCCCAATTTCATTAATGATATACATGAAACCCTTAGGACTCTAAAACTCTAATCGGATGCTACATAGACAGCCATAATTATAATCTCTTCTACAATCATAGTGATCTTATAAGCCCACCTCCTAACAAAAAATGGGTGATCTATAATGTACCAAGGTTTCATTGTTAAGAATTTTCTCTAGGGCCTTCACTTCTTTAAACTTCAAAATGGTCATTTCCTGACTACTTGATGTAACCTCTATAAGGCCAAGGTTACCCTACATTTTTAGCAATAGGAAATATAGGCTTTCTCTCTAGAAAAAAAAAACAAAAAACCCATCACACAGGTTTCCCATCTCTTGGCATCTTCACTAGCAAGTTCCTTAGGTGGTTGAACTAGTTTTTTCCCTACCTTATCAGAACTCATAGAGGGGATAAACTTCAGGTTCAAATGAACTTACTTATTAAAAGATTTGTCCATGGCTTACCCTTTGCCATCCCATTACTAGAAGTCAAAGACCTAGATGGCATGCTAGAACCTTTAAGAGGACAAGCTTTGCTGGCCACACTTGATGAAGCTACCACTTTAGCTATAAGAAATGCATACACCAACCTGAAAAAAAATCCAACCAAAACATACACCACACATAGCACATAACGACAATACTAACTAATACCAAACACACTAAAGGCTAAACACAACACACCATGAATGGTTGACACATAAAAAAGTGCCCAAAGAGTAAAGACAAACTAAAGTAACCAGAGATAGGCCAAAAAGAGGAATCAAATAGGAAAAAAAGGATAGAAAAGATAACACCTAACACCATTATAAAAGGAGCTGAGCTAAGAGACAAAGGGTAAGCTCTACCATACAATACTAGAGGACCACAAATAGCTAGCAAGAATACAGATAGAGTCATAAGAGACTAGCATAAGCATGAAAGGGCAAATAAGACAAGAAAGAAGCCCCACAGATGCACATGCTCATGAATAAGGATAGATGATCACTAGACAAAAACAAGATAGTAAGGCAAAAGAAGAACCTAAGATAGAAAAGTAGGAGAGAAAGGTCAGACTAATGAGGTTGATCTATCAAAGCACCATAGACAAAGGTCAGTGTCAAAAAAAGAATAGCATGCTAGATAGAAAAGAAGAAAATGAATGAACAAAGACAAGAAGGTCAAATTTTCTCTATCATTTTTCTCACTATTAATCAATATTTTTTATGATTATTTCCTGTAATTACGTAATCTTAACAATAATTAAGCATGTAAGAAATTAGATTTAGGTTAAAAGCATGGAATATTATATATGTTATGTATTGGTGAATTAAATAGTTGGAAGCTACATCCTAAGGTATATTTCCTCTCTATTTCAAGAGATTTTGATGGTTATTGTTGAATTGAAAGTGAATCCATAATTGATTGGTATTGGTGATAAGATTACAAGCATGTTTAATGTTGATAATAAAATTATAAGGATGATTTATGTTGATAATGATTGTATAAACATGATTTAGTGTGTTTAGATACTATAATAGATGGATGATTTATGTTTGAAGATAATATAAAATAATTAAGATTTTTTAATGGTTATCGGCGGTTGTTTAACTAAGATTCATTAGAGTAGATTATGATGGATGATCATGCATACGAGTAAGAGCACGACTTTGCATTTGTGTTCTATAGCATAATTACCATGCATGCATGTATAGGTGTATGAGATGTGCTATTGTTGTTGCTTGGTAACGTGACCGTGAAAAGGTAAGTCATGGCCATATGGTAGGTTAATTCAATGTTAGCTGGAATTTAGGTAAGTTATAACCGTACAACTTGTAGGTGCACAACTGTATGTGATGTCTAAGATTGAAATTAGAAGAAACTAATTTTTAATAACAAGAACTTAAGAAAAATAAGATTTAAATGCATTTCATAAATTTTCATGATACTATTTAATAGCAACTTGAAAAACTTTAATAGCTAGAGAAATAATACTGGGGGGGGGGGGGGAATAGGATTATTAAAAAAATCTAAAGCAATTAACACAACAAGACAATTATAATCATAATACACAATAATCACAATAAAGAGAGAAAGAGTTTAGAGATTGCTCAGCCGGTTTATAAAGGTTCGAAGCTTTGAACACAAGCTTCCTATGTCCTTTTCCTCAATCAAACTCGATTGAAGTTTTCATTATCTTCCAAACCTGAAGATACAATAGTTTTTTTTTTTTACTAAAGGAATTTCGCCCTTTTTATAGTAGAGATATTGATTGAAAAAGAGATTGATTTTGCCTCTAACTAGGCTAAAAATCCAATACAGAACACAAATCTCTCAAGTGTAGGAATATGTAAGCTTTTAGAGAGAGAAAGAATAATCAAAAAGTGAAAAACAAGTAGAGCAAATAGCTTGATTTTTGTAATACGTTTCCCTAACCTTCTTCCCTTCAAATAAGTCTCTTTTTATACCCTATTTATTACCTAGAATAGCAAGAAGCCGTTTTTCCTAGCTTTGTATCCGTTGAAGTAGTTGAAAATGAATGCTCTGTAATAAATTTTCTAAGTGCATGGTCATGCTCTTCGAGTATACAGTCGTGCTTACTGCATTTATTACCTCGATCAAACTCCTAATGGTCGAATTAAATACTACCGCTAATGGTGTACGATTGTGTGCCTTTGATACACAGTCATGTTTCAGCCCTTCAAGGTTTTTGCTCAAAATTCCAAAGGCTTACACGACATGAGTGCACGACTAACACACTGGTAACACATGAGGTATCTTTCGTTGTTGCACAGTCGTGTGCCATATTCGCATGATTGTGTGTCTGTTGTATGCCTATAAGCTTCCTACATGATCAGCCTTGCACAACTTCTTGGTAGTGCTCTTCATTCGTTATTATCCACGGTCGTGTGTCTATTATGTGCACGGTCGTGTGTTGACTACCTTGCTTTGACTTCATGCATGGCTTCATTACATGACTTGACATCCCATGCTCTTTATGGATTGTGCACACGGTCGTGTGCTTGAAATGCATACGGTCATGTCCTTGACTTTGAAGCTTTAACTATACACGACCATGTTACACGGTTGAATTGATGATGCTTTAACTGTGTTGTGCATGCACACGATCGTGTATCATAAACACACGCCTGTGTTGGTTCTGAGAATTTTCTTTAATTTTTCACAGAACCTTGCACTGTCAGGTGCACGATCCCGTGTTCTGGACACACGAGAAGCCTTTTTGGTCAAGCACGGTAATGCTAGAATAGCACACGATCGTGTGAGGCCTATAACCTGCAAAATAAAGCTTTTCTCCCTTCTTTTGTCATGAATTAATTCATGCAAGGGATAAAATAGCAAGTTAAGCATATTTTTATCATCATCAAAACATCAACAAACCCTTTATAGTCAAAGTATCTCAAAGGAGCCCACAACATAGCAATAACCTTGCCAAAAGCAGCCTTAAAAGCCCTCTATAAATGTTGACAAGATTGAAGCAACCAAGGATGAGAGATATACTTAAAGGAGTAAAGGATCCTCCAAGGATAAGAGATATACTCAAAGGAGCAAAGGATCCTCCAAGGATGATAACCCTTTAACCAAGTCATTATGCCCTTAAAACTAAAGTACCTATAAAAATCAAACATGTTAAAGTAATTTTTTCCCTCATGCTCACTCTCAAGAAGGAAAGTCATAGGATTTGAAAATACACAAAGGAAAGGTCTAACTCTCAACAAGGGTCCTATTGTGACTTATTGAAGGAATGTTACATAACTCCTCTCTTTTATCATGAATAATTCTTTTTATATTAACATAAATCCTCTATTTAGACATAAGACCTCTAAAAACAATTTTTATTGTTTCACTCTTGCCAAATACTGTAGACAATGGCACCAAGGCTTAGCTTAGTAATAGTGGTCTTAAGCGAGTTCTCTTTTCTACTCTCTAGCTACCTCTTTTACATAGTCATCACACCCTTGCCCCATATAGGTAAAGTTGCTCAAGCTAAGAATGTTACCCTAAATGAATTGACTATAATCACAATGAAAGAAAAGATGGCCTATAGTTTCATCATGCAAATAAGTAGGGTTAGAACATAAACCATACCTTTGTAGCTTATCCCGAGTGTTCAATCTCTTTCTAAAAGTAAGCCACAAAATGATAAGGTACTTGCGTATGAACTTTTCGTGCCAGATGAGGTAGGTCTAACCAACTATGTAACTGTTTTCCCTAAACTCATTCTTTACAGACTTAATAAAGAACTTGCCATTTGCATAAGACTTCCAAACCACCTTATCATGCCTTTCTTGTAGCTTGCTTAAAGTCGTGTCTTTAATTTTAATCAACTTTAATAAGTTTGCCACTGGCTAATTCCACTCACTACTACAAATGATCTCTTTGACTTTGACATGTTTCTTGATTCCTACATCATAAATGATTCTTTCTCCGTATTTATTGGCAAGGGGATTGAGAGGGTGCTAATTGTCCCACCAAAGGAAAATGTCTTCCCTATTACTAATAATCCTTAATTCTATTAGGGCAATAATATTGCATAATAGGTTAAGATGATCATGAGAGTTATGTTACTAGAGCGTTAGTATGAATTAACGGATAGTGATTCGTTTGTAATCAGTGACTGCCAAAATGATGAATCATATAGGATTCCTTATTGTCAGTGATTTGTCGTTGGTCATATTAGTGTATGATGTAATCCTTTGACCTGAGACATCATGGTTAGATTCAACTCAAATGTGCATGGTTTATATGGTGTATAGGTACGAGGTTAGCTATGTCTTGTATGATAAAGCCTACTTGGTCATATGTTGTTCTTTTGTGGACATAAACATGGTAAAGATAGGATCCGTTAGCTCAGATATATATAAGATCAAGAATATCCTCTAACACTGGTTTTCATTTTTTGATTGAACATTGATAAATTTCACAAATTAATATATCTAGCTAGAGTATATGAAATATCATACAAAGGCTTTTCATGACAATGAGCTATAGACATATCAATTAATGATTCAAAGAAAAATTGAATTTGAGATTTTGACATTCTATGAATCTAAATTCAATCAATATATAACAATGGAAGGATATTACCTACATGGTAAATATAACCAGATATGGATTTGATGAACTTATTCATCCATCATGGTTTTAGGGCTATAACATATTACTAGATGCTTATCACCACCGTTAAGTCTTTGGATGACCTTCCAATTTGGTTTAGAACCAACTCACAACTAACCCACAATGGTCACACTAATAACCTTGAAGGATAGAAGGAGTATGAGAGAGAGATTTGATTATCTAAAGAGAGATAACACATTTCAAGGGTAATAACATAATTTTGATGTAAATCATTACTTAGAAATTGTTTGTTTTGTAAGTAAAAAATTTATATACAAAACAAATGGGCAAGCCAAATACAATCCAAGCATAATGGAAGACCTACCCCTATTCGAAAGCCAAGGTCAATAAATACAAGAAAAAACCCCTACACCAATGAGCCTCTTAAGAGCCTATCTAAACTCTTACAAAGATAAAACTTAAAAAAGCCTAATAAGAAAACAAGACACAAAAAGCCAACCAACCCAAGCTTTCGAAGTCTATTTACAAGCAAAAAAAGTTATATAAGAATAAGCCTAGCCCTACAACTTTTACTAGAAGAGGAAAGCTATTGATAAGAAGCGCTCTCTAGTATGAGAACAAAAATCCAATCCATTATCTTGCAATAAAGCTGCAGGAGTTAACCCAAGTGAGTAAGATCTTCACAAATGTTGACCAAGTCAAAATTCTTCCCTTGGGCTGAATATTTAGCAACAACAAAAGGTTGTTCATTTGCCATATGAAGCTACCTCTCTAAAAAGGAACTAGGATAGCTAATATATACTAAAGAGTAATTCCCAAAATAAGCCAAGAGTTTACCTTAATTTCAGTCCGCAATAGCTTAAAGAAGAGCTTCAAAATGAGCTAAATGCCTAAGCCACCTTCTATCATAATAAGCCTTGCTTGAAAATGATCTTTAAGGTTGCAACCTAAGTAAAGAAAAGTAATTATTTTCACTTGATTTGATAGCCTGTTACACTTATTTGAAGTTTGATTCATCATGGTTGGAGTGTACAATTGTTGGCCCTTAAGGCCTTTCTATCCGATTACATGTAATAAATTAAAATGCCAAAAAATAAGCTATTACACTTGAAGGACCCTGAAAATGAGCATAAAACAACCACCATGATCACCTCTTTTAACTGCATTTTGCACCCCTTCAATGCATGAAGATTACCACTCAAATAATATTAAAGTAAGCTTAAAGTATCATGAATACTTTGCCCAAACACCTGTCTTAATCTTTTTTTCCAACCACTAGCACATGTCTTGAAAATATTGATCAGAACCATGCATCTTCAAGCTATCGCTTTTAATTTTCCCACTTAAAATTCCTCTTTGCAATAGTGTGATTATCAAAATTTTCTAGCATATTTTTCTATGCCTTCAGCTTCTT
The DNA here is from genome assembly GCA_026122585.1 of Anacardium occidentale. Taxonomy (NCBI): domain Eukaryota; kingdom Viridiplantae; phylum Streptophyta; class Magnoliopsida; order Sapindales; family Anacardiaceae; genus Anacardium; species Anacardium occidentale. Next base: position 352,413 of record JAJEJH010000127.1, on the reverse strand, counting down.
GATATTGCTCCACAACCTGCCACAAATTTCTTTATTTAAAGCCTCCAATATCACATGCAAAAGGTCTCTCAAAATGCCAAGAAAGGCAACTTTTGGCATAAAATAGTACTTATGAACAATAAAAATAATTTTGGCATTTTGAAGATGTAACTTTTAGTGAATGTGATGTGAATCCATCAAATTGGCTAAAATTACATTCAAAAGCTTAAGCATGCAAATTAGGCTCTAATCACTTCCAATACTTAACACATCACTTCCAACCATCATCAAACATCCCAATCTACTGATTTTCATCACCAAATCATTCAACAAGTCAACACCATGTCAAGATTAACAAAACCAAAGGCAAGCACTATAAGTTCTACAAGTTCAATTTAGATAAACTTTCCATGCAACACATATAATACTTACTAGATTAGCCAAATGATACTCCAAGCCTAAAGGCAAAGCCACCAACTTGGAAATCCACCACCAAACCTTTGGCTAAAGTTTGGATAAAGGAAGAACAAATCAATTCAAGAGACAAAACTGAAGAACCAAAATGAGGGAGATTTTCATATTCATAAAAACTAGTTTTTACAATATTTTCATGCCTTAATATATGGTCTTCCTAAAGGCATGGTCAAAGCTCTTGTATTAAATATAAATACAAGAAAATGAAATTACAAAATATTACAAAATTTCTAATCCATTGAAATGAGAAATGAACCTGTGCTTCATTGGTTACAAGCCATGCCACTTTTCCTTAAATAAAGGAATCATGTCCCCTTGACTTTACAACTTACATATCTTCCATTCTTTGAATCAAATTGAAACCAAATCTGGTAAGTGGGCCTAATTCTCCTTGATGAACATGGGTTGGGCTAGGATAGCCCAATGTGAGCTCTTCTTGGACCACTTTGTTGCCTTGGGCCATTTGCTTGCATGTTTGATTAGCTTGGACCATAGACTTCTTATCTTGGACTCCTTTGGCTTTTGATTTCATTCCATAAACATGAAGAAGTGTGGGGCTACTAGAATGGGCTGGGATCACATATCTTCCTTAGGTTGACGAGGATTTGCCCTCAAATCCAAGAAATTGTTATCTTCAAAATATGGTGACAAGTCACCTACATTAAAGGTTGCTGAAACTCCACGAAATTCACTTGGAATATCCACCTCGTATGTATTGTCCTCAATCTTCTCAATAACCTCAAATGGTTTATCAGCCCTTGGAGAAAGTTTACTTTTCCTCTTGGATGGAAATCCCTCATTTCTTAAATGAACCCAAACCAAGTCACCTGGTTGGAAGGTGGAAGCCTTTCTATGCTTGTTTGCCCTTCTCTTGTATGCTTTATTGGACTTTTCAATTTGAACTCTTATAGACTCATGCAATTTCTTCATAGCCTTGGCTTTCTTCTTAGCATCTACACTAACTTGAGTATTAGTAGGCAAAGAAGATAAATCAAGTGGAATAAGGGGATTTATAGCATAAACAACTTTAAATGGGGAATGGTCGGTTGTCACATTTGGTGCTTAATTGTATACAAATTCAATATGTGTAAGCTTGATGTCCCAATCCTTCAAACTTTGGTTATCGATGTCCTCAAAAGTGCTCCTAATGTGCGGTTAGTAACTTCAGTTTGCCCATCAGTTTGAGGATGATGAGAGGTACTAAAAAGAAGCCTTGTTCCCAACTTCCCCCACAAAGTTCTCCAAAAATGACTAAGAAACTTTGTGTCTCGATTAGATACAACACTCCTTGGAACTCCATGTAGTCGAATGATCTCTTTAAAAAATAAATCAGCTACGTTAGATGCATCATCCGTCTTGTGTCATGGTGTGAAATGTGCCACCTTGGAAAACTGATCCACCACTACCATAATAGAGTTTTTCCCCTTTGCGTTCTAGGCAAAGCAACTGTAAAATCCATGCTTAGGTCCTCCCATGGCTGTTCTGGTGTTGGTAAAGGAGTATATAGACATGGTTTGAAATGGCTCTTTGACCTTTGACATGTACCATATCTTACAATTATGGCTTGAATATCCCCATGCATCTTAGGCTAATAAAAATGCTCCTTGATGATTTTTAAAGTCTTGGTAACCCTAAAATGACCAACAAGTCCTCCCCCATGTGTCTCTCTCATAATTAATTCCCTAAAACTCCTTTTTGGAACACAAATTCTATTGCCTTTAAAAAGAAAGCCATCTTGCATCATATAATCTTCATAATTCCCTTTCTTACATTTAGCAATAATATCACTCATATATTCATCATTGGCAGAACTTTCCTTCATCATATGAAAGCCAAGAATTCTAGTATCTAAAATGGCAAGTAAAGAGTGTCTTCTTGATAAAGCATCAGCCACCACATTATTGACTCATTGCTTGTAATTAGACACAAAGAAGAATGATTGAAGGAATTCCACCCATTTGGCATGCCTTGGACTCAATTTGTGTTGCCCATTGATGAACTTTAATGCTTGGTGATCTGAGTGTAACACAAATTGTTTAGGCCTTAGATAATGATTGCAATAATCCAAAGCCCTTACAATTACTTGGAATTCCTTATCATAAGTGTTGTAGTTCCTCTTTAAGTTATTTAACTTCTCACTAAAGTAAGCAATAAGGTGTTCGGATTGAGTAAGGACTACACCGATTCTGACACCACTTGCATCATATTCAACTTCAAAAACTTGGGAGAAATCAGGCAAGACAAGGATTGGTGCCTCACAAAGTTTCTTCTTGATCATTTCAAAGGCTTCATTGGCTGTCAAAGACATTCAAAACTTCCTTTCTTCAAACATTCAGTGATAGGGGTCATGATGGTGCTAAAATTAGGTATAAATCTTCTATAGAAGGATGCTAACCTATTAAAGCTCCTAACTTTAATTATGGACTTAGGTTGGGGCCAACTTTGAATTGCTTCTACCTTAGATTGATCTACTATGATGCCATCTTTTGATACCACATAACCATGGAAGACAATGCTAGGTGTAAGGAAGTCACATTTCTCTAGCTTGGCATACAACTTCTTTTCCCTTAACACATCAAAAACTTGTTTTAGGTGCTGCAAATGATCTTCTTCTCCCTTACTATACACCAATATATCATCAAAATATACTACCACAAATCTTCCCAAGAATGGCTTAAACACTTCATTCATTAATCTCATGAATGTGCTAGGTGCATTAGATAGCCCAAATGGCATAACCATCCACTTATATAACCCTCCTTTGGTTTTAAAGGTTGTCTTCCACTTATCCTCTTCTCTCATTCTTATTCGATGATAGCCACTTCTAAGATCTATCTTTGAAAATATAATAGAGCCATGCAACTCATCTAAGATGTCATCAAGTTTAGGAATGGGATACCTATACTTGATGATGATATTATTGATAGCTTTACTATCAACACACATCCTATATGAGCTATCTTTCTTAGGAACCAATAAAGCTGACATCCACTTGTCTTTATAATTCTTTGGCCTCTTTTGGATTGCATCTCTAGGCTGGTCTATTGGGTAATAGGGAACCAGTATGAGGTCTATGTAGTGCTTTATTCCTCTCAAAGGTGGCAAGCCAAGTGGTAGTTCATGTGAGAAAACATCTTGGTATTCATGGAGCAATGGTTGGATTAGAGGGTGAGGTTCTTTTATGAGCTCAAGGTTTCTCCTCTTAGTGATAAGTAATACAAGGACAGGTTGGTTCTTCACTATGGCTTGTTCCACTTTGGTTCCACTCAAGAAAAGGTTTCTTTTGTGGTTTTCAAGTTTAGGAATGGGTTGTTGTATTTGGGATGGCTTGATGGGTACAAGGTTGATGGTTTTCTTGACCATTTTGAAAGTGTAAGTATTCTTTTTCCCATCATGCAAAACCTCCCTATTAAATTGCCAAGGCCTTCCCAACAACAAGTGACATGCATCCATAGGTATAACATCACAAATAACCTCATCAACATTTCTCTTTCCAATAGAAAATGGCACAACAACTTGTTTAGTGACTTGAAGTGTGCTTCCATTGCTTAGCCACTGCAATTTATAAGGTTGTGCATGTGTAAGGGTTGGTAAGCTCAACTTCTTGACAAGGGTGGTGGATGCAACATTGGTACAGCTCCCACCATCAACAATGAGTGTACACACCTTGCCCTTGATGGTGCACCTTGTTTGGAAGAGGTTCTCCCTTTATTCTTCACCTTGGCCAACTTGTGCATGCAATACCCTCCTAATTACAAGCATGTTTCCACTATGATCTTCTTTTACAATCTCTTCCTCACTTTCTTCTTTGTTATCATCACTTTCCTCTCCTTGTACTACTTTCTCAATCTCTTCAATTTCTTTCAAAGTCATTACTCTTTTATTTGGGCAATTAGCATGAAGATGGCTATAGCCATGGCACTTGAAGCATTTCTTCTCCTTAAGATTGTTATTGTGCTTGGGAGTGATGGCCCTCTCCTTAGGAGTCTCTACTACTATCTCTTTACCTTTATCCTTGGATAGGAATTCAATTTTAGAGTAAGAAGTTGAGCTTTTATATTGAGTACTACCTTTATAAAAGGTTTTGAGGGCTGAAATTTTCAATGACTTCGTTTGCCTCTCCACTTTCATAGCTATCTTACAAACATCTTCAAAATTGCAATAGGTTTGCAATTCCACCATATGAGCAATGTTATTATCCAACCCTCCCAAAAATCTTACAATTGTTTGCTCTTTAACTTCAGGTAGGTCATTTCTCATCATGAGCTTTTCAAATTCTCTAATATACTTTTCCACACTCTTGTCCCCTTGCTTACATGTATGCAATTTTAGGTAGAGGTCTTGCTTATGGTTGTCGGGTGAGAACTTTCTTTTCATGAGTTTCTTTAATTTCTCCCATGATTTCACCCTTTTTTTACCTTCTCTTTCCCTCTTATTTTTCAAGTTTTCTCACCATAAAGAAGCATAATCTTTGAATTTCAATATGACAATCTTGCATTTCTTTTCATCGAAATATCCTTTAAACTCAAACACTCTCTCAATCTCACTTAACCAATCTAAAAAATCATCTGAATTTAGTCCCCTCTCAAATTCAGGTATATCAATTTTCAGCCCTCTATCATCATCTTCATCCCTCCTTATTCTCCTTCTATGGTCCCCCGTATAACTAGAGTCACTTGACAAATGCATTTCTTCCTGAAGGTGTGGCCTTAGAGGTGGTCTAGGATGGGGTTGATTTCTTCTATGGTTTGTGTTTGGTTCATGGTAAGGAGAAGTATGTGTTTGGTTTCAGTTTTGGTTTCTAAGAAGTTGTAGAATTTCAGTGAATTGGGTTCTAAGCTCATTGATTTCATTTTCTAACCTTTGGCTAACAAGTTACCATGGATGAGGTGGTGAAGAAGAAGGTGATCTTTGTGACATTTTGTTGTTTTAATGGTAAGGTAAGTGTTTAGAATGTGTTTTAGGTGAAAAGGAATGGTTGGGATTAAGTAATTTAGGTATTGTCCAAAGTTTTTAGGTTTTGGCTTTTAAATGAATTGGGTTTGTGTTCAATTGTTTGAAGTGTGGGAAATGGGTTTGTATTTGGGCTAGGTAAAAATGTGTGGGGAATGGTAAATTTGTGTACTTTTGTTTGAGATAGGGCAAAGGAAAGATGTAGGATACTTTTTCAGTGTTTTGGGCTGGAAAATGGCAAGTTCACATTCTGTAAACAGTAAATTCATAAGGGAACAGTAACTTCCGACTATAAATAGTTTTTCTAGCTAGGAAATAAGATGCAGAAAAAATGGATCCACAATCAACACAATCTAGCTCTGATACCAAATTGATGTGAATCCATCAAATTGGCTAAAATTAGATTCAAAAGCTTAAGCATGCAAATTGGCTCTAATCACTTCCACTACTTAACACATCACTTCCAACCATCATCAAACATCCCAATCTACTGATTTTCATCACCAAATCATTCAACAAGTCAACACCACGTCAAGATTAACAAAACCAAAGACAAGCACTATAAGTTCTACAAGTTCAATTTAGATAAACTTTCCATACAACACATATAATACTTACTAGATTAGCCAAATGATACTTCAAGCATAAAGGCAAAGCCACCAACTTGGAAATCCACCACCAAACCTTTGGCTAAAGTTTGGATAAAGGAAGAACTAATCAATTCAAGAGACAAAACTCAAGAACCAAAATGAGAGAGATTCTCATATTCATAAAAACTAGTTTTTACAATATTTTCATGTCTTAATATATGGTCTTCCTAAAGGCATGGTCAAAGCCCTAATATTAAATATAAATACAAGAAGATGAAATTACAAAATATTACAAAATTTCTAAGCCATTGAAATGAGAAATGAGCTCATGCTTCATTAATTACAAGCTATGCTATTTTTCCTTAAATAAAGGAATCATGTCCCTTTGACTTTGCAACTTGCATATCTTCCATTCTTTGAATCAAATTGAAGCCAAATTTGGTAAGTGGGACTAATTCTCTTTAATGAACATGGGTTGGGCTAGGATTGCCCAATGTTAGCTCTTCTTGGACCACCTTGTTGTCTTGGGCCATTTGCTTGCATGTTTGATTGGCTTGGACCATAGACTTCATATCTTGGACTCTTTTGGCTTTTGATTTCATTCCATAAACATGAAGAAGTGTGGGGCTGCTGGAATGGGCTAGGATCACATTAGAATGCATCCTCATACATGTAAACAATGGTAGAGAAACTGAAACAACCTTCACCATACCAAAAAAACATAATAATTCCAAATTAACATTGGTTTGAGAAAGCATGCATATAGCCTTACGAAATTAACTCGCCCACCATAGTTAAGAAGTTCCATAATGTTTTTCCTTGGTTGAAACAACATGTTCCCCTTACCATGCACTTTGAAACACATGCAAAAATGCCTAGAATAAGACCAAAACTCAAAGGAAAGCAAGGTTAGCATATTGTATGTATCCTGCAAAACAAAAACATTGTTAGTAATAAAAACATTCTTCCATTTGTGCTTTACTTTTGAATTTGAGTAAGGCTCTCTCACTCTTTCCCTCCCAATGTGCCCCCTTCTCTACTTTGGTGTTTTCCCTCATTAAGTTCAACCTGTTATTAATATCTCTCATATTACTCAAGTGTTTTCCTCTTCTCTTATGTTATTCCATGAAAAGAGAATAGGATTTAAACCTCATTTCTCAAATAGGGTGAGACTTACGATTTTTAAATATGCATAACAGAAGACCCCACTTATTAGCAAGATATCTATTAAGGTTTGAGAGGGAAAATTATTCAACTCCTTTCCTTTATTTTTAATGATTTTACGAATATTTGTACACACCTTATTTTTTGGTAAGGATTCTCTCAAAAAGATTCTGTTATTTCTTTCTTGTCATAAACTGTAGACTATAGCAGCCATAGTGGCCCTAAGGGAATTCCCTTTCTACTCTCTAGCAATCTCCTCAATATAGTCTTCCCATCCTTAGCCTCTATAACTCAAGTGACTTTGGTTTAAAATTACACCAAATAAATTGACTATAATCACATTGACAGAAAAGATGGTCTACACTTTCATCAGACAAATGATACAACACACAAGTTATAGCAGAGCATAAACCTACTTTTGTAGTTTGTCTTATGTAGTGAACCTTTTCCTTAAAGCCAGCCATAATATGATTGCATGCTTAAGTATGTGTTTCCTATGCAAATAAGGTAGGCCCAGCTAACCATATCTTTCTTCTTTCTAAATTCATTCTAGACCACTCTAATGGTGAGTTTACCATTATTATTAAGTATCTAAACAACCATATCACTCCTTACCATAGGTTTACATAAGGTGGTATTCTTCACTTTAATCATCTCACTAAAGTTAGCCATCGACCATTTCCACTCTCCATTTTTAATAATCCCTTTAACTCTTGCATTCTGTCTTATTCGTAAGTCTTAAATGATTTTGTCTCCATATATCTTGACAAAGGGCCATGAGGGTGCCATTTGTCCCACCAGAGTTAAGTATCCTCACCATTACCAATGATATGGCTAATTCTAGCTTGCATTTTATCTCTCATCTTGAAGAGCTTCTTCCTTCATCAAAGGTTGTCACTAGAGTATTGGACATTTTATAGGCTTTTTATCCTTAAGTCTATTCTTTCTAACCCGTTCAACCCATAAGGAGTAGTTATTATTACTAGTAATGTTCCATAAGTGATGAGCCGTAGTAGATAACTTTTAACCTTAATTCACCTTACACAAAAGGTTAGCAAACATCTACCCAAGCAACTTTGGCTTTACCCATATTATCCTTCCCCTACCCCACCACCCACCCTCCCTCCCCCTTCTCCCTATTCCAAAAGAAATTCCTAATCTTACAATCAATCTCTGTGAGAACTTTGTTAAGGAGGAAAAAATGTGTCACCTAAAATATTTGAAGACTAAATAGGATAGCCATCATAAGAACCATCCTACCCACATAGGAGAGATGTCTACTTCTCCAAGATAGAATTTGACCAATGATTTTATTAATCAATGGCCTACACTCTGTTTTAAAAACCTTAAAGGACACTATTAGCATACCAAGGTACCTAAAAGGAAAAAAGCCCTCTTCAAACTTGAAGACCCTGATGAGTCTACTTTTTTCTTCTTTACCCACCCTTGAAAGGAAAAAATTACTTTTACCTTTATTCGCTCTTGAACTTCACCATCTACTAAATATGTTAAGCACATCCTTAAAGGTCTATATGGACTTCTCCTCTACCTTACAAAATAAGATAAGGTCATCAGCAAAGTGCAAATGGTTAATCTTACTCCTCTTGCCTTTCTAATGGTATTCAAAGTTCCCCCTCAAAACCTCTATTTTCAATAATCTCATTAAAAGTTTTCATTACAATAACAAAAAGGTACAAGGAGATTAGGTCTCCTTGTCTTAACCTTTTAGAACTCTTGAAAAAACCTTCCAATTCACCATTAATGTAGATGGAGAATATGGGCATAGAAATGCATTCTTTAATCTAGTGTAACATTCATTGAACTTCTTCTCCTGCTCACTCCAATGATTAGCACCTCCAATCTTCTCATCCTTTTTATTTAAAACATTGAAGTCACCCATAATTACCTAAGGATTACTACTAGTGTTATTACTAATCGTTACTATGTCCTCCCACAGACCTTTTCTCTTCATATAACCATTAGCACCATACATAAAGGTGACCATAAACTTATCCCTAATTGGAATAGTCTTAATATCATAGTGAATGTATTGCTCTTTTTACTCCATCATCCTCACCCTTAAGCTATTATTATTCCACAAAATCCAAATACAACCCTCTTGACACAAGTAGTTATTAACCCATTGCCACTCTTTATTAGTGTTACCTTTAACCATCTCACTATTACTCTCTCTAACTTTAGTTTCCAAAATCACTACAAAGCTAAGCAAGTTACTCCATATTAGCTTTCAATCTCTTTCTGCTTTAACGAGGCATCCAACCCTTGAATATTTTATGAAACAATATTAACCATTAATTATAATAGCAAGAGACCTGCTCCCAACTCTTTCCCCATTCTTCTTTTTATTCCCCTTATGAACACTCTTGAACTCTAGTTTATTAATTTCCATCTTATCCACCTTGATAGCCTTGTGAAAAGGTCTCACTTGAGGAGATTCATCTACCCCCTCAATATCTTTTTTTTTTGGTAAGTGATATCTATTAAACAAAAAGAAAGAACACAACCTAAGCTCTACAGGTAAAGCCCGTAAATAGGAGGCAAGCCAGTACAAGGAGAGAATCCTATCTTCTTACTATATTTTCCTTGATCATCCTCCACATTTTACCTAATTATCCACCGCTCCATGTCTACCCGTCACAACCTTAGGAGTAGATCTTTTGGCATGATATTCTTTCTCTTCACTTGGCCTCACTTCTTTAGTTAATTTAGGATGGGGTAAGCTTCTTCCAAGTGATCAAAATTCTTTTCCTCATCCATAATTTCACTATCCATAATGTGAATCCTTTATCCTATTCTAGTATATGCTAATGCCTCAAATCTATTACCTTGGCCTACACGAGATTCATTCCTAATTTTATTTTTTTATTTGGTGTTTCCTCTCTCTTTCCCACTTCCTTCCATTTGTGTTCCTTTGTCAATAGCCTTGGTATTAAAGCCAACTCTAGCTTGCTCTTTTCTCAACTGACCATTGTACTTTTGAGCTCTCTTCACAAAGTTGTTCCTTTGATTCCCTAACTTTTACTCCTCATGGAAATGGCCATATAATCCACATATTTGGCATTTGATTGGTCATCAAGCATAGTAAACTTTCAACTCTATGATCTTTCCATTAGGAAGCTTGATATCCAAAGTATCTAGAAATAGTTTATCTAGCTTCATTGTAATATTAATCCTCACAAAAAGTCTAGACGAGAACCTTCCTCTATTACTACATCAAGTCTCAAAGGTCTCCTTATACCACTAGTTATGCAACTAAAACCTTTTAGATTCCAAGACTCCAATGGAATACCAAAAATCCTTACCCACATTACCATTGTCTTTATTTCCTCCATCATCATGGATAGGTTATGTGTCTATTTCCTTATGAAAAAAGGATGGCCTCTAATGTGCCATAAGTCATTGTCTAGCATATCATTCATATCTTCAATATCCTTGAATTTGAGGATGACCATATCTTAGCCATTAGATATTAACTCAGTCAACCCTTTACTTCCCCATATTCTTTTAGTAAATTTTTTAACAACATAGAACGATGGCCTTCTACCTACAAAAAATCCTATCACACATGATTCCCACCCTCTGGCACCCTTATTAGCAATGTCTTCCGATAATTCAACCATACATTTCCCCTTTTGGATGTACTTGTAAGGGGTATAAAAATAAATTCAAAAGGCATCTTTTTACTACTAAAGAGTTTATTCCCAGGTTTAGTAGGCGCTACCTCATTCTTATTCTGAACCACAACACTAAGCATTTAACTTGAACCCATTGCAACATCTACCTTCACCATAACCTCTAGATGATTCAACCATAGACACTTGAAAAGTAGCAAACAAAACATGCATACAATCAACCATTCCAACTAAACACTACACAAAAAATAATCAAAAGCACAACACCCCAAGCTATAACACCATGCACAAAGAAGACACAAGAGACAATAGCACAAGCCTCACCTAAGCACACAACGACCACATAGATGCTAGCAAGACAACCACACATAGACAAGACACAATAGAGCAACAACTAGAGTAGCTAAAACGCTGAACCAGAAAGAAAAATAGAAAAACAGGTACTAAGAAGCAAACTTGGAATCCATACACAATTACGGGGAGCCAAGAGAGTTAAACAACCAACTAAAAACTCAAGAAAGAAAGCTCACAAAGAAGACATTAATGGATACACCATATAGCTCACAAAAAAGAACCACCAAGCAAGGAGTTAAGGATAGCTTAACCTAAGGCTGACTAGCTAGACACCACCAAAATGACAACCAAAACCAGAGGAAAGGAATGCTCAAGCATCAATTGAAGAAGAGCAACAAGCAACAAGAATTGACTCCATTTGAAATATGTTAAGAAAAGCACTTTAGCACTAATGAAATATTCTGCACTTTTTTTTTTTGAAATTATTTTAAACATTTTAAAGGGTTGAAATGGTTCAAAATTAATTGATTAGATTAATTAATTTATCTTAAAGTGTTAAGATAAATAATAGGAGCGAAATAATAGCCTTTTAAAGTTAAAGGGTTTAAAGTAAACTTTAAATGGTGCAAAAGTAGACTAACATAGTTTAATTGGGTCATTGAATAATGTTGATTATTCAGTGGACAAATTAATAAAATGGCTACCATTATTTTAAAATAAGATTTCAAATGGAAGCCATTAAAAATTACCAATTAGCTTTTTCCTTGCCAATGTAAGAAAAAATTAAAACTTTTTCTATCAAGTTTTTCAAAAACTTAAAACACTTCTTCTTTCTAAAACCTTTGGTATTCATGGCTTCTTCCTTTCTCCCTCTTGGTGGTGTCAAAGTGTAGAGGTCTTGAGTTCTTTTTTTTTTGGTAATCAAAAACAATATAAAAAAAAAGGCATGCTCAATACAACTTATGTGTGACGAGAAACCTATTTGTAAGCGAAAGCCAAAACAAAAACACAAGAGCCCAACTTCACCCAAACCTCTTGAGAGCTTATCTAGACTCTTACAAAGATAAAACTCAAGTGGAAAGGAAGGAAGTCGCAATTAAAGGAAGTTAATCATATCCAAGCTTTTGTTTCAACAATTTGTATACAAAATATAAGGAATAAACCTACACCTAAACAGAGAAGTAATCATAAATATTTACAACCATTAACATAAGTTGACAAAATAACCATAACATGAAAGTTATCCACCAAAATGCCTTCATGTGCCTTGAGATACAGAAAACAGATTCACCTATCTTTCATAATAGAACCCATGAAAGTGTAATTAGCCTTATCTTTGCTAGAGTTCACTTTTTCAACCTTGGAGATGACAAGTCGACTTTTCTAAGATTTTAAATGCAACATTTCATTTCTATTCCAAACCTTATTAGGAGGCATGACATCAAGCATTGTAATAGCCCCTATATTGCCACAATTGCTCTTAGTTTTTGCCTTATCTCTTTTTCGCATCTTAGAAAATGTTATAGCAAGGGTGTTGCCAAATGATCCACATGATATGGTCCAAATGATTTTCAAACTTGGCAAATGCATCTGTCCATTTTGTACCAAAGCTGATTGTGAGGTAGCAAACTAAGCCTTAGAATATCTTGACCTTTATCTTTATCAAATCAAAGGCTTGAAAATGAGGTAGTGTCTTTGGATTGTGATGTGTTATATTGCTTGCATGTTACTTAGCTTGCCTTACTTGTGCTTTCTCCTCCATGTTCCATTTTTTCTCTATGATTCTTCACTAGTTTTACCTTAGAAGAGACCAAGCTTTGGTAGTGGTAGCACAGGGCAAAAGTAAAGATCGAACAATAATGGGTGAAACTATAGATTTGATCAAAGTGATAACTAAGTTGTCAGCCTATAACTGATAAGAGTGAGATAGACTAAAGCCATGTAAAGCAAAGTTGGTAAAGGTCATGCAACACCGATAATGAGATTTTGCAAATCGTGAATGTCTAGAACATCAAGAAATTAAGACTTCTACATGTGATATGTATCATTTACCATGAGTGATTAAAAAGAAACTTCTAATGTTTACCATCGTTGGTATTAAGGACAATAAAAAATAAGAACTATAGTGACTGAACCAACATTAATAAGTGGGAAATACAACATCATCAAAAGAGGTGCAATAGTGGCTCATGAAAATTTAAGAGATCTGATTGTTCGCAAAGAAAAGCTAAGGGATAGACTATTGAAAGGCACTATAACCAAAATGGTTTTTGAGTTAACCATGAAAAGTGTCTCATAGCTTTTGCAAAAAAAAAAAAAGAAAAAAAAAAAAGATAGTAAGAAAGGTGAAACTATAATTTTTCAAAGTTTTAAGGGGTGGTTGTAGGAAAATCAAGATGAACTTGGAATGAATTAATTTTTAAAAATAAAGGTATTGGAGAAAGTTTTTTACTCTGATACCATGAAAGCATTGTGAATGTACTTTATAAATATTATTAATGAAATGTTTACAATTTATAGTTTTACAATACTATAGACACTTTATTTTGACCCATTAGGTTTACCCATAATGATGGGAATTAACCTGTATATTTTATGCTAAGTTCCTAGATAATGAATTAAGGATCTAAATAGTCAAACGTGTGTGATGAGTTAATCCCTTTTCATTAGCCACTTGACCTTATCTAGCTCATTTACTTTAAGGAAGTTCATTTCCTTAAGTGTTTGGGACAAATCTAGTCTGTTTCAGCCCATTCCAACATGACAAGAGGATGATCATTTTGGTTGGTGCATGAATATGGTTAGCAACATTTATTTGCACATCATTGGCTAGTGGGTGATGGTTAAAGCACATGTAGGCAAATCCATGCTAATTTTCCTACATCTACTCATGAGTAACTATTACGATCTATCCCCAATATAAAGTAAAGTTGGAAAGTTAAGTGTAAGGAAACGTTGGGATAAAGAAAGAGAGAGAGAGAGAGAGAGAGATTTCTTGTGAGACAAAAAGAAAATTCTTACTCTCTAAGACTCAGAAAAGATCGTCAAAAAAGACACCTATTCAGCCTTTATGACCTGGACCCAAAGTCTTTAGGACTTTTTTTTTATGACCTAAGAACTCATGCCTATACCAATTGGTCAACCGTACATAAGTAGGATAAACCTAGTGGCTTGTAATCACCAAGACTCACAGCCATAGACTAGCTAAATCAAAGTTAATAGCTTTCTAATAACTTAAACTTTGGCTACCTTAGGTGACATCTTCCCTTACCACTAGGCTAAGCCCCTAGGGTTAGTCTCAAGGACTTTTGAATATACCTGAATAAATTAATATCCCAAAAAGCTATAAAAGTTTTGATTTGGTTTGGTTCAATAGGATTAAAACCTTGTAGGAACAAAGCCTACAAAACCCCAATCCTAGATCTATCAAATTAAAACTCTATAGAAATATACTCTGTAGAACCCTAATCCTAATTAAAACTTCAAGCTTGACTAATTCTTGTAGAGTTTGTGTTTTTGTGGTTCAATTCAAGAATAAAAGAAAACACACTCCTTTAATTAAAGAAGAAACTCTTTCAATTTTATTAATATGCCAAAAAAAATGTTCTAAAAGAATTATAAATCACTTTATATAGTGTTAGGGTTATTCCTAGTCCAATTAGGACTTGTTTTAGGCAAATAATAAAGCTGATTAATGAAAGAAATCTATAAAATTGGAAAATTGTACTTGGATGTGAGCAGGGCAGGAAGTGCACTAAACATACATTAGAACGATGTCACACTGTAGTGTTATGCTTTAGTACACAGCTTCTATCCTTAGTTGTGTGTTTATGCTCTGTCTGGGCACTGCGATGCTATGCCATAACACTTGGCTTCTATCATAATGCTCACTTTGGCACTACAGTGTTATGCCATGGTGTTAGGGCAACTTTCCATGCCTTACTCCCTTTTGGCTCTAAATACTCTCAATCAACTTCTTTCTACATCTACATCTTCTTAAGGCTGGATAAGGTTAACATAGGCTGGTTTTTCATGTCCTTTCAAGCCTTGAATGTGTTGATCAACCTCTCTCATTGACTCTTTCATTAAGGCATGAATAAATCTATATAATGCCTTTTTAAACCTTTTAGCTCTCACCTTTGTAATTGGCCCTTGTATAAGGTAAAATGGATCATTCGATGCTTGAACCTCTTCTACGTTGTGTCATATCATTGTGTAATGACCCCAAGGGGTCATTTTAGAGAGTTCATGGGGGGTAGAAGAGTCTTTTAGAAGTCCTTTGGGACTTGAGTGTAGTTTCTGCGCATGTGGGGGTGAAAATGGCTATTTTCCACTATACACGACCGTGTGTCTTACCCCAGTTAGATAAAGTGTTTTAATTTCTTCAGTGCACACAGATTTCAGCTCCCAACTTATTTTCTCTTCTTCTTCCTTCAGCTCCAGTGAACCCTAGAGTTCCAGAGAGAGATCCCCCTACAGCCCAGCTTCAGATTAGAGATCCAGAGCCTCCCAGAGATAGAGGTTGAGCTTCCATGGTGCGAGGTAAGTGTTTTCCTTACCTCTTTCGCTTGTTCAGAGCCTGTTTGGCTACTTCCAGCTTATGAGAATGTTATGTGTGCTTGTTTGAAGTATTTCCAGCATGCTTGAGTTGTATTATGATGGATGATAACATGATTAAGTGGCTTTCCATGCTTATTTGTGTATATGCTTATATACATGAGATTTATGCTTGATGTACGTTATTTGGCGTGTTGAGAAGATGATATCATGTTTATGGGCATGTTAGTAGCAGTAAAGTTTGTGTATGTGTGTTGATTTGGAGTGTGGAAGTGTTGGTGTGGGAATTTCTGGATTTCCAGATGCCTTCTACAGTTTCTGGGTCAAGCACACGACCGTGCATTCCTGAGGCACGCCCGTGCGTCCGCTTTTCTCCATGGGACACGGCCGTGTATGCTGCCCGTGTGGGTCTGAAAACCCAGACACACCCGTGTGCCCGAGTGACACACGTCCGTGTGCTTTCTCCCCAATTCCACACGCCCGTGTTCGTTGAAACACGGGAAGAAGAGAAGGCAGACACACGACTGTGTGCCCGAGTACACACACCCGTGTGCCTTGCCCAGTTTGCATGAAAATAATTCCAAAATCACGCACGCCCAGGGACACGGCTGGCACACGGCCGTGCGTCCCAGAACACACGCCCGTGCACTTCAAGAATCAGCAGTAATTGAATTGAAAAGTGAATTAAGCCACTCTAAGCCATTTCTAAGCACACAGAACTCAGAATTAACATCAGAAAATTAGCATTTCATGCATGATTATCAGCATTAGCACGACATGCCATATCAGATGTTTTCAGACTGGATCCAAGGATCCAACAACATGATTTTTCAGATATACATATATGATTTCTCATATATCAGATAGGGGTGAATACGAGGGGGCGCCTGTGAGTTCGCACACCCGCTAGAGAGGGAAACCAACGTCCATTAGAGAGGACGTGGTCACTGACCAAGCTCAATAGAGAGTGCTGGTTGTGCATTCAGTAGATTCAGTAGGACTTGAACTCACACGGCCAGGATGCGAATCCCTGTATTCATCAGTCTGGCCAGCACAGCAGATATTTCAGAGATTTTCAGTACTTTCTGATACAGATTTTAGATATACTATACGTATATATTCAGGATCTTCGGATCATAGTTTTATTATCAGAAAGAGTTTTCAGAAAAGACAGTTTTTCAGAAAAAAAAAACAAGCCTGCGAGCAAGTTTTTACAGTTTTCAGCATACATGACAACAGCATATACATTTCATTGTCATGTACAGCATCTCATGAGAAACAGATGAGAAACAAAATAGTAACAGAACAGAAATATAACAGAATTCAGTAAGAAACTGTCTAGCAGAATCTTCTACGTGACGAGTCACGTAGAAGGTTGTTTTGACCTGCGAGTGTTGTGTTTGGAAACGCTTGCTGAGTGACTTTGTCACTCACTCCTTTCCCTGTTTCCTTTTACAGGTCAGTAGTTCGTGGCTGAGCTGGAGCGAGACCGCTGTGAGATTTTGGGGATGTGGCTTGGCAACAGCAGTGGCATGTTGGCTCGCATGCTTTATTTCTCATGTACATATATGTGTGTATTATACCCTAGTACACTGTATGATCAGTTATTTTTATACATGAGCAGTCTGGGTTTTCACGCTTATGTTTAATTTACTTTCGCAGTAAATTACACTTTCAGTTTCTTTATTAAGAAAATTTTATACAGCAGCAGTTTGTCTGTAGAGGTCCCCGTCTCAGGAATATTTTATTATTATATGAACAGTATTTTCTGCAGCGCACAGTAGCCTGGGGCGGGGGTCGCTACAGTGTTGGTATCAGAGCGATGCTTTGAACCATTTAGCAGATTTTGAAAAGTATTTCAAAAAAAAAAAATATGTTTTCATATGCATGATTTTATTAATTGCATGAGCCGAGAGCCAGCCTATCCCAGCAGCCGTCGCTCGCTTCCTCTCAGCGTAAGTTTTGTATGAGTTTCAGTTATTGCTTGATATTTATCTTCTGTGTGTGATTTTCTAGATAGGAGATCCCATAGAGATAGAGATATGAGTGAGCAGGATAGTGCCTCCATTAGACCGATGAGCACTAGTGACCGTAGGCGGTCCCAGTATTCCAGAGCCTCTCTTGCACCAGAAGATGTCAGAAACATTGTCAGAGAAGTATTGAGAGAGGAAAGGCAGCCTACAGAAAGGGTTGAGCCTCAAGAGCCTGTCAGAGGCAGAGCCCATCAGGGGCGAGGCAGAGATCAGTATGAGTAGAGACCAGCAGAATTTCAGAGACCAGAGGAGTTTCAGATACCAGGGTATGCTCAGGCACCAGAGTATGGTCAGATGCCAGAGTCTAAGTATCAGCCAGGCCAGAGTTCAGGGGTAGGCACGACTAGTTCTAGTGGTTCAGCGAGGCTGCATCCGATTTATAGTCTGCCAGGAGCCCATCAGCCGTCCAGATTCACTGGTTCCAGAGATCCGACAGTCGTAGAAGATTGGATCGAATCAGTGGAGAATGCCATGGAGTTGTTTCCCATGACAGACAGAGACAGAGTCAGATATGCAGTTTATATGCTCAAGGGTGATGCGAGGGTTTGGTGGAACCTCGTGAAGACATCAGTAGATGTGCACAGCATGTCTTGGGTTGACTTTAGGAGATTGTTTGATGAGGAGTACCGTAGTGCAGACATGATGCACGCCAGGGCTCAAGAATTCATAGAGTTGACTCAGGGCACAGGTTCAGTGAAAGACTATGCCACCAGATTTAATCAGTTGTTGAGATTTGTGCCAGGCATGGCAGCTTCAGAGATCACCAGAGTTCAGAAATTTGTGCATGGATTACACCCAGCCATAGCCAGAGACGTGATGACAGGACAGTCTCCTCCTCAGAGATTCAGTGACACCCTGGGGAGAGCTTTGAGATCTGAAGTATTCTTGCAGAGGATGGGTACGTTCAGTACACCGGCAGAGAGAGCCCCAGAGAGAGCTCCTGAGAGGGGCAGTGGCAGAGACAAGGGAAAGAGACCCATGCAGTCTAAGAAATCAGAAAAAGATAGAAAACAGAGAACAGATCTACCGCAGTGTAGGAGTTGTGGTAGGAGGCATTCGGGAGAGTGCTTAGCAGGACAGGGTGTGTGCTTCAGATGCAGACAGCCTGGTCATCGGGCGTCAGAGTGCCCAGTTCTTGGGAGTAGTCCCCCAGCTAAAGGTTTTCCTGGTCCAGTCGGCAGAGGTGCTGGAGCAGGCAGAGGTGGTCCCGGTGCACCTGGAGGTGGTGTAGGCCCTTCAGGTGGAGGTAGCCAGAGTCTTTACAGTCAGACGGGATCAAGCTGAGACAGCACCGCATGCAGTTACCGGTCAGTTGCTCTTCCTTAATACTCCTATTTATGTGTTGATTGATTGTGGTGCCACACACAGTTTCATTTCTAGAGAGGTAGTAGAGAGTTTAGGGTTAATCCCTAGTGTGGCAGATAGGAGTACTAGTATAGAGATGCCAGATGGCAGTATGATTTTAAGTGACCGGATTTTGTCAGATCAGGAGGTAGAGATTATGGGCAGGAGATTGAGGATAGACCTGATCATGTTAGAGTTGGCTGATTTTGACATGATCCTAGGCATGGACTTCCTGAGTGTTTATGGGGCTGAGATAGACTGTAGAAAGAAAAAGGTTAGACTGTAGTTAGGCCCAGATCAGTTCATGTTTGGAAAGGGGAGAGTAGAGACCCCGCTTATCTCCTGTTTGTAGGCAAGGAGACTCTTGAGTAAGGGCTGTGTAGGGTACTTGGCTAATGTAGTCAGTAGAGAGGCAGTTGGGCCAAGTATCGAGGATGTGCCTGTAGTGAGGGAGTTTCCTGACGTGTTTCCAGAGGATCTGCTAGGGTTACCTCCTGAGAGAGAGTTGGAGTTTTGCATAGAGTTGCTTCCGGGTACGGCTCCTATCTCGAAGGCTCCGTATCGGATGGCTCCAGCCAGGTTGCAAGAATTGAAGAAACAGCTGCAAGAGTTGATTGATAAGAGATTTATCAGACCGAGCTGCTCGCCATGGGGTGCTCCCATTTTGTTCGTCAAGAAGAAAGATGGTTCCCTGAGAATGTGTATAGATTACAGAGAGCTGAACAAGGTCACAGTGAAGAACAAGTATCCGTTGCCCAGGATTGATGATTTGTTCAATCAGTTGAGTGGAGCTGCAGTATTCTCCAAGATAGATCTGAGGTCTGGGTATCATCAAGTTAGAGTAGTTGAGCGAGATGTACCCAAGACAGCTTTCAGGACGAGGTATGGCCACTATGAGTTTGTGGTGATGCCTTTTGGGTTGACGAATGCTCCTGTAGTATTCATGGATTTGATGAACTGAGTTTTCCAAGACTGTCTAGATAGATTCGTTGTTGTTTTTATCGATGACATCTTGGTTTACTCGAGGAGTGTAGAGGAGCATGACGAGCATCTGAGGTTTGTTCTTCAGAGATTGAGAGATCGCCAGCTTTATGCTAAGTTCAGCAAATGTGAGTTCTGGTTGAGCAGTGTTGCTTTTCTCGGGCATGTAGTTTCAGCAGCTGGTATTTCAGTTGACCCGAGTAAGATAGAGGTTATGTTGAGTTAGCCGAGACCAAGGACACTTAAGGAAGTTAGGAGTTTTCTTGGTTTAGCTGGTTATTACCGCAGATTCATTGAGGGTTTCTCCAGCATAGCGAGGCCATTATCAGCTTTGACTCGCAGAGAGGTTCCTTTTGTTTGGACCGAGGTATGCGAGGAGAGATTTTAGGAATTGAAGCAGAGATTGACTAGCGCTCCAGTGTTGGCACTACCTCAGGAGGGTGTCGACTATGAGGTTTATTCAGATGCATCCCACCAGGGGATTGGAGCAGTTTTGATGCAGCAAGGTAGGGTAATTGCCTATGCCTCTAGGCAATTAAAAGACTATGAGTTGAGATACCCTACGCACGATTTAGAGTTGGCTGCAGTAGTGTTTGCATTGAAGATCTAGAGACATTACCTGTATGGTGTCAGATGCTGCATATTTTCAGATCATCAGAGTCTCAAGTACTTCTTTACTCAGAAAGAATTGAACATGAGACAGAGGAGATGGTTAGAGCTAGTAAAAGATTATGATTGCGAGATTCGCTATCATCCGGGCAAGGCTAATGTTGTAGCTGATGCCCTGAGCAGGAGAGTAGCTCTATCCATGATTTCAGTGCAGAGTCAGTTACAGCACGAGATCGCCAGAGAGGACATCGAGATAGTGATGACTGGTTTCTCCAGGCTTCAGTTAGTGTCCACGCTGTATGATGATATCAGGGCTGCTCAGACGTCAGATGTTTGGGTTCAGAGTATGATTCAGAGGGTTTATCAGGGTACAACGCCAGACTTTGAGATCAGAGACGGGATTCTGAGATTCAGAGACAGGATTTGTGTGCCAGAGGACACAGATTTGAGATAGAGAATCTTGTCAGAGGCTCACAGTACAGCTTATTCAGCGCATCCCGGTAGTACCAAGATGTACCAAGATCTCAAGAGAGGATTTTGGTGGTCTGGTATGAAGAAAGATATCTCAGAGTTCATTGCCAGATGTTTGACTTACCAGCAAGTCAAAGCAGAGCATCAGAGACCTTCTGGGTTGTTACAGCCATTGAGGATTCCTGAATGGAAATGGGAGAGTATCTCCATGGACTTCATTTCAGGACTTCCCAGAGTTCAGCGTGGGTACAACAGTATATGGGTCATAGTGGACAGATTGACCAAGTCAGCTCACTTCTTGCCGATCAGAAAGGGTATGAGCACAGATCAGTTGGGCCGTTTGTACGTCAAAGAGGTGGTCAGATTACATGGGGTTCCCAGAGATATAGTTTCAGACAGAGATTCGAGATTTTTATCTGCTTTCTGGGGTAGTCTACAGAAAACATTGGGAACCAGACTTCATTTTAGTTCAGCTTACCACCCGCAGACAGATGGTTAGACTGGGAGAGTCAACCAGATTCTTGAGGACATGTTGAGAGCCTGCTACATGGATTTTCAGACTAGTTGGGTTGATTTGCTACCGTTGATGGAGTTCTCTTACAACAACAGCTATCAGTCGACGATCCAGATGGCACCTTTCGAGGCCTTGTATGGTAGGAGGTACAGGTCACCATTGTATTGGGATGACATTGGTGACAGAGATTCCCTAGAGTCAGCAGTGGGGCCAGAGATGACTCAGCTTATGATTGAGCAGATCAGAGTTATCAGGCAGAGAATTCAGCAGGCCCAGGATCGTCAGAAAAGCTATTCAGATCTGAGGCGTAGGGACATAGAGTTTGAGATTGGAGACCATGTGTTTCTACGAGTTGCTCCCTACAGACGTGTCCTGAGATTTGGCAGAAAAGGTAAGTTGGCTCCAAGATTTATCGGACCGTATCAAATTCTGGAGAGAGTGGGCAGAGTTGCTTATAGACTTGCTCTTCCAGCCAGTATGGACAGAATCCACAGTGTGTTTCATGTCTCTCAGCTGAGGAAATATGTGAGTGATCCATCTCACGTGTTAAAGGTTCAAGATCTAGAGTTATCAGATGATTTGAGCTACCAAGAACTCCCAGTTCAGATTTTGGACTACATAATAAAGAGACTGAGAAACAGATAAATTCTCTTAGTAAAAGTTTTGTGGAGAAGTCAGAGAATCGAGGAAGCTACATGGGAAATTGAAGCTGAGATAAGAGAAAGATTCCCTAACTTGTTTAGGTAATTCTGGGGACGGAATTTTTATTAGAGGGGGAGAATTGTAATGACCCAAGGGATAGATTGTCATTTTAGAGAGTTCATGAGGGGTAGAAGAGTCTTTTAGAAGTCCTTTGGGACTTGAGTGTAATTTCTGTGCATGTGGGGGTGGAAATGGCTATTTTCCACTACACACGACCGTGTGCCTTAGACACACGACCGTGTGTCTTACCCCAGTTAGATAAAGTGTTTTAATTTCTTCAGTGCGCGCAGATTTCAGCTCCCAGCTTATTTTCTCTTCTTCTTCCTTCAGCTCCAGTGAACCCTAGAGTTCCAGAGAGAGATCCCCCTGTAGCCCAACTTCAGATTAGCGATCCAGAGCCTCCCAGAGATAGAGGTTGAGCTTCCATGGTGCGAGGTAAGTGTTTTCCTTACCTCTTTCGCTTGTTCAGAGCCTGTTTGGCTACTTCCAGCTTATGAGAATGTTATGTGTGCTTGTTTGAAGTATTTCCAGCATGCTTGAGCTGTATTATGATGGATGATAACATGATTAAGTGGCTTTCCATGCTTATTTGTGTATATGCTTATATACATGAGATTTATGCTTGATGTACGTTATTTGGCGTGTTGAGATGATGATATCATGTTTATGGGCATGTTAGTAGCAGTAAAGTTTGTGTATGTGTGTTGATTTGGAGTGTGGAAGTGTTGGTGTGGGAATTTCTGGATTTCCAGACGCTTTCTACAGTTTCTGGGTCAAGCACACGACCGTGCGTTCCTGAGGCACGCCCGTGCGTTCGCTTTTCTACATGGGACACGACCGTGTATGCTGCCCGTGGGCGTCTGAAAACCCAGACACACACCCGTGTGCCCGAGTGACACACGCCAGTGTGCTTTCTCCCCAATTCCACACGCCCGTGTTCGCTGAGACACGGGAAGAAGAGAAGGCAGACACACGACTGTGTGCCCGAGTACACACGCCCGTGTGCCTTGCCCAGTTTGCATGAAAATAATTCCAGAATCATGCACGCCCAGGGACACGGTTGGCACACGGTCCCGTGTGCCTTGACACACCGCCGTGCGTCCTAGAACACACGCCCGTGCACTTCAGGAATCAGTAGTAATTGAATTGAAAAGTGAATTAAGCCACTCTAAGCCATTTCTAAGCACACAGAACTCAGAATTAACATCAGAAAATCAGCATTTCATGCATGATTATCAGCATTAGCACGACATGCCATATCAGATGTTTTCAGACTGGATCCAAGGATCCAACAACATGATTTTTCAGATATACATATATGATTTCTCATATATCAGATGGGGGTGAATACGAGGGGGCGCCTGTGAGTTCGCACACCCGCTAGAGAGGGAAACCAGCGTCCGTTAGAGAGGACGTGGTCACTGACCAAGCTCAATAGAGAGTGCTGGTTGTGCATTCAGTAGATTCAGTAGGACTTGAACTCACACGGCCAAGGTGTCGTATCCCTGTATTCATCAGTCTGGCCAGCACAGTAGATATTTTCAGATATTTCAGAGATTTTCAGTACTTTCTGATACAGATTTCAGATATACTATACATATATATTCAGGATCTTCGGATCACAATTTTATTATCAGAAAGAGTTTTCAGAAAAGACAGTTTTTCAGAAAAAAAAAAACAAGCCTGCGGGCAAGTTTTTACAGTTTTCAGCATACATGACAGTAGCATATACATTTCATTGCCATGTACAGCATCTCATGAGAAACAGATGAGAAACAGAATAGTAACAGAACAGAAATATAACAGAATTCAGTAAGAAACTGTCTAGTAGAATCTTCTACGTGACGAGTCATGAGTAGGTTGTTTTGACCTGCGAGTGTTGTGTTTGGAAACGCTTGCTGAGTGACTTTGTCACTCACTCCTTTCCCTGTTTCCTTTTGCAGGTCAGTAGTTCGTGGCTGAGCAGGAGCGAGACCGCTGCGAGATTTTGGGGATGTGGCTTGGCAGTAGCAGTGGCATGTTGGCTCGCATGCTTTATTTCTCATATACATATATGTGTGTATTATACCCTAGTACACTGTATGATCAGTTATTTTTATACATGAGCAGCCTGGGTTTTCACGCTTATGTTTAATTTACTTTCGCAGTAAATTACACTTTCAGTTTCTTTATTAAGAAAATTTTATACAGCAGCAGTTTGTCTGTAGAGGTCCCCGTCTCAGGAATATTTTATTATTATATGAACAGTATTTTCCGCAGCGCACAGTAGCCTGGGGCGGGGGTCGCTACACATTGCCTCTCTCTTCAAGAAGATTTGACCTCAAATCATCACATGCATAAAAAAGAGATAAGATAGAAACAATACAAATAAAAAAAATGTTATACTAGCTTAGAAGGTCCAACTAGTAGCCATTATTATTGATCCACACTAGTACTTGGAATGTTTCATCACTCGTCTATTGAAGCTTTGACTTCCTTTGCACAAGGAATATTTCCTTCCTCATGTGCACCCAGACCCAACCATTTGGTTTGAAGATAACTTATTTATGCCTTTGTTGGTGTTGGATGCATATAATTGATTTCTTTTGTCAAATGAAGGTGAACTTGCTTGTGAATCTTCCTTACTTGATTAGCCTTTCTTTTGCCATCTATACTACCCCTTTCATTCATAAGAAACTCAATTAAAACCATTTATAACTTCAAAAGGTGAAAATTCAGTAGTGTTGTGTATGATCCTATTATATGCAAACTCTAATATTGGCAAGTAAATTTCCTATGATTTTAAATTTTACCCACTATTGCCCATAAGTATTATGAGAGGGCCTTATTTACCACCTCAATGTATCAATCAGTCTAAGAGTGACATATTGTAGAAAAAAGAAGTTTTGTTCCCAATTTATCCTATAAAGTCTTCCATAAATATATTAGAAATTTAACATCTCTATTTGATATTATTGTTTACCCTATGTAACTTGACAATCTACTTGAAGATCAAGTCAGTGATATAAGTGGCATCATCTGTCTTATGACACGAAATAAAATGTACCATTTTACTAAATCTATAAACTATCACAAATATGACGTCATGCCCCTTACTTTTCCTAAGCAGCCTTAAAATGAAATCCATCCTAATGCAAACAAACTCGAGGAGTCCATGAAAGAACATCAAGCCACAAATGCTTTAGTGGTGATTGAGAGGAAAGGTGAAATTAAGGAAGCTGTCTAACATAAGTGTGATAAAGTGACCAAAAAGGAAGAGACTACCAAAAAAGGCCACTTTTCTAAGAATGCTTCAATAGTGGCCCAAGAAGAGGACGAGATTGGACATGAAATTGTCTTGCATGGAAGATAAAATAAGGTTAATGTAATGGTTGATTCCATGGTTGAAAGAGCAAGAAGATAATTCCAAGGTGGAACTTACAAAAGCCTAAATTGAAAAGAAGAATGGTTCCAAGGTGGAAATTGCAATGAAGTTTAAAGATAAATCGAAAAGGGGAAATGCAATAGAGCTTAGTAATAGGTCCAAAGAGGAACTCAAGAAGGACTTGATGAGTAAATATGAAGTTCTAGATTTGATATGAATTTCACTCCACCAACACTTCTTCATGACCATGGGAAACATCCAAGAGTAGAGGAAATTCAGAGAAAGAATTCCATGGTCCAAAACAACCATACATGTGAGCCTACTAAGAGTAATTTCCACACACATTATAAAGGCAAGATGAATGAGATCAAATTCAAGCAATGCGACTTTATAAAGCTCATGCATTTTAACCTTCATTCATGACCCTCAAAGGAGTCCAAAATTATAAAATGGCTACACAACAAGTTCAAAGACAAAAGGAGAAGTCAAGCTAAACTAACCAAGGGCTTATGCTTAAACATGTATTTCTTTCTTTAGTTTTAAACGTAATTAGATTTAGGGAACTTATGTAATTTGTCTCTTTTACGTTTTCTTTTATTCCATTGAAGTTGTTTTTAAGTTAACTAGGGTTAGCTAAATTTTAACCATAGTTTGTATCATTCCTATATAAAGGTAACTCAAACCCATTGTAAAGACTTTTGAGGAATTAATGAAACTTTAAAAGCTTGTGCTTTTCTCTCTTGAGTTCTTAGAACTTAGTGTTCTTGGGAGCCAAGTTGCATCCTTTATCCAATTTCCATTGCAAGAAGAAAGTTGGTGGTGGAGATTCAAGTTGGTGATTTTGGTATCAAGTGGGTGAAACCTTCCTTTAAGCTTGTGTGCAAGAAATCTTTATGCTTGGATCACCCTCAAGTTGGTGGAAGATTTCCTTTATGCTTGAGGTTTGTTTTCTTGCAAAAATTTTAGATTATTGGATGTTTTTAGTGTTTGAGCAATGCTAGATTTTTAGGGTGGAGTTGTAAGCCTTTTAGAATTTGATTTAGGAGCATTACAACCCTTCCAATTCAAATCAGGATTTAAGGTCAAATCCTCTCCAACAAGGGGAGTATGATATGAACTCAAATCTGAATCTAATTGTGATTCTAGAAATATCATCATCAATCCATGCTTTGGTGCCTCCAAATTGCCTCTTAAGCCAATTGAAACCATTTCGGGTCATTAAGATAAGAAAAATAAGCTTATATGAGTTCGATCAGAGCTTTCGAAAGGAATTTTAGACTATCTCACACAACTTTCCCCAAGGCCTTCGGATCATACTCGGGATTTGTAAAATTTAAAAACTGTGCTCAAAAGAGTCAAAATTCATTAAGTGGCTTCATATGAAGCTAAAAAAAAAAAAATGGGAATAAATTTAGATGAGAAACAAGTTAAACGGGTCGCATCAAAATTTCCCCTATTTGGCACCATGCTTCTACCTCGCATGCACGGTCGCACGTACGCCAATGCACGTGCCCGCATGCTGCCTTACTACACATATAAGTGTGTGTGTTTGTGTGCCTAACACTCTATGTCCCAGTGTCTACATGCCCAATGCCTAGCACTAGCTGGCACCACACGCTCACCTATCCATGCACGCTTCTGTGTGCACACCTATGCATTGCATAACCTATGCCGGGACATGGAGCAATAGCACCTGCTTTTTGCCTTCTTTTGGAAATTTGGCTTTTTTTTCAAGTTATTTTGCATGCTTTGATTCCAAATTTGCTCTCATACTTCAACCTTGATATTTTCAATTTTGAATGACTTCTAATATGGATTCGAATACCAACGACTCTTCGAATCAAATTCGAATAATCATTTTAGGTTGAGTACTCAAGTTAAAGATTTGAATCAAGGCCAATTCATTCAAGAAAAAAGTTACATGAAGATCCAAGCTTACAAATTAAGATCTTTTAATTATATTTATATTTAAATGTACTTCGTAATTAGATTTAAGAGACTTAATTAATTTGTATTTTTTATGTTTTCTTTTATTTTATTTGAAATGTATGTTAAAATTAACTAAGGTTTAGCTTTAGTTAACCATGGTTTGTACAAGCTTATAAAAGGTAAGCCATTTCATTGTAAAAAAAGACTTTTGATGAATTAATGACTTTGAAAGCTTTTGCTTTTCTCTCTTAAGTTCTTAGAACTTGGTATTCTTGGGAACCAAGTTTAATCCTTTATCCAATTTCCATTGTAAGAAAGAAGTTGGTGGTGGAGATTCAAGTTGGTGATTCTTGTATCAAGTGGGTGGAGCCTTCCTTTAAGTATATGTGCAAGAAATCTTTATGCTTTGATCACGCTCAAGTTGGTGGTGTTGAATTGCTCTTTATTTCCCTACATTTTTTTGGTGATGAATGTGTGATTGTTTATGGTGGAAATTGAAGTTTTGGAGTTTTCCTGAAGAGGCGATTGATTAGGGTTGAATATATAAGAGACTTGGGTGGAAAAATTGCTTGAAATTGGATGACATTAGTGCTTGAACAATGCTAGATTTTCAGGGTAGAATTATGAGCCTTTAGAATCTGCTTTAGGAGCATTACAACCCCTCTCAATTTAGATCATAAAATTTATAAACCAAAAGAGTAGAGGGTAAGCTCGTGCAACCTAAGTGTAGTAAGGATAGCTTGCAAACAAGAGCAAGGCACAAAAAGACAAAAAGGCTACTATCCAACCTTTGAGAGTCTGTCTAAGTTCCTACAAAGATAAAACTCAAGAGGTCGAAGGGTACGCCACAACAAAAAACCATGCTTTTGCTTTTGAAACTAATATTTACATTTAAAACTGTATACAACAATCCTAATCCATTTACAATTCATACAAAAAATATTAGTTCCCTTATTACATATCTTTAACAAGCTAGGTAGAAAGTAAAGACCTCTTTTCCTTTGCATGTTGCATAATTTGCGCCACCATGTTTTGCTTATAAAGAGAAGGTCACCAATTGATCCAAGGTCTTGAACAAGAGAAAAAGCTAGGGTGCAACAAAAGTAGGTGTAAAATAGATATCAGGTGTTCTATTTTGTTAATATTTCCAGCTCAGATTGGCTATCTAATATGTAAATCTATACTTTATCCAAGCTACATTCCTTGCATGAGATAATTTCAACCTTGTTAATCAAATCTAGCTTTAACCCTTACAACACCTTGAATTTAGTTAAATAGGCAAAAGCAAGAATCAGTGAAAGCTAATTTTCCTAAGTTTTATCACAGTCCATACAATGTCTAAAACATAGCAACTTGGACATCATATTCCATCTAAAAGAAGCTTGAAACAACATCATTACTTCATGAGTGCAAACCCTTTTCCAAGTATTTTTCAAATTCGACTAAAAATAGTCCTTGAAACCTACATCAAAAACAAGTAAAATCTGGAAAAAAAAAATCTAGATTTTATTGTTCATCAAATAATAATCATGAATAGTAGAATTTAAATTTCCAAGCTCCGAAGCCGTCTAAACCAGTGAAGGATAAGGTAACAAATATTCCCACACATGTAAAAAATTCTACTCTTTCTAATAGTGGTGATTCGGGGTTATCCGAAACTAACTTGGTTTAAATGTGACATAAGGTTCCTAATTTGAGCCTTAAGATGAGCAAGGCATTATTTTATGCATATAATCCAAGGCAACCAAGAGGTGTGACATTCATGCATGAAAATTTTGATTCCTATATTAACTTTTTCTCCCAATCTCCCATTCCCTTAGCAGATTTCCTTTATTAATTTTTGGTTCTAGCCTTGCCTACTTAGCTTCTGGTTTGTTATTTGTCTCTCTTTAATGGTCCTATCAACTCCTTCAACATTGGGCTTCATTTTATTCTACCTTCGTTGCGTCTCCTTTTCTTGTTTGCACGTCTTTAGTGTCTTAGGTGTCTGATCTTAGCTTGGTTCCTATGTCTTCTTTTAGTTGGCTATATTTCCTTGGTGTGTGGTTAAGCTTCAACTTGTTTGGTGGTTCAACCTAATGGTCTCCTTTGTCTTTTTGTGATCCTTGGTGCTCCGGTTTATTCCAGGTTTTACTCTTGTCCTTGGCTTGGTTTCCTTTATCCTTGATTGGTTGTTTCCTTGTTTCCTTTGTGTTTCTAGTTATGCAGTGCTTGTTGTTCCTGTGTTTGTGCTCTTTGCTCCTTTTAGGTTTTACAACTCTTTTGGTTGCTTCTTTGTCTGAATTCTCCTTTATGTTGCTTTGTTGTTTCTCTTAGGTGTTAGCTACTCCATTTTTGTTTATGGTTACTATCTTTATGTACTTGGGTTAGGTGCTTGAGCTCTTAGTATGTCTACTTTGGGTTCCTTTTTGGCTGGCTTCGATGGGGTCGTTTCCTTATAGGGTTGTGATTGCATTATCAAGTTAGATTCATTGAAGAATGGTGATTTTAATGCAAGTTCCTTTAGTGAGCCTTCCTTACAAGCCAAGGTTAACTAGAGTGACTTATTTGGAGGTAAGATTGTAAAATCAATCCTAAAATATTTTCCTCTTGCCCCTATGGACTCCTCTACTAATATGCTAGTAGTTCTATCGAATGAAGTAGTTAAAGATACCTTGAAAAATGGGATTCATGCATGATGGGTTTCTTTTTGGGTAGAAGGCCATATTTCCCTACCATAAAGAAATTTGTAGAGTAGATATGGGTTAATTTAAGACTGTTAAATTTCATTTCCCATAGCCAAGTAGGCACCCTACTTGATTAACTCGGAGTCATGCATCATGGTCACTTTATATTAACTTTTATGCCTATGGTCATATTCTCTTTTATCTTTAATTTGTCCAAGACATATTTCACAAAAACACATATAGATGTAAATGAATCAAAAAGGAAAAAAAATGCATGGCTCCAATGACAGATAAAAAGTCATACTTCTCAACAATCCATTATTCAAAATGTTCATGTATTTATTTGGATATGATTTTAATTATGCAAGAGTATGATAATTCGATACATCACACACAAAAATTCTTGTTCATCCTTCTAAGACAAATTGATTTTACTATCTTTAAGCCATTTATTCAGTAGTGAAGGATGCATGGCCATCATTCATTAAATCATCTTCATTTTGTGCTTATAATATGTAACAAACTTATTTTAATCGAGTAATTATATCAAATATATTTTTTTCCAGTAAGATATAATGAATCATGTTAAACAATAATGAAAACAAAGGGACACATGTATATGAACTAGCATACAATTTATTTGACAAGAATGTAGGAAAACAAGTAAGAATCCCCTTAAAGACTTACTTGGAGGATAATTACTTAGAGGCTTTGCTAGTATTAAGTTGAAGATAGTTATGTACCTGAAATCAAATTTTGGCTTTAGAGAATTAAAAAATGGGTGTTAGTTTGTGTTTGGGTATCTGTCTTCAAATTTTTTTCGAGAAATTTCAAGAAAAAATCTTGCAAAAAAAAAAAAAATGATTCCTCTTGTAATGGGCTGAAATGACCTATTTTATAGCATTTGTCTAGTAAGAATTACATCCTTAATCAAGGGGTTGATTAGCCCCTTGATAAAGGCTGTACTAGAGACAAGTAATCAATCCTAAGATAGAGCGAAAATTAGGCATACAATAAAGCAATTTATAAGAAGGGATGAAGCCATTACACAGAGAAAAACAAGTTGGTGTAGGTAGGAGTTTCATGTTCCGTGCACACTGGGCACTTGCCTTGCCTAAGCTTAAGCATGTATATCATGCAAGAGTTGCGAACGTGTAAAGTAACCACATCTACTTTGGACATGCATTGGCCTTTTTTTTTTTAGCTTTTCTTTTGCTTGGGTCACACACACTTCTTTTTAGGCCATTCTTCCTACTTGCTTCCTTAGGTTCTTTCTCTTAGGCTTATTTTGGCCTTTACTTGGTTTTTTATTTAGGTGTTGTTGGGTTTGGTTTCTTGGGTTTTAGTTGGGTTTTTATTTTATTTTATTATTTTTTTTTTCCTTGGGTGATTGGATTTTGTTTTATTTAATGGGCAAGGTCTGGTTTCTATTTTTATTTCATAGACTAGGGTTTTGGGTTTTGCTCATTTGCCCTCAACTCGACACTTTTTTTTGGGTAAGTAAAAAAAAATGCTTTGAACCAATCTTTTAGTTCTTTCATTATGAAGGACGACCTTATTAAGTCTAAAATAGGGTGTCTATACATGTAACTCATCAAAGATAGTAAATGGGAAAAACTGTAAGGAACTAATAAAAGATTCATATTTCAATCCCAAACATCAACTATGTACTCTACAAAATCAACATCAAAGATAGGAAATCTGGTTGAACTAGTGAATCAAATATGGACATAGCTTTAATTAAGGTTATAAGTTATTATTTGATTGAGGGCTTTATGAAGAGTAAATAGCTTGTCATGAATGGATCGAAGATGAATCTCTGAGACTAGATTTAGATTATCTCAAAAAGATGTTAATATGTGCCCTAGAAACCACTTATGTTGTCAATTTCAAAGGCATTTCATTTTTGTATATGCATGTAAATAACTCATATAATAATAAGAAAGTGTTCTTACTTTCATGTATATATATATATATATATAAACTACTTTTTTCATATGTTTAATGTAGAGTATTTTATATGAATTGTTCAAATAACTTTTTTGATAGTCAAATGAGATTATTAAATTTTTCCCTATGGAAGCAATATTGCTTGGGCAATAATATTTTTTTGGTAAGTAAAAAGATTTATGAACAAAATAATGGGCATGCCTAGGACAACCTTAGTGTAGTAGGAGACTTGCCCGTAAGCAAAAACCAAGGCAAGCAAAAACAAGAAAACACCCTAAATTAATGAGCCTCTTAAGAGCCTATCTAAGCTCCTTCCAAGATAAAACTCAAGATGTCCAATAGGAACAAGCCATTACAACCAAACAACCTAAGCTTTTGTAGCCTATATACAAGCAAAAATGATATACAAACTATGCCTATACCTAAAACATTTACAAGAGAAAAAGAACCATAGATATGAAAAACTATCTAACGTAGGAACAAAATTGAAGCTACAATCTTGTAACAAGGCTTCAAAAATTGACCCAAGTTATTAAGATCTCCCTGATTGTTTGACAAAGCTGAGAGCTTACCCTTGAGATCATAACCACAATTTGCATATGCCCATCGTAGTCCACTCTAAGTTTGCCCAACACTTCTTAGCTACAAAGGTTGCTAAGATTGCCAATATGTCTTAGAGAGAAGCTTTTAATATATGTTAAAAGTTTGCCTGAATGTTAGCCCTCAATAGCTTAAGAAAGAGATTCAAATTATGCTAAGAACTAAAGCCACAAGCCACCTTGACAAGGTCTGCCGTAGAATGAAACATCTAGATAGCAAGCATAATCACACTACTTAAATCCTTATGTAAACTCTAGATTTCCAGTAGGTCTTCCTTACTTTTTGTAATATTACATCTATATAACAAGTTGCCACTAACTTTTAAATTAAATTATAGCTAGACCTTGTCGAAACTAGCCCTAAAGTTTAGAAAAAATTAGTAAAAATCTAGGAAATAATCCAAATTTCATTGTCCTCACATATATAATAACCCGCTAGCCAACTAATGGTCAAATCACCTTGCTTAAAAACCCGAGGGATGGAGGAAAGTATGTTGGATCCAAAAAAAGTAAGAATGCATGCATTTGTACACTACCCTTTATAGTAAACGAAGCACTCAACAACCTTATCCTTGCCAAAAGCCTTGTCAAGATATACCTTAAAGGCTCCTTACGTTTGATAAAAAAATCGATGGCTCCATGGATAGGAATTATATACGCAAGCGCAAAGTTTGCTACAAGAATGATAACATAAAAGCCAAATAACTTGCTACCCTTCAAATGTCCAAATCCTATCGAACTGGTCCCCGTAAGTGTAAATGATGTGAACCTCGTTGACTTACATGAAGATCCATAAAAGATTGACTCTTACCTAGGAATGGATCAATTTTGAATCCTTAACTTATACGAAAGCTCTTCGCATGAACCTTCGTATAATAAATTGATGCCACAACCTAAAATAGGATAATAAGTCACTGAACGCCACAACCAAGGTTGATTTGATTGATAAGTTCTATTAGTTATGGTTAATAATGTAAATCTTGAAAGAAATTCAATATTCTCTCTTTAATTTACCGTTTACTGTTCACTTTAAAAAATAAGTAGCTTAAATAGTTACTTCAAAATAAACCCTAATAGACTAGGCTTAAACACATTTAAGCCTAATTGGCTTAATGAAGGCCTACTAACCCAATCTAATTAAACATAACCCACTGAGTACTTAAACGACTTAGTTAAAAGGCTTGGGCTTTAATTAATACTTAGTCTTAGCCCATTACAACCAAATAATAACTCAAAACAACTTAAACATAATTAAACCCAAACAAACTTAGGCCTTCAAAAGTTTGGTCATCCATAATCAATTAATGTCATGCACTTAGACATCCTAACATGCTTGATCTACTATTGGCAAACCATGCTCTTAGAATTTTTAGGATTCAATCAAATTAATGATCTTGCTAGATCCCTTTTGTATCCAATCAGCCTTTAACATGCTTGTCTTGGTCCATAACTCTCCTATAAGCCCATTTAAGGCCTATTGCATCTTCTTAGCTCCACTCCTCATAATAGGCTCAATTGGAATATGTAGTAGATCTCTCAGAGGGTGTATATCTTTATTCATGGTTTCGTTATTCCCTCTGTCGTAAAATGGATTTATCCTCAAATCTATATCACCAAAAGGAGATAAATAAAAAAACAATGAATATAGATTTATGTCATATTGACTTGGGAGATTTATTTTATATGTGTTGTCTTCGATCCGCTTGAGTTCTTGGAATAGACTATCACCTCTAGGATGTAACTTTGATTTTTACTATTCTAGAAACCTCTCTTTACACATGTGAGCCAAACCCAGTTGTTCTAGTTGGAATACCACTTTTTCGTCCTTTATTCGCTTGTGTGACATACTACTCCATCCTCTTCTTGATATTCTTATGAACCTGCTCATGTATTTTGATCTGAAATGTAGCCCTTAATCTCTCTTCAATGGTGAAAAAATAGCATTCAAATGGTGGTCCAAAAATCCAGCAATAAATAAGCTTCTGAACCATGCAATATCAAGCAAATTTCCCACCCAAAACTAACATTAATGCAACTCCAATTTATCATCACTTCAAGCAATCTTCAAGACCATGAAACATGAACTAAAATTAGCAAGAAACAAACCTCAAGCATAAAGGAAATCTTCCACCAACTTGAGGGTGATCCAAGCATAAAGATTTCTTGCACACAAGCTTAAAGGAAGGCTCCACCCACTTGATACAAGAATCACCAACTTAAATCTCCACCACCAACTTCCTTCTTGCAATGGAAATTGGATAAGGGATGCAACTTGGTTCCCAAGAACACTAAGTTCTAAGAACTGAAGAGAGAAAAGCACAAGCTTTTAAAGTTTCATTAATTAATCAAAAGTCCTTACAATGGGTTTGAATTGCCTTTATATAGGCAAGTTACAACCATGGTTAACTTAAACTAACCTTAGTTAATTTAAAATACATTTCAAATGAAATGAAAGAAAACAAAAAAAATACAAATTAAATAAGTCTCCTAAATCTCATTACAAAGTACAATTAAATATAAACATAATTAAAATATCATAATTTGCATGCTTGCACTTTTCCCTTGATTGAGTTGTCTTGGATTTGAATTTTTATTTGATTGTTTGAACTCGCTCTAGAGAATCATTGGCATTCGAATCCATGTTGGACGTCATTACAAATTCAAAAATATCAAGGTTGGAGCATTGGAGAAGTTCTGGAATCAAAGCATGCAATAAATGCTTGAAAAATACTGAAAAAGTGAAATCAGGGTAGAAGACACGCAAGAGCATGGAATGGGTACTGGGACGAGTGCGCAGGCTACTGGCCTGTGTTAGGCTGGGAGCACAGGTGCGCGCGGGTGTGAGCACGCATGCTTGCATGCGTGGCAAGGAAGCATGCATGCACGCACACTGGCATGCGGGAGACTGTGCACACAAGGCAGGAGCGCGGTACCAAGCAAGGGAAATTTTCGCAAGGCGTTTTCACTTGTTTCTTATCCGAATTGAGTCCCATTTTTTTCCTTAGCTTCGTATGAAGCCACTTTATAAAATTTGACTCTTTGGTGTACCATTTTTGAATTGTTTGAATTTCAAGCATGATCTGAAGGCCTAGAGGAATATTATACAAACTAGTCCATGAGGCCTTGGTGTCATTGTGCACAGCTAGAATTATGACTTTCAGAGGCACATTTGGTCTTCTTTTTTTAGCATAAATAACTGGAATGCACTTTTGAAGGCTTGACATATAAATTGTGGGCATCGAAAACTTGATTGTTGAAGTCACCTTCAATTTCCCGGACAAGAGCGAATATGGATTCATATCATATTTGTTGAATACTTTTGGCCTTTCTCTTGCCATCTAAACTAGATCTTTTCTTAGTAAGTAATGGAAACAAATCTAAAAGAGTTAAGGGGTTAAGTCCATAAACTATCTCAAAAGGTGAATATCCTATTATGGAATGTACAACCTTATTATATGCAAATTCTACAAGCAACAAGCAATCTTCCCAAGATTTTAAGTTTTTCTCAAGTATATCATGTAATAATTATGATAAAGTGCTATTAACTACCTCAGTCTGTCCATCTATTTTTAGGTTACAGGTAATCAAAAATAATAGTTTAGTACTTAACTTACCCCATAATACCTCCCAAAAGTAGCTTAAGAATTTTACATCTCAATTTGACACAATGTTGTTTGGAATCTAACTTAAATACAAGTCCATTATTGTTATGGAACCATTCACCGAATCCCTAAGCACTCAACCAACACTAGCCATCTCAAGAAAGGTAAAAAGGAAATTGGCAATACACAATTCAACTACACACTTCGAAAATTTAGCAAAATGGCAAGAAGGTGAATCAAGCCTAAAAGAATTCCACTAGCTTGATTTAATCACCACCAATCTTCCTTTGTTAAGAGAATAGATAAAGAAAAGAAAAATCTTCCAAGAACCAACTAAGTATCAATGAAAACTCACAAAGACAAGTACCAAGCTTGGAGCAAAATTTACTTTCAAACTCAAAAGGTGACTTTACATGATAGAATTTGTCACTTATATATGTATCTTACAAACTTAAGGAATGGACAAAAATTACCTTAATACGATTCAGATAAAGGAAATTACAAGAAATAATTTACAAAGAAATATTACAAAAGCCTGATGTCATACAAAGGATATAGCACGGTTGTATACTTGGGCATGCATATAATGCTTGGAGATTACATGCACAAATGTGTCTGAGAGGTGTGCGCAAAGGTTGAAAGATTCATGGGTGGCCACATAAGTGTGTGTGAACCATATAAGCTAGCACGGGCGAAATGCACAGGCGAATGCATGGACTACTTCACCTTTAGGGGATTTCTTGATCTGTTTGCATTTTTTTTAAGTTTGTTTCAACACAAGATGTTCCTGCCTTGATTGGAGGGCAATTTTGAGTTTCCAAAGATTCAAAGAAGGTATCGAAGCCAAACAAAGTAACAAAGTCACCAAAGGTTGCCACTTAAGTCAAGATATGGATTTGCTACCTTCAAGTATTCCAATGGTTTGGGAATTACATTCACATCATCCTTCTCCGGTTGGTAAGGATTTGTCATCAAATCTAAGTCATCTTCTGGGTAAGGGTTGAGATCTTCCACATTGAAAGTGGCCAAAACACCATCATACTTACTTGAAAGCTTTACTTTATAAGCATTATCATTAATCTTCTCAAAGACTTCAAAAGGACCATTAGCCCTTGATGCAAACTTGCTCTTATTTTTATTGGGAAACCTCTCATTTCTTAAGTGGATCATAACCAAATCCCCTGATTTAAAGAGCCTTGACTTCTTATTTTTATTGGTCCTTCATTTTACACTCTTATTGGCCTTCTCAATTTGTGATCTCACATCATGCTATTTCTTCATTTGTTTAAGCTTTTCCTTAACATCTATACTTGGCTTGAAATCAAGAGGCAAAGATGTTAGATCAATAGAAGTTAAGGGATTTATACCATATCTAACTTCAAAAGGTGAATAACCTATAGTGGTACTAGGACTTTTATTGTAGGTAAATTCAGCATGGGGTAATTTGAGATCCTAATCATTCAAATGCTTGCTAACAAAAGTTCTCAAGATTATTCCTAAAGCTGTATTAGTCACTTCGGTTTGGCCATCAGTTTGGGGATGGTGTAAGGTACTAAATAAGAGCTTAGTGTCTAATTTTCCCCAAATGCCCATTCAAAAATAGATTAAGAATTTGGTGTCCCTATCCAAAACAATGGTCCTTGGGATACCTGCAACCACATAGTCTCATTAAAGAATAATTAGGAAACATGTGTAGCATCATCACTTTTGATGTAAAGGATAAAATGTGTCATCTTCGAAAACCTATCCATAACCACCATAATTGAATCCTTATTCCTTTGTCCTAGGGCAAACCACCATAAAATCCATACTAAGATCTTCCTAAAAGGATTTGGGTATGGGCTAAATAAGATAAGGATTGGATTTAAATTGGCTTTTAGATCTTTAACAAGCTCCGCATCTAGCCACAAGGGCTTGTACATGTCCTAACATTCTAGGCTAATAAAAATACTTTTTAACAACCTCTAAGGTTATTTTAACAACAAAATGACTAGCCATTCCTCTCTTATTGGCTTCCTTCAATATTATTTCCCTAAAACTACCTCTAGGAATAGACAAATTATTCTCTTTAAATAGGTATCTATCATGCACCACATAATCTTCATATCCACTCTTACAACATTCATGCATACATATCTTCATTTTCACATCCTCCTCATAACACAACTTTATTAACTCAAATCCTAATATTTTAGAATCAAGGAAGGCGAGTAAGGCATACCTCATAGAATAGGCGTCGACTACTATATTGTTTCCTTACTTATAGTTGGAGACAAAAGAGAATGATTACAAGAACTTTACCTATTTTGTGTGTATAACTTGTAGCTTGTGTTGCCCATTTATAAATCTCAAGGCTTAATGGTCAGATGAAGCACAAATTGCCTTGGCCTAAGATAATGACTCCAATGATCTAAGGCCCTCACAATGGCATAAAATTCCTTGTCATATATACTAAACTTCCACCTAGATTCATTGAGCTTCTCACTAAAGTAAGCAATAGGCCTCTTGTTTTGTGTCAATCTTACGCCAATGCCTACTCCACTAGTATCACACTCCACTTCAAAAGCTTGAGAGAAATTTGGGAGAGCAAGGATGAGAGCTTCACGACTTTTGTTTGATCAACTTAAAGGCTTTATTGGCAGTTCTAGACCATTCAAAACTTTTCTTCTTTGTACACTCGATTATCGAGCCATCAAGGAGCTAAAATTTTGCATGAACCTTCAATGAAAGAATGCTAGCCTATGAAAACTCCTGATCTCAATGATACTGGTTAGGATAGGCTAACCACAAATGGCTTCAACTTTGGATTTGTCTACTTGGATTTCCCTCTATGATACCACATAGCCTAGAAAGACTATCTCCTTTACAAAAAATTCACATTTTTCCATCTTGGCAGACAATTTTTGTTCTCTCAATAGTTCAAACACTTGCCCAACATGGTCCACATACTCACCCTCATTCTTCTTATACACAAGTATATCATCAAAATAACCCACAACAAACTTGCCAATAAAAGGCTTGTGTACCTTATCATGACTTATGAATGTACTTGGGGCATTGGATAACCCAAATGGCATGTCTAACCATTCGTATAGCCCTCCTTTAGTCTTGAATGTGGTCTTCCATTTATTGCATTCATTTATTCAAATTTGGTGGTACCCACTTCCCAAGTCAATCTTTGGAAAGATCTTGACACCATAGAACTTATCTAATATGTCATCTAATCGGGGCATAAGATATCTATACTTGATAGCAATCCAGTTGATGGCTTTACTATCCATACATATCTTATAAGTCCCATCTTTCTTTGGCATAGGGAGAGCTAATACAGAACATGGACTTATGCTTACATTGGGCAATCAACTTCTCAACTTGTCTTTGAAACTTCTTGGACTCTTGGGGATTGGGCTCCAAATCAATTTGATGTTCAATTCCCTTTAAGAGTGGTAATCCATATAGTGGATCACTAGGGAAGACATAATGGAATTCTTCGATCAAAGGTTTGAGGTCAAGATGGGGAATGGTTTCATCAGTTGGCATGTTTATTTCAGCCACCAACAATGCAACGAGGTGATTTGAATTGAAAGGGTTGTAATGCTCCCAAATCAAATTCTAAAAGCTTATAACTCCACCTTGAAAATCCAACATTGATCAAGTACTAAAAACATCCAATAATCTAAAATTTTTGCAAGAAAACAAACCTCAAGCATAAAGGAAATCTTCCACCAACTTGAGGGTGATCCAAGCATAAAAATTTCTTGCACACAAGCTTAAAGGAAGGCTTCACCCACTTGATACAAGAATGACCAACTTGAATCTCCACCACCAACTTCTTTCTTGCAATAGAAATTGGATAAAGGATGCAACTTGGTTCCCAAGAACACTAAGTTCTAAGAACTCAAGAGAGAAAAGCAAAAGCTTTTAAAGTTTCATTAATTCATCAAAAGTCCTTACCATGGGTTTGAGTTACCTTTATATAGGAATGATACAAACCATGGTTAAAATCTATCTAACCCTAGTTAACTTAAACACAACTTAAATTGAATAAAAGAAAACACAAAAGAGACAAATTACATAAGTTCTCTAAATCTAATTATATTTAAATCTAAAGAAAGGAATACATGTTTAAGCATAAGCCCTTGGTTAGTTTGGCTTGACTTCTCCTTTTGTTTTTGAACTTGTTATGTAGCCATTTTATAATTTTGGACTCCTTGAAGGGCCATGAATGAAGGTTAGAATGCATGAGCTTCATAAAGTCGTATTGCTTGAATTTGATCTCATTCATCTTGCCTTTATAATGTGTGTGGAAATTACTCTTAGTAGGCACACACACATGTGTGGTTGTTTTGGACCATGGAATTCTTTCTCTGAATTTCCTCTACTCTTGAATGTTTCCCATGATCATGAAAAAGTATTGGTGGAGTAAAATTCATATCATTAGGGGTTTGTGTTTTAGTAAAGCTTGGTCTAACTGGTAGGCATTGAGGAAATGGGGTGAGAGTTATGGTTTTCTTATTGAACTTGAAGGAGTAGATGTTTAGTCTCCCATTATGCATAATTTCTTTATCATATCATTGTGGCCACCTAAGTAGTAAGTTGTAAGCATCCATAGGAATCACATCACACACCATTTTATCCACATACCTTTTGCCAATAAAGAATGGCACCATAACTCATTTAGTGACTTAGATTGTGTCTCTATTCTCATCCATTACAATTTATAAGGCCAAGCATGGTCAAGGGTAGGTAGGCTTAACTTTTCCATAAGGGTGGTGGAAGTAATATTGTTACAACTTCCACTATCAACAATCACTGAACAAACTTTTTCCTTTATGGTACACTAAGTTTGGAACAAATTCTCCCTTTGATCATCTTAAGGAGTGACTTGGGTGTGTAACAATTTCTTGAGAACTAGCAATTCTCCTTTTGATCACGATTGCTAGTTTTTCCACTTTATTCTCTTCCTCAAGGTCTTCCTCAATATCTTCACCTTGGAAAGCCTCTTCAATGGGTGCAATCTCCACCAAAGTCATGGCTCTATCATTGGGACAAGTAGCTTGGAAATGACCATAACCATGACACTTGAAACACTTCTTGTTAAGTGCTTTTTTACTAGCTTCATCTTGCACTTTGGGTTTCCCCATATTGGGTTTAACAATCTTCAACTTACCAAAGTCCTTATGTGGAATGAATGGTAGGTTTGTAAGCCTTCTTAGGGGTAGTGTATTTTAAGGCTTTGAGTGGTCTTTCCACCTTTATGGCTAGGTTGCTTATATCAAGAAATGAATGGTTGACTTGTAATTCTACCTTGTAGGCTCTACAAGCCTAGCTATTGTATGCTCCTTCTCCTCTAGTATATCACTTATTATCTTTAAGTCTTTAAATTCTCAAACATAGTCTTTCCACCTTCTTGTCCTTTGCTACAAATTGTATAATTTGAAGGTTCATTTTGTGGTTTTTGGGAAGAAATCTTTTTTCAACATTCTTTTCAACTTATCCCATGATCGAACCTTCCTTTTTCACTCTCTCTCTTTCTCTCTTCGTGTTTTCCCACCATAACAAGGCATAACCCTTGAATTATAATGTAGCCACCCTATATTTCTTCTCATCATTATACTACTTGTAGTCAAATTACCTTTCAATACTATATAACCAATCAACAAATATATCCAAATTCAAACTACTATCAAACTCGAGGATG
This sequence comes from Anacardium occidentale, assembly GCA_026122585.1. Lineage (NCBI taxonomy): Eukaryota > Viridiplantae > Streptophyta > Magnoliopsida > Sapindales > Anacardiaceae > Anacardium > Anacardium occidentale. Next base: position 310,284 of record JAJEJH010000127.1, on the reverse strand, counting down.
CCTAATTTCAATCTACGGTTATCATCATCTTTTCTTCTTCTCCCTTTTCTATAGATTTCAGGTTCATCATTGGATTTACTTGATAAAGAAAGTCTCTCATCATATAGAGGTGTATGGATGGTGGTTCTTTGTCTATATTAGGTGGTTTTTTCATGTGTGTCTCTTATAGTTTAAGTTTTATGATAGGTAATAGATAGGACATCTCTATGATGTGGGGGTGTCCTCACTTGATTTTAGTTGTTAGAACCTTGGCTTTGTATCACTTTAGCAAAGTCTTGAGGCATTCCATACATCAATCTAGTAAGGGTTTCAAACTTCTCATTCAACTCCATCTCAAATCTTAGATTTGGCCTTCCAACCTCATGTTTCTAATCTTCCATAAGGGTGGAAGGGATTGAGAACTCTCTCTACTAGCCATTTCTTGAATTAGTGGAAGTTGTAATGGGTTAAGAAAGTGTTTAGGATGGAAAAAGGTGCAAATAAGGTTCTATGAACAATGTTTTTGGGTATGAACAGTGATTATATGATGGTGAATAATGTTTTCAGGAATGAGAACCGGAAGCATGTGTTTAAGAAAATTAGGTTTAGGGTGGATAAGTGTTATGTTTAAGTTGATAAGGGTATAATGGTAATTTTCTGACAGGCATGAAGGTAATTGGGTGGTAGATGAAAATTTAGGGCTAATCATGGATTGGTTGGATGGTTATGTAAAGGATAAGGGATTAAATGGCTAAGGTTAATGGAAGTGGAATTAGTGATGATTAGCAAAAGGTAACCCTAAGATTATGGGGAAAGTGGGTACTTATGATTTAAATGAAGGGAAGGCTAATGTAAGGTGGTATGGGGTAGGTTCTTAATGAAAGTAAGGTGGGTAAGCTAAATTTGGGAAATATGTCTAATTGAACAATACTTGCAAGAAAATTTTTTTCTCCCATGTTCATCATCTTCTTCCAACTCCAACTCAAACCATAAAAAAGAATTTTATCCAAGCACATTCTTCTCAAATTCTTGCAAACTTCAATAGGTCAATAAATTACCACACATTCCAACCTAGGCTTTGATATCAATATGTTATGGCACCATTCACCAAATTCTAAGGAACGATTAATCCCAAAGCACATAACCAACACTCAAAGGCATCTCAAGAAAGGTAAATAGGAAATTGGCAAGTATATAATTCAACTAAACACTTACTTTGAAAATTTTACAAGGAAAACTTATAAAGACAAGCACCAAGCTTGGAGCAAAATTTTCTTTCAAATCCAAAAAGTGTCTTTACATGGGGAGAATTTGTCACATATATATGTATCTTACAAACCTAAGGAATGGAAAAAAATGACCTTAAGACAATTTTAGATAAAGAAAATTACAAGAAATAATTTACATAGAAATATTACAAAGGTCTGATGTTATGCATGGGATATAACACAGTTGTGCACCAGGGCATGCATATGATGTTGGGAGATTGCACAGTTGAATGCATGAGCTTGTGTGAGAGCCATGCACCAAGGTTGAATGAGTCATCGGTGGGCACATGGATGTGTGCGCAAGTATGTGTGAAGGACAAAAGCTAGCACGAGTAAAACGCATAAGCATATGCATGAACTTCACCTTTAGGCGATTTCTTACTCTATTTGCAATTTTTAAGCTTGTTTCTCTATAAGATGTTCTTGTCTTAGCCGAAGGACAATTTTGAGTGTCCAAAGATTCAAAAGAAGGTGTCAAACCCAGGCAAAATAACAAAGTCACCTAAGGCTACCACTCAAGTTGAGACATGGATTTGTAGCCTTCAAGTATTCCAATAGTTTGGGAACTACATTCACATCAATTATCTACACTTTTACCTAGTTTAAATACAAGCCTATTTACCACACTTTAAACAATTAAAGCAAAAGCATTCTATCTTAGTCCATATAAACCTACAACTACAAGTCCAAGTCCATTCTTTGGCCTAAACATTTATACCAAGCCCAAAACCTAATTAAAAACACTATTCCCCATTGTGAAACATTGTTCATATCTAGAAAATTACTCTTCATAGGTTTTTAATTCCATTCCATCTAATCCTAATCCATTCCCATTAACCCAATGACAAGTATAGATATGTTGGAAATTCCTAAATTTCATAGAAAAATGGTTGTAGGAGCTTTATTTGATTGGATGATTGATATTGAATAGGTTTTCAAGTATATATATGGGTTGTGAGGTAAGGAGAAATGTACAATTTCCATTTCAACATTTATGGACTATGCAATCAAATGGTGGGAATATATTAGAATAAGAGAAAGAATTGAGTCTTGGAAAAAATTGAAGAAGTTAATGAGAGAACGGTTCTTTCCAAAACATGCTTTGATAGAGACCAATGAGAATGTGATTGGCAAGGTGATGTGAACCCAACCGATTCCAGCAGCCCCATACTTCTTCATGTTCATGGAATGGAATCAAAAGCTAAAAAAGTCCACCATATGAAATTTATGGTCTAAGCCAAGCAAACATGCAAGCAAACTGCCCAAGGCAGCAAGGTGGCCCAACAAGAGCTCACATTGAGCTATCTTAGCCTAACCCATGTTCATCAAGGAGAATTAGGCCCACTTACCAAACTTGGCTTCAATTTGATTCAAAGAGTGGAAGATATGCAAGTTGCAAAGTCAAGCGAACATGATTCCCTAATTTAAGGAAAAATAGTATGACTTGTAATTAATGAAACATGAGCTCATTTTTCATTTCAATGGCTTAGAAATTTTGTAATATTTTGTAATTTTATTTTATTGTATTTATAATTAATATTAGGGCTTTGACTATGCCTTTCGGAAGACCATATAAAAAGACATGAAAATATTATAAAAACTAGTTTTGATGAATATGCAAAATCTCTCTCATTTTGGTTCTTGAGTTTTGTCTCTTGAATTGAAATGTTCTTCCTTTATCCAAACTTTAGCCAAAGGTTTGGTGGTGGATTTCCAAGTTGGTGGCTTTGCCTTTATGCTTAGAGTATCATTTGGCTAATCTACTAAGTATTGTATGTGTTACATGCAAAAATTGTCTAATTAAACTTGTAAAACTCATAGTACATGCTCTTGGTTTGGTTTAATCTTGGTGTTGTATTGGCTTGTTGAATGATTTGTGATGAAAATGAGTAGTTTGGGATATTTGGTGATGGTTGGAAGTGATGAGTTAAATGTTAGAAGTGATTAGAGACCCATTTGCATATTTGATCTTTTGAGTGCAGTTTTAGCCAATTTGATGGATTCATATCATAAGGAAAAGGATAAGTTTGAAGAAGAAAGAGAATGTATGAGCACCAAGCCAATGATGCCTTAATTGAGTCTGAGAAGAAAAGTGTGACCAAGGACACCACTATACATCTCATACCCCCTTCAAACTTGCATGAGATTGATGAAAAGAACGATGAGGAAAATAATTCCAAGGTAGATATCGTACAAGAGCTTGGTAATGTGTCAAATGAATATTCTAGATATTGCTTGGAGAATGACTTGAGATTTGAGGACAAATCCTCTCTAACTAAAGGAGTTTGATATGATTACAACTCTTTCAAAGGAAAGAATCACCACTCTTAAATCACTTACAATTATGGTTGACCTTGAAGACACTTTATTAATCCTGAAATGATTGTTTTGAATAAAGTTACAACCATTAAGGATCATGGGTGCAAGTACAATTCCCAAGCTAGTAATGAATTCCCAAGCATATTATTAATGTGCAAACCCTTCATTCCTCATAAGGTTGGATTCGAGCCAAACCAAATACGAATATGTATATGTTCCTGTTCAGGTTCATTCAGTTTATGTTCCATTCAGGTTTGTCGAATTTTTTTTAGTGAAGTTTGTGATTTGTATAGTTTGATTTATATTTGTATTCGTATTTATATTCGGTTCATATAAGTCGCATTTATATTATTTAAAAATTATAATTAATAAAAATAATTAATAAAATGTAATTAAAAATTTTTTCATTTAAGTTCAGGATTGTGTTTGTGTTCATGTTCATCCATATAGTTCATATTCAGGTTCGTGTTCGTTGATTTTCAAAACCATAGTTCATATTCGTGTTTGTGTTTGAGTTAAAACAGTTTGTTTTGGGCTCGTTCAAACTAAACTTAAAAATGAATCCAAATATATTCAGTTTGAATCCACCCCTAATTCCTCATTCTCAGCAATCCTTTTAAGAACAAATTCGTTAAATAGTTGTATAACAAGTTCAAAAGAAGTCCCATATGTTAAACCCATAGACCAAGCCATAAAACATGCTATCTGTTGGCCTATCCAAGTGCCATAGTCCAAGATCTGGCATTTTCAAGCCTAGTTCATCCCATTCATGGTGGAAGTGGTCCAATAGGCCCACTTCTAACATTTGGCCTCAATATGATTCAAAGAAAATGAATTTTGCAAGTTGCATTTTCACGAAAACACAATTCCTTGATTTAAGGAAAAGTGGTATGACTTATAATTAATGAAGCATGAGCTTATTTCTCATTTCAATGGCTTAGAAATTTTGTATTATTTTGTAATGTTAATTTATGTACTTGTATTTGAATATGTAAAAGTTTGACCATGCCTTTAGGAAAACCATATAAAAAGGCATGAAAATGTTGTAAAAACTAGTTTTTGACAAATTTGATGAAAAAGTTTATCTCACTTTTGATTCTTAGAGTTTGTCTCTAAAATTGAAGTTCTTCCTTTATCTAAGCTTTAGCCAAAAGTTTAGTGAGAGAAATCCAAATTGGTGGCTTTGCCTTTATGCTTGGAGTATCATTTGCCATTCAATGCTTCAAAAGCTAAAAGGTGTCCAACTTAAGCCCTTGAGGTTGATTTTCTTACTTCTTCTTTGATCCTATAGTTTTTGTCTGTAAGTCTAGTTGTATCACATGGCATACAAACCGTTTGTTTCTAAACACAAATGTGACATCATAGATCATCTGTGTTCAACACCAAGTTTTTTTTTCTTAATAATTAAAATATATTAAGAAACCAAAACAAAATACAACATAAGCATTATGGTCTAAGCCTGCAAGCAACACAAAAAAACCATAACAAATAGGAGGCAATCCACCTCTTGAAAGGCTATCTAGGTTCCTACCTAGATAAAGTTCAAAAAGGGAATCTCTGCTCAAACAAAAAAAGTGACTACCTATAACTAGCAAATTTACTTTCATATTAAACATCCCCAAAAAAACCATCACTAGTTATGATACAATTCATACAATAAAGATGTAAGTATTAGTGATGTCATGTTTCTAGTCTTTAATCAACCTTTGTCGACTTTAACTTGCCCCAATATGAAGTTGTAGGAGTTGCACTAGTATTGAGTGGGAAGCCTAATAACAAGAAGCTAAACAACCTCGAAACAATGCCTCTACACTTCATATTCACTTTGTTTTCTCCTTGCATGTCAATGATTAATTTAGAGTAATAAGCCACCACATAGTCTCCAATATTAGGTTAATAATATGCTACCAAGTCTTAGATAGAACCAACCAAAATATTCTAGCCTAAAGATAGGTTATAGAAACTATATCCAAGCTAAGCAAAAACTGTGAAACTATGTATCATTATAACCCCAAAATCATCGTTACATTGCTTCGATTTGACTCCCTTGCCTCCTTGCATGTTTGAGCGTATGCTAGAGCTAAAGATAGTGAAATAACCTTCAAAAGAAGTAAGAAATTTTGTTACCAAACCTAGGGAAAAAATAGCCATGTTCTAAGAATTTACCCAAATTTACTGTTCACAAAATAGTCATCATGAACAGTATTTGTCATATTAAAAAACTATCAATCCTTCAAATGCAACCCGAAATTGATTTGATTTTGATTCTCACTATTCCAACAAGTGTAACTTTGTAATCTAATGCTTAGATTGCAAAAATAACAGGTCTTGAAACCATAATTCCATCTTACGTCACTAAGAGTAGACAAGCAAATGTGGTAGGAATAAGCACCCAAGTACTCTAGATAATCATAAGCCTATTTGGTCCATATTGCTAAAGCCACAATTAAAAGTCATGATCTCACTCCTACGACACATCAAGACCTCCATCATCGCTTGGCACCAAGCCTTAGCTAACTATAAGTTGTTTACCAATGCCAACCCTTGGATCATGTAATATATTAGAGTGAAATTAGGCTTCCCTTCACTGTCTCAGCTCACATAGTTGATGCTTCAATAATTTGATAGACTTTCATCTCTCAATTGGAAGATAATTTTAGCTTCTTGAATTCATAATAATCACAACTCAAGATTGAACTCAATATCTAAGGATTTGCTTAATTCAGTGTTTCTCAGGTGTGCCATATAAGATGAGCCCATGGGATAATATCTTTTGTACTCCTTAATATATGTCAAGCCAACTTGATGGAAAAGACTCCCAAATTGTAAGGATGTCATTGAGGTTGCCACACAATGACATCCTCACAATCTTAAGGATAAAATTCAACATGGTCCCTAATTTCCATAAGATCAATAGTAATAGAAGCCAACCATTGCCATGTGTTCCAATCAATAATCCCACTAACCTTGGCATTAATCCCAATGCCTGAGTCATAAATCACTCGATCCCCAAATCACCCGTTTAATGGGCCAACAGGATGCTAATCGTTAATCCATAATTTAATAAGCTTGTCATTGCTAGAAAAGTATTTGATAAGGCTCTACAGAACCTCCTTATACTTTAAGAGCTTCTTCCACCACCAAGGACTATCACTAGACACTTTTCTTTCCCACAGACTTTTGTTTCTTAGTCTGATCATTTTAACCTAATTTACCCAAGCAAATTGGCTAGGCGAATAAACAATGGCCCAAATGTACTTGGTCATCACAGCTTTGTTCTAGTCTCCACTCTTTCGCACTTCTAACCCTCTTTTTTAGTAAGATAAATGTCTTCCTAAGCCATCTTACAAAAGCCCTTATTCTCATTCCCTCTCCAAAAGAAGTTTCTAAGCTGAGAATCAATGTCTTTGAGAATTTTACCAGGAAGGATAAAGCAAAAGGCTTAGTACACCTAAACACTAAAGATAATGGCTTTGATCAAAGTAAGTCTTCTGACATAAGAGTGAAATTTGCTTTTCCAAGAATGTATTATGGCCAAAATTTTCACCAAAAGTGGACCACAGTCCTCTCTAGGAAGTTTAAAAGAGACCAGTGGAACACCAAGATAAGTAAACGAGAGGGGGGGACCTAATCTTAAAGTTTAGAATCCTCTTTATATTTTCCTCAACTACTTTATTGACTCCTGTAACAAAGATAACACTTTTCTCCTTGTTTGCCTTGAGTCTTGACACATTATAAATGATATCCAAAGCTTGCTTAAGAATAGTCATCATCGATTCGTCCGCATGAGAAAAAAGGATAAGATCATCCACAAAACATAAGTGGGAAATATTAGTGTCTTTATACTTTTAATGAAAGGTGAATCCTTCATTATTAACTAGTTTATCCAATAATCTTGACAACACATCCATAACAATGACAAAGAGATAAAGAGAGATAAGATCTTCTTGTCTAAGGCCTTTAAAGCTACTGAAATATCATTCCATCTCAATATTAATACACAAAAAAAACCAACACTTCTTAATCTAGGCAATGAAGATGGGGTGAAATCGAAGCCTCTTGAGAACCTTCCTAATAAAGTCCCACCTAACCATGTCATATGTCTTCATTATATCAACCTTTATTGCAAACCTACTTCCCTTACCAATCTCCTTGTGATAATTGTGGATGAGTTCATTGCAAAGAAAAAAATTGTCCCCAATTCTCTTGCCACCAATAAAAGCTACTTACGCTTTCCTAATTAGGTAGGCAACAAAAGCTTCAACTGGTTCACCAAGATTTTGGTGATTCATTTGTAAATAATGTTGTAGCAAGCAATGGGTCTAAAGTCTTGGATTATCACATTTAGAGATCGGGGTAATGAGGTGTTATTGATGCTTTTTGGGATATCTACATGTAATTATATAATGACAACAATTTCTCTTCTTGCTATTATTTGAGATATTGATACCCCTTGCTATTATTTGCTCAAAGTGATAATTTTCTCTCTAGGGTGACTAGGGAAAAGAAAATTAGGCTGATTAGCATCCTAGTTTTAAGGAAGGTATGCTACCAATTAGGTACTTGGGTGTGTCAATGGTCTTCAAAGCTTTTTGAAGCAGATCATAGGTCACTAATAAATAAAACTTTGGTCATATTTCTTTTTGGAAGACTAGACATCTTTTTTACACTGGTAGTCTAGTTCTCGTTAAGCTGCCTTTTTTAGTCTTCACATCTTTTGGGGACTCACTTCTTCCTTCCAAATAAGGTCCTTAAAGAAATAGATGCTAGACCTAGGAACTTCTTTTGAAATGGTAGGAAGTACAATGTGGGAAAGTCTAAGGTCACTTAGAAGGAAATGTGTAAACCATATGATGAGAGTGGGTTGGTATAGAAATTAGTAAGGATTGGAACAACACAGCTATGGCTCAACATCTTTGAAACATTATGCCTAAAGATTGTTCATCCCTATGGATTGATTGGGTGAGGAAGTTAGGATTAAAGATAGATGCATATGGAGTATCAAATGTGCACATAGTAGCCTTTGATGGTGGAAGAAGCTACTCAAGCTCAGAGATGACATGCAAGATAAAATTGGCAACATCATTGGTAATGGGTGAGGGGACACTTATTTAGTAAGATAACTAGCACCCCTTTGGGCCTCTAGTCAGGAAGTACAATGATGGCATGATTCTAACCCCAATACCAAGAAGTATGCTAAAGTTGGTGATTTGAATTGAAAGGGATTGTAATGCTCCCAAATCAGATTCTAAAAGCTTACAACTCCACCCTGAAAATCCAACATTGCTCAAGCACTAAAAACATCTAATAATAAAAAATTTTTGCAAGAAAACAAACCTCAAGTATAAAGGAAATCTTCCACCAACTTGAAAGTGATCCAAGCATAAAGATTTCTTGCACACAAGCTTAAAGGAAGGCTCCACCCACTTGATACAAGAATCATCAACTTGAATCTCCACCACCAACTTCCTTCTTGCAATGGAAATTGGATAAATGATGCAACTTGATTCCCAAGAATACTAAGTTCTAAGAACTCAAGAGAAAAAAGCAAAAGCTTTCAAAGTTTCATTAATTCATCAAAAGTCCTTACAATGGGTTTGAGTTGTCTTTATATAGGCAAGTTACAACCATGGTTAAAACATGCTAACCCTAGTTAACTCAAAATATAATTCAAGTTAAATAAAGAAAATATTAAAAGAAAATTACAAAGATATTAAAGTGGCCTAAACACTATTTAAAATGCAAATTATAAGGTAAATAATTCTAAAATATTATATCTTGCATGCTTGTATTTTCCTCTTCATTAATTTGTCTTGGATTTGAATCTTTGACTTAAGTGTTTGATCCAAATAGATTACTCAAATTCAATCTAAAGAGTTATCAGTATTTGAATCGGTATTGAAAGTCATTCGAAATTCAAAATATCAAGACTAGAGCATTAGGGAAAATTCTGGAATCAAAAGGCATTTAAATTGACTTGAAAAGGCTAAAAGTTATGAAGAAGATAGAATCCAAGTGCCGCAACGCGCAAGTGCGCACGCGAGTGCTCGCAAAGCAAGTGAGCGTTGGCGTGCAAGTGTTGGGGCACTGGGCACGCAAGTGTGCATAAGCACACTCTTTCTTACGTAGCAAGGTAATGTGTGGGCGTGCTCACTGGCGTGTGGGCGTGCTCACTGGCGTGCGTGCGACCTGAGCGCAAGGCAGGAGCGTATTGCTAAGTAGGGGAAATTTTCTTATCTGAATTGAGTTCTATTTTTTTTCTTAGTTTCATATGAAACCACTTGATAAAATTTAACTCTTTGGTGTGCCGTTTTTAAATTTTTTGAAATCCAAACATGATCCAAAGGCCTTGAGGAATATTATACACACTAGTCCAAGAGGCGTTGGTGTTATCGTGCACAGTTAGATTTATGACTTTCAGAGGCACATTTGGTCTGCTTTGCTGAGCATAGGTGACTGGAATGGACTTTTGAAGGGTTGACATAAAAATTGTGGCCATCGAAAACTTGATTGTGGAAGTCACCTTCAATTTCATGCATAAGAGCATAAATGAATTCATATCAGTTGGTGAGATCATTAACAATGGTAACTAGAAGAGGTTAAAGGCGTAAGCCCATGAGATGATTTAAGTGAAGAATGCCACTTTGTGTTGGCTAACACAAGGTACTGATAGGATCATATGGAAACCATGCTCGGACGAAATGTTCTCTATCAATTCAGCTTGGAATACGTTTAGGGAGAAAAAGGATAAGTTGGCTAGGCCCACCTCATTTGGCATAAAAAGTATATACATTGGTATGCCATCAATATTTTGCTCAACTTAAGAAAAAGATTGATCACACGAGATAAGTTGCAAAGGTGTCATAATCAACTTTTAGAGAAAAGAGACAAAGGGTCACATCTTTACCTCACTAAAGTGTATAAAGTTGCTTAGTGCAATAGAGGTTGTAATGGCTTTCAAAGCTATAAATGGGTTTTCAAGGTCAAAATAGAGTTATCCAAGGTAGATCACCATTTAAGGACTTTCATTAAGCTGGGTCATGATAGTTACACATGCGAAAAGTCGAAGGTGAGTGTTCAAACATTAATTGAGTCTCGATTTCAGAGGTTGAAATTTTAAAAACTAAATTTACTGTTGATGAGGACTATTCTTGTGAACAATATTTTCTAGGCTTTCCTCTTGGAAACGATTGGTTTTTTTCTCAGTTTGGTGCAAGATTTTATAACTACTCAGAAGGCATTTTAGGAGGGGAACAAGGCCATATTAATCGTTAGCCTATAGGCTATTCATGAAAGGTTGCTCAATTGGTTGTAATAAGGCAGGATATGTAGCATGATTGTAAACTGTCAAATAGGAGAGACTATTTGATAGTTGTGGTAGAGAGTGATTTATTTGTTGATGGCTATTGGTTATTAGGTGAGGATTTTAATTCCTATTCCAGTATCATTCAAGCAACTCAGATGGGCCTTTCCCAGGATCATTGGTTGCTCTATTTCCTTTTCATGGGTGGTAAAACTGGCTCCTTGATCAAGTTCTTAAGATGGATTTGTTGGAACTCTTTTCCTTGGCCCAAGAAGAAGTGTGTAAGCTAGCTATGGTATTGGGGTGGTATGGACTTGGTTGTTTAGGCATGCTAGCAAATAAGTTCTTATATTTATTTGTTTTGTAAATTTACAAATCTAGGATTAGAATGAGTGGTATACATAGGAAGCCTAGATGTATTGGCTTATTTTCTTTTACTTTTTGTATAGATTTTGACCATGCCATGCCTTATGCTCTTTGGTTGTTTTGTGACCTCTCTTGTGCTCTATCTTTATTGGAGCCTAGATATGCCCACAAGAGGGGGTCTTTAGGGATGCTTTTAGGGCTAGTGCATGGGTTCCATTAGATAACCATGGTTAGCTAAGATTAGCTTGTTTTGTTTTTTTATTTATATAATATTTTACATACAAAAAAATGTAATCAAATGAATTATAATTTCAATTTCTTAGTCTTGTTTCGGTGAATTGGCTTGTAATTTAAATTTTCTAGGCTCTAGGGTGCATGGATTTATTTAATGCTTTATGGATGTTTTAATCACTTTCTTAAATGTTAAATACTGTAATGCATTGTATGATTAATGAATTGGGAAAAATAATTGAACTTGGTAAACATCTTTAAACAAGGCATTTGAGTAGAGTTCTTAACACATTCTCACATAATATCTAGCTCACTGAACCCATATATTGGGTAGGTATAGATGGTTAAATTCTTTGCTAGGGATCTATAAAGTCATCCATTTTTATCGATGTATTTTTCTTAGGGTAATTTCAAAGTGGAGAGTCTATTCAAAAGCTTTACAACAAAGCAAAAACCTAATTGTGCATATTCTTTTGGTTTTGTTTTAGGAAACCAAACAAAAGTGGCAAGTCAATCAACTTAGCTTGGCAAGGCAAAATCACAGTCTTTGGTAACTTCACTAGAGACAAGTGTAATGAGTTGATTTTGATGTGACTTGTTTAGTTATGTTTCCTTGATTTGATCTAATTTCTCTTTCTTTGTATTCACAATAGAAAACACCCATCAACCTCAAGGGCTTAACCTAATAGTAAGGGCAAAAGTCATCCAAGGTGATTACTTGGGTTCAAGTTGTAATAAAACCAATAACCCTTGATTTACTTAGTTTGTACTTATAGGTTTAGGTGGTTGCAGACCTCTGAATTTAACTTACTCAATCAGTTAGGCTTGATCAGCTAGTATGGGTAGAGGTTCCCAGGTCATCAAAAAAAAAAAAAAAAAAATAGAAAACACCTATTAAGCACAATTTTACCCATTGAACTTTGATAACAGTCTAGACTTAGTGCCCATTTACCTAGAGAAAGTCTATCTTATACATTAGTCATTAACATATACCTTCAAGTATAAAAAGGATCTTTGATTCTCATCTTTGGTAACATATGCCTTTACCGAGTCAAAACCTATGTAGCAGCCCATAGATGTCACACCCTTAAGAACTTATTTGTAGGTGTATGATTGAGTCAAGTCCTTTGTATATAAAGCCTTTGTCATCTTTAAGACCAATTTGAAAATATAACAAGAATATATTGCCCAAATTTCATCAATCTCTCCCTCAGTTATTCCTTCCCATAAGACGAATAGTTTTGGAAAGATTGATTCATTGAATTAACCATGGCATGACCTAATATATTTCTGAATGAGTGAGACCAAGTTTGTCGATTTTATAATATGTTCTGATTTATGATGTCAAAAATTTCACTGACTTTTCTACGAGTAATCCTCACTAAAGAGGAAAAACCTTTTGAAACATTGATTTCAAAATTCTGCACAAGCATATCTTAACATAACACAAAATGACCTTTAATATACAGAGATACCATACATCTAGAACATAAGCTGATAGACCTCTTAATGGCTTCATTGGTAATAAACTCGAATAGTACAATTTCAACTTCAACCATTAAACTTAGAGCAATAAGAAGGTGAAAGAAGGAATAACGAATGAGAAGTAGGATTAGATTTCTTAGGGCAATGTTAGAAAATAAGATAAAAAGGAAAATATCAGCCAAAACAAGATAGGAAAGAATAAAAATGGAAAAGGCCAATGTCATCAATTTTTCTACTAAGACTACCTACCATCAGATTCACACGACAGATTGGTTTAACTTAGATAAGTGTTTGGCTAAGGTACGTGATTCGGTTATAGTGTTGCTTGGGCTGGACTGTGATGATTCAAAGTTGGGCTTAGATTGGATGAGTATGGGTAATTAGGTAATTTTGAAAAAAGGTATTTAGGTAATATGTGATAAGGGTTAAATAATAATTGTAGTGAGTGGGAGATTTATAGAGTAATGAGAGTGATTAGGGTTAATGGTGGGTGTAAAGAGATTAAATGTGTGATTAGTGGTAATGGATTATGAGTTCGAAAGTGAAATGTACCTGGAGGAGGCAATCAAGACAAGGGTTTTGTGCTAATAAATGCTAAGGTCACTAGATGTGTCAGTTCACAAGGCAGAAAGCATTACATTGATGAGGGTGAAGACAAATGCAATTAATGGACATAAGGCAACAAAATTGAACCAATTTTTCCCTCCCCTAGGGTTAGCTTCTTCCTTCTATCATCAATTTCTCTTAAGCAAAAAAATTCTAATAGCCTTACAAGCAACACACATACAAAATTTTCAGTCACCAAAATCAACACTTTGATTCAAGTTTTCAACCCTAAACACATTCCAAAACAACCTTGAAGCTTTGATACCCGATGATTAAGAATCATAACCCTAATCTTGTATTTTTAGCGGTGAAAATTTCACAAATATTATCTCAAAATTTTGGCACCAAAACAAGCTTCAAAGCCATGCAATTTCAGACAAATTTTCACCCAAATCCAACACTAATTCATCAACAAGAAAGGTAGGGAAATGAAGATCACTTAACACCAACAAACATAATCAAAATATTGCAAGAATTTTCCACCAACTTGAGGGTGAACCAAGGATAAAAGATGAACTCCACCACTAAGGTTCTTTCACTACCAAATTCCTTCTTGCAAATGGAAATTTGGATAAAAGAAATAAAAACATTCACATAAGCCACCAAAGCATCAGGGAATTCAAAGAAAGCTAAGGCTTTTCAATTTTTCATTTCATCCAAAAACTGCTTTTACAATGAAAATATTGTCTTTTTATAGGCAAGTACAAACCATGGTTAAAGACTAACTCAAGTTAGGTTACAAGTGCTTGAATAAAATAAAAATAAAAAAGGCAAAATTCAAAGCTAATTAAAGTCACTTAAAAACTAATTACAAAGCTCAATCAAATATAAACATAATTAAAATGCCATAATCTAGCATGCATGCATTTTCCCTTGATTAATTGGCCTTGGATTTGAAATTTTGACTTGAGCATTCGATCCAAAGAGTCATTGGCATTCAAATTCATGATGAACATCATTAGAAATCCAATAATATCAAGACTAGAGCACTGGAAAATTTCTAAAATCAAAAGCATGCAAATTGGCTTGAAAGGCTGAAAAATGGGAAATTACAGTAGAATGCACGCGTTGCTACATTATGTCGCGACATAAGTATACTGCGTGCAGGAGCACACAACGTACGCAGGCTTGCATGCATGCTTGCACTGCAAGGCAGTGTACTACAATACGTAATGTTGCTACTTGTGCGCACAGCACGGGTCTTCCTATGGCCTTTTTTTCGTCACTTGTTCCCGGCCAGATCACATCCAAATTGAGTTCTATTTTTTCCTTAGCTTCATATGAAGCCATTTGATAAATAATGAGGGTTTGGACTGCTAGAAACAATGCTAGTGATACTTAGGATTGATTTGAATATATGACTCGAACCTATGCTTTCATATGTCTGAATTTCTTTGAATTTGGTAGGTTCGTATTGAGTCAACCATTACAAGAGCATGATTAGACTTCTTTGGTTGTCTTGAACTAGATAAGTACTACTTGAATATAGATCAGTGGCTTAGAACATCGCTCTGATACTAACAACTATAGTGACCTATGCCATAGGCTACTGTCTACTACTGCTTATAATACTAATCATATTAATACTATACCTGAAGTAGGAATCTCTATAGTAAAATCTATTGTTAAAATTTAAATTTTTCAATGTGGAAGCTATAATAAGAAATACTATAAATAATGGTGATAAAATAATGATTCTTTCTTAAAAATCTCAAGCTTTTCATTAATAAGGTGCACTATCCTTATAGTATACCATAATAAGGTCACACAAACACATGTGCATAGAACAAAAGTTATGTATAAAGCATGTGAGCCGAAATATGTTATCTGTTACCAAACCATGTCCTTAAAATTTGATAGTTATCTCGCTCATACTCAGTCTAAGATCACTGACTTATAAAAAAGGAAACAAGGAAAGGGGTAAGTGATATCACATTGGTTTCAAGCTCATCTCGCTTTTGACTTATCACATTGGTTTCTACTTAATGTTCTTCTTGTTCTTTATATCTAGGAGGTTTCTATTTTCTGTGAGAATCTTTATCTATTCTGTTTCTCATGAAATGTTATACATGACATTATATGCATATCTTGATGTCATGAGTATGCTAAATAGTCATAAAACTTGCCCGTGTGTAAGCATTTTCGGTTATTTGCCCAAAAATTCCAATAGCTTGCACGGTCAGCAGCATGACCAGCACACGGCCTCGTGCGTCCAGGCACACGCCCGTGCGTCCAGGACCTGCACGCCTGTGTGTTAGCCATGCACGCCCATGTGCTTTGCCCACACGCCCGTGCACTTGCAGATTTTCAGAAAATGATTATTAATTGATTAATTAAGCATGCAAATTCAGAATAAAGGCTAAATTGCTTTAGATAAGCACCAGATGAGCATGAATTCAGTTAATAAGCTGTATATGCATACCATGGCATTACATGTAGCTTCAGAAAGGATCAAGGGATCTGAATTTAGTAGTATTTAGTATTCAGATCCCGATGTACGGGTAAGGGCATAGGGTGAATACGAGGGGGCATCTGTAGGATTCAGCTTTCTGACACCAGTCAGAATGTTCAGCAGCATTACAGATTCAGCCTTCTGACACCAGTCAGATCGTCCAGTAGTTATTATTCAGCTTTCTAGCTAGTAGCTAAACTGTTCAGCCCACATGGCCAGGATGCCGAATCCCTGTGTTCACCAAGTCTGATCAGCACAGTAGGTACCTTCGGGTACAGAGAGGTATTCAGATGCATGCATCCACTGTATTTTAAGTACCATGGCATGACATACGCATCATGACATGAATAAATAAGATATCAGTAAATGAATATGATTCAGATATTCAGTAAATCAGTTTTCAAATTCCAGCAAGCGCATAGATGTATGAATAGGGTCGAGGCCCAGATATGTTTGATTATTATGATTGTTTGTGCTTGCTTAGGTTTTGAGGGAAGTAAGGAGCGCTTACTGGGTGATCTTTATCACTCATCCCCCTCATTTTTCCATCCTTTTCAGGTGGTTCGTGCTGCTTTCGAAGAGCGGTTGGATTGAGGCTGACGGAGAGGGCCCACACCACGATCTTATTATGTACTTTTAGATTTTGGACCTGTGTGGTCATTTTGTATATGCCTCATATACTCAGATGTATAGAAACAGTTATATGTATATGAGAAGGCCAGTATGGGCCCATTGTACAGAACAACATGTATATTTCAGTTACGTATATTCAGTTTCGCTTCCGCATGTATTGTACAGTAGTTTCAAGACTTTATTTCCGTAGGATTCCCGTCGCAGGTACTCGAGTTTTCAGATTATTAATAAAAGCTCTCCATTCAGTATTCAACAGTAAGGGTACTCGTGGCGGTGGGTCTTACAGGAATCTTACGAAAATAAAACTAAAACTGCTACAATACATCTGTACACATGTGGAAGCTGAAAATACATACAACTGAAAATGAAATATACAATGAGCCCATAATGGCTTTTCAAATATTTACAACTGTTCTATACATTGTTTTTACATCTGAGTACATATGGAATATACATGTGACCCAACAGGTCCAAAACTGAAAAGTACATACTGAAAATTGTGGCGTGGGTCCACTCCCGCTAGCCTCGATCCACCCGCTCCTCGGTAACAGCACGAACACCTGAAAAGAATGGAAGAAGGAGGGGGATGAGTGATAAAGATCACCCAGTAAGTGCTTCTTACTTCCCTCGAAACCCAAGCAAGCAACACACAATATCATACATACTTGGCCTCGACCCTATTCATACATCTATACGCTTGCTGGAATCTGAAACTGGTTAATCTGATTATCTAAATCTCATTCATTTACTGATATCATTATTATTCATGTCATGATGTGTATGTCATGCCATGCTAACTAAAGATAACTGTGGATGCATGCATCTGAAAATCTGAATATCTGAATGTACCCGAAGGTACCTGCTGTGCTAATCAGACTTGGTGAACACAGGGATTCGACATCTTGGCCATGTAGGCTGAACAGTCTAGCTACTGGCCAGAAAGCTGAATATACTGAGCTGGACGATCTGACTGGTGTCAGAAGACTGAATCTGAAATGCTGCTGAACATTCTGACTGGTGTAAGAAAGTTGAATCCCACAGATGCCCCCTCGAGTTCACCTATACTCTTACCCGTACATCAGGTTCTGAATACTGAACTCTATTGAATTCAGATCCATTGATCCTCTCTGAGGCTACATGTCATGCTATGATATGCATATGCAGCTTTATTATCTGAATCTTTACTTATCTGATGCTTATCTAAAGCATTTTAGGCATTCAATTGATTTCTCATGCTTTAATAATTCAATTTATATTCATTTTCTGGAAAGTTGTTACTGCACAGGCGTGTGGGCGAGGCACACGGGCGTGCATGTCTCACACACGGGCGTGCATGTCATGGACACACGGGTGTGCATGTCATGGACACACGGGTGTGTGCCCAGACGCACAGGACCGTGTGCTGGTCGTGTTGCTGACCGTGTAAGCTACTGGAATTCTGGGTAATTTTCATGAAAAGCTTGGACACGGGCGTGCTCCTCAGGACACACAGTCGTGTGTCTGCATTTTTGCCCGTGCACACAGCGTGTACACGGGCGTGTGCTGGAAAAACAAAGGCGCACGCATACAGGCACACAGTCGTGCGTCTTGTTCTTCAACAAGAGCACCGCCTGGAAATTGCATAAAATCCACAACAAATTCACAATCAACTTCAAATTCACTTCAAACACACATTCCCAACACCTCAATAAACACATTTGAAGCATCTAATTCCATATCCATCAATTCACAAGGATTTTACCATGGAAGCTTAGTAATTCTCTTACTAAAACAAGCTCAATCATGCATGCATGGATTCATGGATGGGAACTTAGCATCTCAAACAACAATCATCATCATATAAGCATACACGAAGCTCATCACATACCAAATATCACAATCCATCAAAGAAAGCTGGGAAAACACAATGAGAAGTAAGCGAACACTTACCTTGCGCCATTACCTCTGGAAACTTTTCTTTCAAACTATTCTCTTGGCTCTCTCACCGAATTAGGAGCTACTTGTTGTGGAATCTCCTCTCTAAGGTTAGGAGGAGCTGAAATGAAAGAGAGAAACTTGCTAAAATGGAAGTTGGGTAAGAAAAAGATGACTTAATGCACTCGGCTCACTTATATATGAGCACATGCTCGGGCGTGCATCCAAGGTGCACGGGAGTGCACATGGGAAAATGAGCATTACTCATTTCCCGCTCATTCGCATGATCGAATCCTTCCGAAAGGAATCATACAAAAGCCACACAGGCTCTAGAAACTTACTAACTCATCCCTGAATTCTTCTAGACTCCCAATCTATTTCTGGATTTCATTTCTAACCTTAAAACTCCTCCCTTAAGGGCTTTTCTGAATCTAGGATGCTATAGGTTTCATATTTCAACCAGCTTTTTTCCTATTTTCTTTCCCTTTTCTCTTTAGCAAACCCTAATCAAATTTTCCAAGCAGATTCAACCAATTTCTAGTAGCAAATCTAGCCAGGATTCAACTAGAGTTAGAGAGATAGGAATCCTTAGAAGTTCCAAGTAAATATTTCCTTACCTCTTTCTTGTTTCCATAGCATGTAACTTTCTGGATGAGATTAATCAGTGATAGAACCATATCTCTAGTTTCATAAGCATGATTCTAGGATAATGATGACAAGATGCAGGAAGGTTATAAGTTAGAAGCATGCTTAGAGTATTTATATGTGAATATATGTGTTTTATGCATTTAGAAACATGTTTAGCTGAGATTGAGGTTTATGAGATGATAAAGGTTATGATAGAAGCTTATGGTTGCTTGTTTATGTGCTAGAATAATCTTAGTTAAAGATAGATTGAGATTTGGTTGAGTTGGGCATGATTTTGCAAGTTTTAGAAATGGAAATTATAGAAGTTGAGTGTGACACATGCCCGTGTGTGTGACACATACACCCCTATATCTGTGTTTCTTTGCATGGTCACAGTCATGTAAAGCATACACAATTAAGACCAGTATGCCAGTATGCTAGTGCCTTCGAGCACGAAACTGTCTTACAGTCAAGTGCACTTTCTCAATTGTGCATGTTTGTGTCTTGCTAAAACCATAATGATATAGGTGTTTTGTTATAGGCCTATGTATATAGGGACATAACCTTATGTGGTACATACATGACTGTGTGTCTTAAAACAAATGCCTGTGCAATAAGCCAAATTTTAGCTAAAAGATTTCATAAGCTAGCATGAATTGACATATAAGCACATGTATGGCCATGCACTCAATAAAAGTTATAAAAATAGCTCAATAAGAGAGAAAACAATAGAAAATGATAATTGAACCAAGAAAAGATAAAATATTATTCTAGAATCATACTTTCAATCTTATACAAGTATGCGAAATTCATCAGTAGCTTAGAACAACGTAATCTAATGATAGATTAAGATCAGAAAATAGAAATGGAAACAGAAAATACTAATAAAAATAGTTATAGAAACGTTTTGAACAGAAAGCTAGTAGAAACATAACAGAATACATAATAGCTTACATAGGGCTTATTAATATGCTTAATAAGTTATAGAACTAGAAGTTTTAGTAAGAAATATGTAAAATAGAACTATAACACTTTATAGTTATACAAAATATAAGCAAAAGAGAAAAAAAAATAATAAGATTACATGTATGATATGTATTTTGTGACATGATATGCCTAAGCACTGTTCTTAGAAATAAGGATCAAGTGATCCATATGCATTAGTTTTTCAACATAAAGCCTTATGTCTGGGTTAGTAATTAACGGTAAATATGAGGGAGCATTTGAGGGATCTTAACTTTTTGACTACGATCAAATTGGTTAGATTTTAACTTAGTGATCCAAGGACTGGTATAGTATGATATTTCAACTTACTGGTACTTTGTTGGTATGGCTACATGGACAAGATGTTGATTCCTTATGTTTATCAACCTAATCAACACAACAAATACATAGAGATTTTAGATTTAGTTTTTATACAACTTTCTAGTATTTTGGATCTTAGGATCCTAATAGCATTTTTAGTAAATGTTTTCAGTAAATAGGCCTAAGGGCAAATAACATGATTTAAGCATACTTTATACCATTGACACATATGACATGACATGAATCAAAATATAGATAGCATGATAAGAGAGAAGTAAATCATGAATGATAAATAATAAATAATAGAAAATAGTTGCATGATATATGTTGTAAGCAGAAACATAAAAGAATTCAGCTAAAGCCTACAGGAACTCAAAAGTATTCTAGGTTTCAGAAACTAATAAAGAAAAAGAAAACTTAAACATATGTGTTTAAGTAGTAAGATAAGATAGATTAGAAGAAGCTATTAGGTTATTAGGAACTTGGTTAAGTTCATTAGTTTAGCAGTTAGCCAGTGATGCTTCAGATTAAAGCCTACCTAAGGGTAGAGATAGAAGATGCTTACTGAGTGAGTTGTTACTCATCTCCCTTAGTTTTCTTTCTTGCAAGTTAGTGTTTTAGGGAGCTGAGCTTAGAGCACAAGATGGCTAGAGAATGGGATATGGCTTGAGCAGATGTTAGCTCGATGTTTTTAGTTTATATATATGTAGTGTTCAATAGATAGCATGTTGGTGGCTCGCCTACCTTGTATTGCTCATGTATAAGGGATGTACAATACCATATAAGTTTTCAGATATTAAATAATCATAATAAAATATATGTTTTATTCAAGATATTATACAATATTTAGTTTTATATCATATTATTATTTACAGCTTCCATACATATTGTTTTCAGTTAAGTATGTAGAGTAAGACTCTAGCTATATATTAGAAATATATTTCAATTATGAAAAAATAATCCTAGTCTATAGTAATATATAGTAGCGGGCCTCATAAAGTAGTATCAAAGCAAGTTCAAAGCCATCAAGGTAGTTTTATGTCAATGTTTTTAGAAAATGTTTTAAGCATGCATTGTTTTCTAAGTTGTATGACCAAAGAGTCAACATATCCCAATAGCCAATGCTCGTGGTTCCCCCTTAGTGTAAGTATCTCAGTAGCAAATTCAAGGTAAATAGTAAACCCCTTCTTATGTGGTTTTAGATATAAGACCCCACTTCCTTAGATTTATGGTAGATGAAGGTAGTAGCTTAACAAGAGTAAAAGGAGGTTCCCAGGGCTCTCGAATATCTATTAGCATTGAGGATGTGAAAAAGATGATCAGAGATGTAATGTGAGAAGAATTTTAGTAGCCTATGAGAAAATACCATCAAGAGCCAGTGAGGGGTGGTTACCATGACCACTAAGGCACAGTTTTCAAATGCCAAGATAGAGACAAAGTTCAAAGGCAGAATAGTAAGTGTTAGAGATACAGAGAGATTACACCTTATTTTTAATTTCTCATGAGCTTATTAGCTTATTAAGTTTTGTGGGTTCAAAGATCTAGGTATAGTAAAGGACTGGATAAAGGCAATAGAGAGTATCATGGGGCTATTCAGTATGTTAAATAGAGAGAATTTAAGATATGTAGTGTATCTACTTAAAGAATATGCGAGGGTTTGGTAGAACCTTATGAAGATGCTTAGTTGATAAAGACAACTCGACCTAGGCAGAGTTTAGACTAATGTTCAATGAAAAGTTCAAGAGTGTAGATATGGTGCATGCCAAAGCTCATAAATTCATTGAGTTAACTTAAAGGTCAAGTATAGTCAAGGGGTATATGACCCATTTTAATATTTTGGCTAGATTGGTTCCTAGCTTTGTTGAATCAGAGTTAGCTAAATTTTTTCATGGCCTGTATCCTACCATTGTTAAAGATGTAAGGATGATATCTTCTCCTCCCTAGAGATTTAATGATGTTGTGGGCAGAGCCTTAAGATTAGAGATATATCTCTAGAGGATGGATAGGTTTGAGAGATTCGTTGAGAGAGATAGAGCTAAGGATAGATGTAAAGAGTCAAATCAAGAAAAGAACAAAAAGAAGAAAAAAAAGTTATTTAAAGAAAATGAGAAACAAAAATATCAATTTCAATTGCCAAAGTGTACTAGGTATAGGAGGAGACACCTAGGATAGTGTCTTACTGGTCACGACATATGTTTCAGATCTTACCAATCAAGATATAAGAGACTAGAAGGGATGCAAGTTTATCTAGAGACAAAGTCAGACTAAGAAGCGGTAGAGCAGACCCATTCAGAAGAGGAGCAAATGTAGTAAATGGAGGCCAAGGTCATATTGTGCAGTGAGTTTAGTCAATATTTCTTTTCTAATGCTCCAATTTTTTTAAGTGGCTACTTAGTTTGATCATCCAGAAAAGTCTTTAGAGAGAGATATTAAGGTTAAACTCTAGTTAAGTCATGATCACTATATCTGAGGATCTAAATAGAGTTTAAAGTAAAGTAACTAGTGTATGCAACGAGAGTAAAGGAAGAAATCTAGTGATAAAAATTTCCAAGGATGTTAACTTACCTCTAGAGAAGAAAAAAAGATAAGAGTAGCCTAGCTCAGATTATTATCAGAAGAGCCATCAGATGTGAGGCATGGAAAAGTACATTTAATCTTAGAGAGGAAGTTTCCCCTTAGAGTTTTATGGATTAAAAGAGGAATTTCGTGGACAAAATTTTCAAAATAGGGAGAGATTGTAATATCCTAAGGTTAGAATGGTCTTTTTAGGCTTAGATCAGGGGTAAAAGAGAGATTTTATAGTCAGAGATTACCCTTAATGAGTTCTAAGGGTAGAATAGTCATTTTAGAAAGGCTTTATATGGTTTGTGTAGTGATACATGACCATATGTCTTGGACACACACTCATGTGCCTCTTGTGTGAAGAGCATGACTATGCACTCAATGGCACATGCCATGTGTCTTCTTTGGGTAACACAACTATATACAGCAAGAGGTTTTGCATTTCAAGTAGCTTTTTCCCTTTTCTTTCCCTTTTCTCTTCAGCTAACCTTAATCAAATTTCCTAGGGAGATTCAACCAATTTGTAGCAGTTAATCTATCTTGTATTCAATCAAAGATAAAGAGATGTGGATCCTTAGAAGTTCTAGATAAGTATTTTCTTACCTCTTTTCTGTTTCCATAGTATGTAACTTTCTATATAAGATTAATCAATGATAGAACTGTATCTCTAGTTTCATAGTTATGATTCTAGGATAATGATAATGAGATAAAAGAAGATTTTGAGTTAGAAGCATGCTTAGAGTATTTGTATGTATATATATGTGTTTTATGCATTTAGAAGCATGTTTAGCTGAGATTGAGGGTTATGAGATGATAAAGCTTGTGATCGAAACTTGTGGTTGCTTATTTATGTGTTGGAATAAGCTTAGTTGAAGATAGATTGAGATTGGGTTGAGTTGGGCATGGTTTTGCAAGTTTCGAAGATGGAAATTTTATAAGTAAAGTGCCAATGCTTTTGGCTACACAACCGTGTGGCTTATGGGTCACGGTCATGTGTACTTTTTTAATTATGCATGTTGAGGCCATGATTGTGTAAGTGCTTTGTTACAGGCCTGTGTATATAGGGACACGACTGTGTGTCCTAATACACATGCTCATACAATCAGCTAAATTATAGTTGACAGATTCCAGAAGCTAGCATAACTTTGCACATGACCACATGCACGCCTATGCACACAGCAAAAGTTATAGAAACAACTTAATAAGAGAGAAAATAGTATAAAATGATAATAGAGCTAAGAAAAGATAAAATATTTTTCTAGAATCATACCTTCAATCTCATACAAGTATAAGAAACTCATCAACAACTTAGAACAGCATAATCTAAGGATAGATTACGATCAGATTACAAAAATGGAAACTGAAAATAGTAATAAAAATTATTATAAAACATTCAGAATATAAAGCTAGTAAAAACATAACATAATATAGAATAGCTTACACAAAACTTATTAACAAGCTTAATAAGTTACAAAACTAGCAGTTTCAGTAAGAAATATAAAAAAGAGAACTATAACATTGTACAATTATATAAAATGTAAGCAAGAGAGAAAGAGAAATAATAAGATTACATACATGATATGCATTTCATGACATGGCATGCCTAAGTAGTGTTTTCAAAAACAAAGATCAAGTGATCCATATGTACCAGTTTTTCAACATAAAGCCCGATATCCGGGTAGTTATTAAGGGTGAATACAAGGGGACATCTGTAGAATTTCAAATTTTTTAATGTGATCAAATAGGTTAGATTTCAGCTTACTAGTCCAAAGACTTGTATGGTAAGACATTTTAGCTTACTGGAACTTTGTTGGTATGATTCAACTTACATGACCAAGATATCGAATCCCTTTATTTATCAGTCTGATTAGTGTAGCAAGTATCTTTGAATACGTAGAGATTTCAAATTCAGTTTTTATACAACTTTCCAGTATTTTGGATCTTAGGATCCTAGTAATATTTTTAGTAAATGTTTTCAATAAACAGGCCCAAGGGTAAACAATATGATTTCAGCATATTTCATACCATGAGCTTACAAAATTTAAAAAGGGTTTTCCTACCAAGATCCATACCTTCATAGCAAACAATTAGAATGTAGTGGTCCGAGATGCTATTAGAAAGAACTATACCAAATGAGTTAGGATAAGCATCCAACCAATTGTCATCGATCAAAACTCTTTCAAGTTTGCAAGCAACCCTATGAGTACCCTCACTTATATTACTTTATATCATGCACAACCTAATGTGAATTCATCAAATTGACTAAAATTGTATTCAAAAGATCAAATATGCAAATGGGTCTCTAATCACTTTCAAAATTCAACTCAACATTTTCAACCATTACCAAACATCATAAACTACTCATTTTCATCACTAAATCATTCAACAACCAACACAACACCAAGATTAAACAAAAGCAAGAACGAGCACCATGAGTTTTATAAGTTCATTTAGATAATTTTTTATATGAAACACATACAATACTTACTAGATTAGCCAAATCATACTCTAAGTATAAAGGCAAAGCCACCAACTTGGAAATCCACCATCAAACCTTTTGGCTAAAGTTTGGATAAAGAAAGAACAATTCAATTCAAAAGAAAAAACTCAAGAACCAAAATGAGAGAGATTTTGCATATTCATCAAAACTAGTTTTTACAACATTTTCATGCCTTTTTACATGGCCTTCCTAAAGGCATGGTCAAAGCCCTAATATTAATTATAAATACAAGAAAATGAAATTACAAAATATTACAAAATTTTTAAGCCATTGAAATAAGAAATGAGCCAATGCTTCATTAATTACAAGTCATACCACTTCTCCTTAAATTAATGAATCATGTTTCTTTAACTTTGTAACTTACATATCTTTCACTCTTTGAGTCAAATTGAAGCCAAAAGTTATAATTGGCCTTGTTGGGCTTCTTTTTTATGGTAAGGATGAATTGGGCTTGAAGAAGCTTAATCTAGCCTTATAGTGCTTGGATGGGCCAAAAGATTGAATGTTTTTTTTTTTAAACTTGGGTTGTGGGCTTTACATCTTGGACTTCTTTTGAATTTGGTGTATAGCCATTTGATGAATTTTCTTTCAATGGATTACCAAGAATGAGGAATGAAAGGTTTGCACATCAATAGGAGGCTTGGGAATTCATTACTAGCTTAGGAATTGTACTCGTACCCATGATCCTTATTGGTTGCAACTTCACTTAAAACAATATTTTAGAACTAAATAGGGTTTCTTCAAGGTCATCCATAAATGCAATTGATTTGAGAGTAGTGATTCCTTCCTTTGAAGGAGTTGCAATCACATTACAACCCTAAAGCTTTGAGGTCATCAAGATGAGCTTTGAAGCAACACTCATTGAATTCCTTATTACAAGCATTCCAGTTTCCATAACCCCCTACCTTTTCATTTTTCTTTCCAATAACATTGAAATTTCCCATGACAACCTAAGGTTTATTCCTAGTCCAAGCACTTAGTCTTATAATATCCTCCTACAACTTTTTTATATCAATGTAATTGTTTTCCTCATAGATAAAAGTAGCACAAAGAGACCCTTAGGGCTTGGCCTAGCAGTAAGGACTTTGGTCATCCAAAGTGGTGGTCAGGCTTCAAGCTGCAGTGAAGCTAATAACCCTTGTTTTACCTGATCTATGGTTACGGGTTTAGGTGGTCATAGGCTCCCGGGTTTAAACTACTCGATCAATTAGGGTTGACCGGCTGGTATGAGTAGGGGTTCCCAGGTCATCAAAAAAAAAAGTAGCATAAAGAATCTTACTCGAGGTAATGATCTCAATCTCACAATGGATGAACTGATCTTTCCTCTCCACCACTCTAACCTTAAGAATATTACTATGCTAAGCCACCCAAATATGACCTTTATGGCTTGTGTTGTAATTGTCAATCATATTCCAATCCCAACATGATCTTTTCCTTATAATTTTTCTGTTATTCTCTCTCACTTTAGTCTCTAATACAGTAATAATGTTTAGGGATTTTTTCTAATAAATTTTCCAATCTCTTTCTATTTTAAAGGGGAATTCAATCCCCTTATATTCTAGGAAGCAATTTTAACCATTAATTTTGATAGTTAAGGACTGACTCTCACCATTCTTTCTACTCATGGATTTGTTCCCTTTTTGCTCCTTTTTCACATTCTTGTTTTAAATTTCTATTTTGTTTACTATGATTGCCTTTCCAAATAGTTTAATGAAGATTCCGAAAGAATGGATAAGGCTACTCGCCTACTCAATGCATCTGCTACCACATTGGCTTTCCCTGGATGATATCTTATATCAACATCATAGTCCTTCACCAATTCTAGCCATCTCCTCTGTCTCATATTGAGCTCTCTCTAGGTGAAGAAATATTTTAGACTCTTATAATCTGAATAAATGTTGCACTTGACCCCATAAAGATAATGTCTCCAAATCTTCAAAGCAAACACAACTGCAGCTAACTCCAAATCATGAGTGGGATATCTCATCTCATGATCTTTCAACTGTCTGGAGGCATAGACAATAACCCTACCACTCTGTATTAATACTGCCCTAATCCCCTGATGGGACGCATCTGTATAAATGTCAAACTCAACTCCCTCTTGAGGTAGCGCCAAAACTAGAGCACTAGTCAATCTCTGCTTAAGCTCCTGGAATCATGTCTCGTACTCATCTGACCAAACAAATGGAACCTCTTTCCTAGTCAAGGCAGTGAGAGGCCTTGCTAGGTTAGAGAATCCCTCAATGAATCTCCTGTAATAACCTGCCAACCCAAGGAAACTACGTACCTCTTTTACCGTCTTCGGCCTCGGCCAATCAAAACCGCCTCTACTTTGCTGGGATCCACTGAAATGCCATCTGCTGAAACCACGTGACCCAGAAAAGCAACTCTATCAAGCCAGAACTCACATTTGGAAAACTTGGCAAACAGTTGTCTGTCTCTCAATCTCTGAAGCACATATCTGAGATGCTCCTCATGCTCTGCCACACTCCTAGAATACACCAGAATGTCATCAATGAAAACCACCACGAACCGGTCCAAGCAATCATGAAACACCCGGTTCATCATATCCATAAAGATCGCTGGAGCATTAGTCAACCCAAATGGCATCACCACGAATTCATAATGCCTGTATCTGGTCCTGAAAGCTGTCTTGGGAACATCTCTGTCTGTCACTCTGACCTGATAGTACCCAGATCTCAAATCAATCTTCGAATACACTGCTGCACCTCTCAACTGATCAAACAAATCATCAATCCTCGGTAGGGGATACTTGTTCTTCACTGTCACTCTGTTCAACTCTCGGTAGTCAATACATATCCTCATCGACCCATCTTTCTTCTTCACAAATAGAATCGGGGCTCCCCAAGGTGAACAACTGGGCCTGATAAACCTCTTATCTGTCAACTCCTGAAGCTGTTTCTTTAACTCCTGAAGCTCAGTTGGAGCCATCCGGTACGGAGCCTTAGAAATTGGAGTCGTACCCGGAAGAAGCTCAACACTAAACTCCAACTCTCTGTCTGGAGGTAACCCTGGCAACTCATCTGGAAACACATCAGGAAACTCTCTGACCACTGGCACCTGCTCGATGCTCGGACCCACTAAATTGCTGCAAACAACATTGGCCAAGTATCCGACATAACCCTGTCTCAACAATCTGCTCGCCTGAATACTGGAGATCATCAGACTGTCAACTCTGCCCTCACCAAACACAAACTGATCAGGGCCTATGTGGAATCTCACTTTCTTCCTTCCATAATCTATCTCTGCACCATATCTACCCAGAAAATCCATCCCCAAAATCATATCAAAGTCTGCTAACTCCAGCAGAATCAAATCAATCATCATAGATCTACCCATAACCTCTATCACCTGGTCTAGGAGGACTCTGTCACTCACCACAAACCCCCCATCTGGCATCTCCACATGGATAGTCCTACTGGCCACACTAGGGTCAACCCCTAACCTCTCAACTACACTCCAAGACACAAAGTTGTGTGTGGCTCCACAATCAACAAGCATAAATAAAGGAGTACCAAAATAAAGTAACTGACCGGTAACTGCATGGGGAATGGCCTCTGCTTGCTCCTGACGGACTGCATAAACTCTGGCTCTGCCTCCGCCAACTCCTGAAGGTCCGGCACCTCCCTCAAGTGCTCTACCACCAGCTCTGGGATAGTCTGCTCTACCTCTCTCTGCTCTATCTCCGCCTCTGGGTGGACCACCTCGGCCTCTGAACTGACCAGCTCCACCTCGGCCCGGCTCACCACCAGCTCCAAGTCTGGATGGACACGCTGCCATCATGTGCCCTGGCTGATGGCACCAATAACATACTATCTGACCTGCCATACACTCCCTTAGATGGCGCCTGCCACATCTGATACATTGTGGTGGCTGGGGCGTAACTCTCTGCCTCTGACTCTGACTCTGAAAACCCCGGGCAGATCTCTTGGCTGACATCGGCCTCTTGCCCCTATCTCTGTCATCTGACCTCTGAACTCTCTCAAATGCACTGCTCATAACACCCATCTTTTGTAAACCAGCCTCGGATCTGAGTGCCCTCCCCAATGCATCACTGAATCTCTGGAGAGGCTCTGGTCCTGTCATCACATCCTTATAAATTGTAGGATGCAACCCATGGATAAACTTCTGAACTCGACCCAACTCTGTCCCTGCCAAACTCGGGACAAACCTCGCTAACGCGTTAAACTTGGTAGCATATTCTTTAACTGAGCTCGACCCCTGAGCCAAATCAATAAACTCTTGGGCCTTAGCATAAATCACCTCCATACTCCTGTACTCTACATCGAAAAGCTGTCTGAATCTCGCCCATGTCATCTGCTCCTCGCTGATGGAAGCCTTGGCTAGACTCCACCAAACTTTAGCATCACCCTTAAGATGGAACACTGCATATCTAACTTTCTCTCTCTCTGATAACGTGTAGAGGCCCATAACACTCTCTACTGACTCTATCTA
This sequence comes from Anacardium occidentale, assembly GCA_026122585.1. Lineage (NCBI taxonomy): Eukaryota > Viridiplantae > Streptophyta > Magnoliopsida > Sapindales > Anacardiaceae > Anacardium > Anacardium occidentale. The sequence continues at coordinate 280,258 of JAJEJH010000127.1, read as the reverse complement.
GTCCTCTGCCACTGCTGGATCTCTGGATCCACTGAATTTGACTGGCTGATACGACCCTGGTAGATGGTAGATCGGATGAAGTCTACCTGAAGAACCAGTACCCACTGTATCTGTACTCATACTCTGACTGGAATCTGTATAACCCGTCAGATACTGATGCCTCTCTCTAACTGACTAAGGCTGCGACTGATACTGATACTGTCGCTGATACTGCGGATGCGACTGATGCTGTGACTGGAAATGTCTTCTCCTCGGAATCTGATGACTCTCAAACTGAGGAGGAGTAACTCTGTCTGGCTCCTGAACAACACCCACTCCAGCCTGCTGGAGGCTCTCTCTGACAACATCCCCAATCATATCTCTCAACTGATCAGGTCTCATCGACACATGGGAGGTAGTCTGAGGTCGTCGCCTATCACTAACACTCATGGGACGGGCGGGTGAACTACTATCTGTCTCGTCTAGATATCTAGGGACATATGCTTCACTATCTATAGCATCACCAGCAAACAAGGGGTTAGAATCACATAACACAATCAATCTGGAAAATAAATACCTGACTGTGCCGTGAGAAAGGTCTGGACGACGGCTGCGAAGGAGAGAAAAAGCACCACACACTTACAACTTTTGCTCTGATACCAATAATGTAGGACCCGCCGCCACGAGTACCCCTGCTGCTGAAAACTATGGGGAGCTTTTATTAATAATCTAAAAATACGGGTACCCGCGACGGGAATCCTACGAAAATTAAAATAAACTTCCTGAAACTATACAATTCATTACACATGCGGAAGCGAAACTGAATATACATCGACTGTAAAATATACATATCTGTTCTGTACAATGGGCCCACTGGCCTATATCATATACATACATAATGTTCAGATACATCTGAATACATCATCATATACAAAATGACCACACAGGTCCAAAACTGATACAAAACTGAGACCGAGGTGTGTGTGCGTGCCCTCTCCGTCAGCCTCGATCCAACCGCTCCTCAGCCACAGCACGAACACCTGAAAACTGGAAGAAGGAGGGGGATGAGTGATAAAGATCACCCAGTAAGCGCTCCTTACTTCCCTCAATACCCAAGCAAGCACAAACAATCATATAATTCAAACATACCTGGGCCTCGGCCCTAATCATACATCTATGCGCTTGCTGGAATCTAGAAACTGATCATCTGGATCTCATTTATTCATTATTATCATATGTGTTCATGTCATGATGTGTATGTCATGTCATGATAACTGAAAATACTGGATGCATGCATCTGAATACCTTTCTATACCCTCGGGTACCTGCTGTGCTGATCAGACTGGTGAACACAGGGATTCGACATCCTGGCCATGTGGGCTGAACAGTCTAGCTACTGGCTAGAAAGCTGAATCTGAAAATCACTGCCCAATCTGACTGGTGCCAGATGGTAACTGAAATGCTGCTGAATCATCTGACTGGTGTCAGGAACTGAATCTGTAATACTGCTAAGCGTTCTGACTGGTGTCAGAAGGTTGAATCCCATAGATGCCCCCTCGTGTTCCACTTATACTTTTACCCGTACATCGGGTTCTGAATACTACTGAATTCAGATCCCTTGATCCTCTCTGAAACTACATGTCATGTCATGATATGCACATGCAGTTTATTATCTGAATACATGCCCATCTAATGCTTATCTGAAGCCATTTAGCCTTTAGTCTGAATTCGTATGCTTAATTTCCCATTTAATAACATTTTTCTAAAAATCTGCTGATGCACGGGCGTGCAGGGTAAGTGCACGGGCGTGAGCCAGGACGCACGGGGCCGTGCTTCGGTCGTGCGCCTGACTGTGCACGCTACTGGAATTTACTATTCATCTTCACTGAAAAATGCCTACGCACGGGCGTGTATATACGGACGCACGGGCGTGCATGAGCATTTTCTGGCCGTGCAAAGGTCGTGCACACGGGTGTGCATCTGGAAAAACAAAGGCCCACGACCGTGCCATACTGGCGCACGGCCGTGCGTCTTGTTCTTCAACAAGAGCATCGCTCGGAAACTTCAAAAAATGGCCAACCAAAACTCATCCAATTGCAATAACACTTCAATAACACATTCCCAGCATCACAAACAACACAATTCAAGCATTATTCTTCACATGCATCATTCATCATGAAATCTAGCATGGAACTTCTTCTTTCTCTTTCTGAAGCCATACATACACACATGCATGCTTCAAAGGTGGAAATCCATCATCAAAATCGACATGCAAAGCCACATAAGCATTCTAATCAATCATCAACATGCAATCAATTCATCCATGGCATCAAAACTCATCAAACAAGCCGGGAATCTCAAGGAAAAGGTAAGAGAACACTTACCTCTCTCCATGCTTTGGAAAACAAGCTTCAAACACTAATCTCTTGGCTCTCTAACCGGATTGGGAGCTACCGGCTGCTGGATTTCCTCTCTAAGGATGGGAGGAGTTGCAAGGAAGAGAGAAACTTTGGCTAAAGAGAAAACTTGGGTGAGAAAAGCGTCTAAATTACTCACGGCTCACTTATATACTATGCCACGCACGGGTGTGCACCAATGATGCACGGTCGTGCACCAGGGAAAATAAGCATCACTTATTTCCCGCTCGCTCGCCTGATCGAATCCTTCCGAAAGGATTCAAACGGAAGCCACATGGCTTCGAAAACTTACCAACTCACCCCTGAACTTATCCAGACTCCCAATCTCTCTTTGAATTCGATTTCTAACCCCAAAACTCTACCCCTAAGGGCTTCTGGATCTAGGATGCTACACATCCCCAATCATTTCTCTCAACTGCTCTGGTCTCATAGACACATGGGAGGTACTCTGAGATCGTCGCCTATCACTAATACTCATAGGACAGGCAGGGGAACTACTATCTGTCTCATCTATACATCTAGGGACATACTCCTTTCTATCTATAGCATCACAACAAACTAGGGGTTAGAAACACATAACACACATAGTTGGAAATAAATACCTGACTCGTGCTGTAAGGAGGGTCTGGACGATGGCTGCGAAGGAGAAAAAACAGGCACCACACACTTACAAGCTCAAATCTCTACTGAAATGGCACAGAAACTGCTCTGATACCAACAAGGTAAGACCCCCCGCCACGCGTACCCCTGCTGTTGAATACCAAAGTGCTTTTATTAATAATCTAAAAATACGGGTACATACAACGGGAATCCTACGAGAATAAAATTCCTACTACTGCTATACAATCTGAATACAAATACGGAAGCGAATCTGAAATTTCATATAACTAAAATATACATTTAACTGTACAATGGGCCCAAACTGGCCTTTATCATATATACATAACTGTTTTGTACACTGTTTTACATTTGCATAACTGAAAATATTTATAACATGACCCATCAGGTCAAAAACTGAAATATACATACTATAACTGTGGTGTGGGCCCTCTCCCGCTAGCCTCGATCCACCTGCTCCTCGGTAATAGTACCAAAACCTAAAAATGATGGAAGAAAGAGGGGGATGAGTGATAAAGATCACCCAGTAAGCGCTCCTTACTTCCCTCAAAACCCAAGCAAGCAACATGCAATCACAAACATACCTGGCCTTGACCCTATTCATACATCTAGTCGCTTGCTAGAATCTGGAACTACTTTACTGATTATCTGATTACTGATTAATCTGGTCTCATTAATTAATCATGCCATGATGTGTATGTCATGTCATGCTAACTGAAATAACTATAGATGCATGCATCTGGATATCTCTATATGTATGTACCCGAAGGTACTTACTGTGCTAATCAGACTGATGAACACAGGGATTCGACATCCTGGCCATGTGGGTTGAACAGTCTAGCTACTGGCTAGAAAGCTGAATAATAACTGCTGACGATCTGACTGGTGTTAGAAGACTGAAACTGAAATGCTGAACAATCTAACTGGTGTCAGAAAGTTGAATCCCACAGATGCCCCTTCGAGTTCACCTATACTCTCACCAGTACATTGGGTTCTAATTACTGAAATTTACTGAATTCATATCCCTTGATTCTCTCTGAAGCTACATGTCATGCTATGGTATGCATATGCAGCTTTATTATTTGTAATTCTACTTATCTGATGTTTATCTGATGCATTTTAGCCCTTAAACTGATTTCTCATGCTTTATTAATCAATTTCTCTCATTCTGGAAAATTTCGCTGCTGCACAGGCGTGTGGGCAAGGCACACAGGCGTGTAGAGGTCACACACGGGCGTGTACCCAGACACACGGGGCCGTGCGCTGGTCGTGCATACTACTGGAATTCTAGACATGTTTCACTGAAAATGCTTACACATGGTCGTGTCCCTCAGGACACACGGGCGTGTGTCTGCAATTCTGGTCATGCACACATCGTGCACATGGGCGTGTGTCTGGAAAAACAAAGACACACGGCCTTGCCATGCAGGCACACGGTCGTGCGTCTTGTTCTTCAACAAGAACACCCGTTTGAAAACGCACAATTCACCAACCATTTCTCAATCAATTCCAAATCCACTTCTATCACACATTCCCAGCACCTCAATAAACATGTTTCAATCATCCAATTCAACATGCATCAAGTATCAAGGATTCTACCATGGAAGCTTAGCAATTCTCTCACTAAAACATGCTCAAACATGCATGCAAGGTTCAAGGATGGAAATTCATCATCATCTCAACATATTCGCATGCACAAAACTCATCAACATGCAATGGAATCATCCAAGCAACATATTTCATCAAAACAAACTGGGAAACTCAAGGAAGAAGTAAGCGAACACTTACCTCTCACCATTACCGCTGGAAGACTTTCTTTCAACTAATTTCTTGGCTCTCTAGCTTGATCAGGAGCTACTACTGGCTGGATTTCCTCTCTAAGGTTGGGAGGAGCTGAAACAAGGAAGAAATTTGCTAAAAATGAAAGCTGTGTGAGAAAAAGACTTAAATTTCTCTCGGCTCACTTATATACATGCACTTACATGGGCATGCAAGGTAGGTGCACGGGCGTGCACATGGGAAAATGGGCATTACTCATTTCCTGCACATTCGCATGATCGAATCCTTTAAAAAGGAATCATACGAAAGCCACACAGGTTCTGAAAACTTACTAACTTACCCCTGAACTTTTCTGGACTCCCAATCTATTTCTGAATTTCATTTCTAACCCCAAAACTCTACCCCTAAGGGCTTTTTCTGAATCTAGGATGCTACAAAGAGCATGAAAAAATAACTAACAGTCATGGCTGATGGGTTAGCATCTGTTTGGCTCTGGGCCACTATGTAAACTCGGGCACTACCACCACTCCTTGTTGAGGCTATTGAGGTTGGTACTGATATTGATGGTAAGACAACTCTATAATCCCTCTTCAAATGACTTGGCTTGCCATACCAATAACATATATTACGTTCTATATAACATTCCCCTCGATGTCTTTTTCCATAAGTTTGACATTGTGGGATGATAGGAACTGTTAGAGACTCAAAAGGTCGAGTATCAATAGGCCTTTTGATATGAATTTCACTCCACCAACACTTCTTCATGATCATGGGAAACATCCAATAGTAGAGGAAATTCAAAGAAAGAATTCCATGATCCAAAACAACCACACATGTAAGCCCACTAAGAGTAATTTCCACACATATTATAAAGGCAAGATGAATGAGATCAAATTCAAGCAATGTAACTTTATGAAGCTCATGCATTCTAACATTCATTCATGGCCCTCCAACGAGTCCAAAATCATAAAGTGGCTACACAACAAGTTCAAAGACAAAAGGAGAAGTCAAGCCAAGCCAACCAAGGGCTTATGATCAAACATGTATTTCTTTCTTTAGTTTTAAATGTAATTAGATTTAGGGAACTTATGTAATTTGTCTCTTTTGTGTTTTCTTTATTTAATTTAAGTGGTGTTTAAGTTAATTAGGGTTAGTTAGACTTTAACCATGGTTTGTATCATGCCTATAAAAAGGCAATCCAAACTTATTGTAAAGGGACTTTTGATGAATTAATGAAAATTTGAGAGCTTTAGCTTTCCTTCCATGTGTTCTTAGAACTTGGTGTTCTTGGGAACCAAGTATCAATCCTTTATCCAATTTCCATTGCAAGAAGGAAGTTGGTGGTGGAGATTCAAGTTGGTGATTCTTGTATCAAGTGGGTGGAGCCTTCCTTTAAGCTTGTGTGCAAGAAATCTTTATGCTTGGATCACCCTCAAGTTGGTGGAGAATTTCCTTTATGCTTGAGGTTTGTTTTCTTGCTAATTTTAGTTCATGTTTGATGGTCTTGAAGATTGCTTGAAGTGATGATAGATTGGAGTTGCATGAATGTTAGTTTTGGGTGGGAAATTTGCTTGATATTGCATGGTTTAGGAGCTTGTTTATTGCTGGATTTTTGACCATCATTTGAATGCTATTTGTTCACCATTGAAGAGAGATTAAGGGCTCCAATTCACATCACCTTTACTGTCTGTTCTTCCAATTTTTCTTATTTCCCCTTTGCTGAAACTTTCTTTTTCTTTTTTTGTCTTGAAAAACCAAGAACTCTAGAACTACTATTGGGCATTGTAGGGGGTAAATGAGCACTGGTTCTAATTATCCCTGAATTATTACTCGATAACTTGTTTACATAAACCTTTGTTGTTAAGGCTCAAGCTAAGGCTTCAGCTTGAGTCTAAGATGGTTATGGACCTACTGTAACATGTAAGGCTATTGTTGGATTGAGGCCTTACATAAATCTTTCCAATCTAAGTTGTGGCATACTCACTAAGCTTGGGGCAAAACTAGCGAAAGCATTAAACCGAATAGAATATTTTTTGACTGTTCCACTACCTTGTTGTAAAGTAATAAACTCCTGGGTTTTGGTTACTATCATATCTGTTGTTTTGTATTCAACTTCAAACACTCGTTTAAAATCTGCCCATGTCATAGTGGCAATATCCTGTGTTTGCTTAATTAACTCTCACTAGATATGGACATTTCCTTTTAGCAAAAAACTCGCATAAGAGACCTTTTCTTGATCCGTCATAGGAAAGATCTCTATTGTTCCTTCAGCTATCCTGATCCACTCATCAACCACTACTGGGTCTATCGTCCCCCGAAACTTTGAAGGTTGATGCTGACTTAACAACCCATAAATTGGCCTGATCCTCTATTGTAATACACTAAGACTGATATTTATTTCTTGCTCCATAACTCTTGAGACAAGTACAATCACTGGTACCTCAGGTGCTGTCTCACTGTACTTTGGGGTGTAGATCCCACTTACCTTTCTCGCAAAACTTGTTCAATTATATTACAAACCCCAGTCTCATATAAACTCAAAACTGCTGCTCTCAGTGGGTTTGAAGTCTCACCTTGTAAAGGCTTACTTCATCCACGAGACCTAGTTACTTGTCGCATCTGCAAACACTCATCAACAACATGATTAATTAATTTAATTTAATTTTGCTATTATAATTTTAAAGCCACTACTGATAAAACTCACAAGGTAAAAGAAACCTTACAACAGTCGGTCTTAGAGAGGTCATCACATCGCATGAGACACGTTATGACACTTACTAACAAAATATCACATTTAATCCTTTACTAGAAAACACTTTACATGCCCAAAATCTTGCTCTGATACAAAAAATGTAAACCCTCCAGAATTGAGCTATTTCTAAGAAAAAAGGTAAGAATTTCCCCAAAAATAACACAATCATGAAGAAAATTTATCTTTATCCTATTCATAAAAAAAATCATAGCAAACACTTCTAATCATTCAATCACAATTTACCAGTCCACCAAATGATTGGATTTATATAACTCAACCATTAACTGAAATAAAACATAATCCCTTATCTATTATGATTTCATTAGCAGAAGATGTAAAGATGTTTTCTAGATGATATATTTAACTGATAACCCAAACGTCATAAACTTATATACAATACATAAACATATCTATAACCTCTCAAAATATGTCTATCTAATATTAATAGAGATATGTGCCATGCCCGTGCTTGCCATGACTCTCCCCGATCACTACTCAATGAGTACTTGCAAAATAAATGAAATCTAACAAGATGAGCACTAATGGCTCAGTAAGTGAATCAAATTGGCTATGCATAAATCCTTATTAGATCTCGCTCAATTTTTATAAAATCTTTTCCTTTGATATAACACCATAAATACGCAAATATGATAAATGACATACATGACAAAATATATACTTAATACACTTTATAGTATGTCTGTATAGTTTTAAAACACATGTTTCTAAACTTCTTCTTAGTATGTCTGTATAGTTTTAAAACACATGTTTCTAAACTTCTTACTTCTTTCTGAAATCTTTTTATACTTACCAATTAGACTAAACTGAGGCATGGATTTGAAACTTTGGCCATATGAGCAACATAACTGTCTAGGTACAATCTTCATCCTACATGCACACTGAACAGATTGTACAATATATTTGAATCTAAAGTCACTCCCTTTTGAAGACGTGCATACAAAGGTGCTCATAAGTTCCCCATCGTAATAGTTTACTATAAAACTGCTTTAAAATGTACATACTTTTTATGCATTTTTACTGACTGCAAACATAAGTTTATAAACATTAAATCTGTGTAGAGAAACTTAAGTTTATAAATAAGAAAATTCTTTTCTATAAATGCTTCTTGACTTATTAAATCATGAAAAGTGTGTATATGTATGTATATACTCATTTCTTAGTTGTTATACATTCACATAATCTTTGTATCAGATTTATTTTGCTTGATATCTTCTCATTTGCTAAGCATCCTCGTACATTATTAATATAAGGATAAACATGAGATTTAGTAAGGTGTAACTTAGCCATTACTAACTTCTAAGTTACCATGACCTAATATTTATCATTCAAACTTACTAAAAATAAATTAGGTCACACCATCTTAGTAAACACCAAGTCATCACAACTTGTATTTATAAATAAATATTGCATGATTTATCCAACTTGGCCATAAATACATCTTGAATACTTACTAATATCACATTCTAACCTTACCATATCACTATATCCATTTCCCAAGATTACATAGCAAGTTAAGTTTCTCATCATACATACATCAACATAATATATCAATATCATATATTCAATCATTTATCCTCAAATTCACTCCAAATCCATTTTCTTCCTTGTCTTTTTACATAGCCAAATCTTCCTCAATAATTGCATCAAATATTTTCTCCTCAAAGTAATTTTATATCATTTTGTCTCCATAATATTATTTATTTCACATATAATTAACTATCAAACTAATCAATTTCAATTTTTCCATAAACCTTAAAATGAGAAACTTAATTTTCCAATCAAATTTACTTGCCTTCAAGCTTTTTCTTTGCTTCTTCTTCTTTTTTTGAATAGTTTTTCTCCCTCTAAATTCCTAATCCACAATTAAAGAATTAGAACATCACCTAATACATAAAATTTTAATAATCTTTTGCAAAATTCTTACCTTTGATGATGATGGAAACACTTTTCTTGAAAAATCCTAGCAAATTTCTTCACAAATCCTCTTGATTTCTTGCAAAATTGGAGAAAAGAAAGGAGGAAAGAGTAAGAAACGTCTAACTGCTGGGAAGAAGGAAAAATGGATGAAAAAGGGCACCTTTATCCCTTTTAATTAATTAATTATACCGAGCTTTCAAAAATGCCTTTCATCTTTTTTATAAATTACATTTATACCCTTTATTCAATTTACCAAAATCATCCTTCCTAACATATTAATTACCTTATGCCATTTCTTTTCAATGTCCATTTTATCCTTTGAATCTTTTTAAAATGACCATTTTACCACTAATGCAGAATATAATAATTACCTTTCATCTTTTTCAATAATTCCATGTACGTCCTCATGCAATTTACTAAGAATGACCTTCTTAAACATATAAATTACTTTATGTCCTTTCTTGTTAATTCCCACATTATTCCTTGAATCTTTGTAAAATGATGACTTTACTCTTAGTGTAAAATATCACTCTTTTATACATTTTCCAAAGGAATTTCTAATAAAATCATTAAAGGTAATTTCTATTAGGGATTTTTGAATATATCTGAGTGTGGGTGTGATATTAACTTTGTGGTGTCAAATACTGCATCTATTATGATCACAAGAATTTGAAATATTTCTTCTCCCAGTGAGAGTTGAATATGAGACAAAGGACATGGTCGAAGCTGGTGAAGGATTATGATTATGAGATCAAATATCACCTAGGTAGAGCTAATGTAGTAGTTGATGCTTTGAGCAAAAGAGTATATTTGTCGATAATTATAGCTCAGAGAGACTTACAGCATGAGATTGTCAAGGATGAGATTGGGATAGTTACAGTGGAGTTCTCCAGACTTCAGGTAGCATTTACTTTGTATGATGACATCAAAGTTTCTCATAGGGCTAATTTATGGGTTCAGAGTATGATTTAAAAGGTCTTCAAGGGTATAACGCCAGATGTTGAGATCAGAGATAAGATTTTAAGATTCAAAAATAGGGTTTATGTACCAGACGATATAGAGTTAAGGTAGAGGATTTTATCAGAGGCTCATGACATAGTTTATTTAGCACATCCAGGTAGCATAAAGATGTATCAGAATCTCAAGAAAGTATTATGGTGGTCTAGTATAAGAAGAGATATTGCCAATTATGTGGTCAGATGCTTAGTTTGTCAACAGGTCAAGGTAGAGCATCAGAGACTTTCTGGTTTGTTACAACCATTGAGGATTCCCGAGTGAAAATAGGAGAGTGTTTCTATGGATTTTATATCAGGACTCCCTAAAGTGCAGTGAGATTATAATAGTATTTAGGTCATTGTTGATAAATTGAATAAGTTTGCACACTTCTTGTTAATCAGAGACAGTATGAGTACCAATCAGTTGAGTCGTCTGTATATCAGAGAGATTGTTAAACTATATGGAGTTCCTAGTGATATTTATTCAAATAGACATTCAAGATTTTTTTCAGTCTTTTGGGGTAGTTTACAGAGAGCTTTGGGAACTGGGCTTCATTTTAGTTTAACTTATCACTTACAAATAGATGGTTAGATTGAGAAGTTCAACAAGATTCTAGAGGATATGTTGAGAGCCTGTAGTATTGTTTTTTAGATTAATTGGGCTAAGTTATTACCATTCAAATAACACCATTTGAGGCTCTATATGATAGGAAGTGTAGATCGCCACTGTATTAAGATGAGTTGGTAAGAGAGATTCACTAGAGGCAACAGTAGGATTGGAGATTACTTAGATGATGATTGAGCAAATCAAAGTTATACTGATCAAAGGCATAGGAAGATAAAGTTTAAGGTTGGAGATCACATGTTTTTTAGAGTTGCTCTCTATAGACACGTCCTGAAATTTACTAAAAGAGGCAAGTTAACTCTGAGATTTATTAATTCTTACGAGATTCTGAAACGAGTTGGCAGAGTTACTTATAAATTGACCTTACTAACTAGTTTGGACAGGATTCATGACATGTTCCATGTATCTCAATTGAAGAAGTATGTGGGAGATTCTTTACATGTGCTACAAATTCAGAATTTAGAGCTGGCAGATAATCTAAGCTACTAAGAGAGACCTGTTCAAATATTAGATTATAAAGTGAAGACCCTCAAGAATAAAAAGATTCATTTAGTTAAGGTATTGTGAAGGAGTCAAACTGAGAGGTACCTAGAGTTGTTTAGTTAAATTTTGGGGACGAAATTTTATTAGAGGGGGAGAATTGTAATAGCCCATGGGTAGAATTGTCTTTTAAGCTCTAAAACCAAGGGGTAAAAGAAATGTTTTCAAATAAAAAATAGAATTGAAAGGGTTCAAAGGTAGAAGAGTCATTTAGAAGCCTTTTATGGCTTGTACATAAATATTCTAAGAAGAATATTCCATGTATGACGTGAAGGGAGAGAGAATTGAAATTTTTTGCACACACGACCGTGTGTCTTGGACATACGCCCAAGTGTCAGGTAAGAGGCACCAAAATGTTTCATTTTCTTATTTTTCTACCTAGTTTATTTCTTTTAGCTTTCTTCTCTTATCCGCTTCTAGCAAACCTTAGGCTAGAAATCATCAACCAATAACCCTAAACCAAGTTAGAGATCCAAGAGCATTTAGAGAGAGAGATTCAGACGTAATGGAGAGAGATAAGTATTTTCTTTTATCTTTCATTCAGGTTAAAACATGTTTTTTCTGATTTAAGTTTCCCTTATATGGTTGTTGTGTATTGAGCATGTATTCTAGCATGATTTAATGATGAAATAATGCCTTAGATGATGATTCATGAGCTTGTTTTGAGATTATGATAAGATATTTGTTATTTATGTGCTTGGGTATGAATTTCTGAGAAATGTGTGATTTTTAGCATGCTTTACGTTGAATAAATGGAATGAGAATGTTTATTGGTTGATGTTGTTGTATAAGCATTTGATTGAGTTATGGTTGTGGCTTTAGTGAGATTTGCTGGGATTTTTTGCGTTTTCCAAATGTCATTTACTGGAAAAAAGTTGAGCACACAATCATGTACCCGATGATACACGCCCATATGGCCTCTTTTCTGCATGAACATAGCCTTGTATGGCACCCATATGTGTATGAAAATCTAGACACATACCTGTATAGTCGATGCACACACTTGTATGCGTAATCCCAAATTCACACACTCGTGTAAGCAAGAGTTGTTTAGGCAGCTACATGCCCATGCAGTGTGGTACATGACCTTATGCCTTAGATGCACACCTGTGTGTCTGTACCATATGCCCATGTAACCAGCCATAATTTCCATATTTGATTCCAGAAACTAGCATGACTAAGGACACGACTTGAACACGACCCCGTGTGCCTCTACACATACCCGTGTGCCAAGCATAGCATGCCCGTATGCCTTTAGAAAGAATATAAAATAGTCTCGAAGCACACCTAAAGCAAATTTAAGAGATCCAAACCATTTCTAAGCACAAAAAACCTTAAAATAATGAGATATAACAGCATATCATGCATGATTATCAAAGCATTGAGCATGACATATCATATCAGATATTTTCAGAAAAAAACAGATCTAAGGATCCAAGAGCATATTTTAAACTTATAGTTATACGATGTTCTAAACATCAATTAGGGATGGATACAAGGAGGCATATATGAGTTCGCATGCTTGCTTAAGAGGAAAACCAACGTTCGCTATAGAAGACATGGTCTTTAACCAAGCTCATTAAGGAGAGTATTAATCGTGTACGAGTAGTTTTATTATAGGATTGAGCTCACATGGTCAAGGTGTCGAATCCTTGTATTCATCAGTCTAACTAGCATAGTAGATATTTTCAAATACAATACTTTCTGATATAGATTTCAGCTTATACTATATGTATATATTCAGGATCCTCAGATTAGAGTTTTATATCAAAAAGAGTTTTTAGAAAAATCAGGCCCAAGGGCAAATTTTATTGCTATTTAGTATTTACATGACATCAAAACATGCATATCATGTCATGTACAACATTCATAAGAAACAAGGTAGAGAAAGACAAGAACACTCCTGAAAACAGATGAAATAAGAAAATAAAGAGATCAAAAATAAGAAATAAATAAATGAGAAATTCACCAAAAAATAATATGAAAAGATATGAGATCAGCTTGAGTTTGAACCTGCGAGTATTAGAGATAGGAAATGCTTGTTGAGTGATTTTGTCGCTCACCCCTTTCACCCTTTGAGTTTGAACCTTCGATCTTTATCAATATGAAAAGTTTGTTTTCAGCTTTTGTATTCAGATTTGATGATTGACTTTAAAAGTTTAAAGTTTTAGCAGTATAGTTTACTGTAGGGATCTCCGTTACAAACATATTTTTAGTATAATAAACATTATATATATGTATACAGTTACACACAATAAACTTGTAGCGGGGGTCACTATAGTGAATGTATTTAATTATTATTTTTGTGTGGTTCTTATTATTTTAATGTTGTTAGCCATTTGATTGTAAAAAAAAAAAAATATTAGTCTGATAATAGTTTTATTTATGTTATTATTTAGATTTTTTTCAACAATAACCCACTAAGTATTGTGTCCACCACCTATACACTGGCTATCACAAAGCATAAACATTGTACCATCATCATATCATGCCTATGTTCTTATGTCCACCGCTGACATTCTTGAAACACTTACATGGTTGTCTTATGTTTAATAGTATCTAGATTTTCGAAAAAAAGAAGAAGATGACTAAGATGATGAAAGAACTTAATAGTCGTCCTAAATTAACATTTAACTACCTTGTTGGTCAACTTTTTGCACATGAGTTGTCTGACAAGCTCCTCCTGTGCAGAAACTTTTTGTGCATTAACTAACATTAACTACCTCCTGTGCAACCAAGACTGAAAGCTGTCGTTTTGAAAAACTTTTTGCGCAAAATAGATGTCCGGGTTTGCATTTACCACCATTTCAATCTTCCTTAAGAAAAAAAAACCTAGAAAAATCTCTCATATATGGCCGGTAAACTATAAGCAAAGTAATTTCAATACTTACCTTATATCCCAGAGTATAAAAACGTTGTGGTTAGTTTTGCAAGATTCAGATATTAGACATTGATTCGCAGTATTTGAAGACGAAGATGATTGCTTTAGGGTTCGTATTGGAAACATCTAAAAAGTTTATTATTTAATTATTTAATGACGGAGAGAAAAGTTTATGTACTTGGATTCAAGAGTATTTTTGCAATAAATAATTTTTGAATAATAGAGAATTGACATCCACTTAGACAAAAAACTAAATGTGTTAGCTCTAAATTTTTTATTTTCAATAGTGTTATTGAATATAATTTTTATTTTTTGAAATACATAACGCAAGTAATATTGATGTCACAACTTTTTTCTCTTTTTTAAGATTGCTAGATGGATGATAGAATAATGTAATAAATGAGAATTGTTTTAGTATAAATCGAATAAATAAATCTGTTCAAAATCAAAACAAAATTATTGGAATTTCTACATTATCTTTTTAGGTCAATTTATGGTATATGTTGATGACCTACTGTAGCGAGAGATAAAGCATAATAATTGGTTGGTCCATACAAATTCTAGGTGTCCCCTCCATTAAAAGATTTAAATACAACTTACCAACATATATTAGACTTTTGCTCTCAAAGAAAATAACTTGTACTATTATCCTCCTCTGTTAGATAAGAGAGATTGCTTCGCCAATCTCATGCCCATGAAATCAACCCCACGTGTCAGAAACCCAACTGGGGACCTTATTATTATTAAATGACAAAATAAAAAATGCCCAGTCAGCTCAATAGAAATTATGATGTCCAAGTTTGCAACTTGAACCATTGAAGGACCATCTTCTTAATTGCATGCAGCAGCAGCTTAAGGATTTGCATTCCTATTCACGAGAAGAGGACCACTTTTTCTTAAATGCTCTAAAATTTAGCCATCAAAAACCATATAAACAAAGGCTTGTTTTAAATAATCTGAAGAAGATTACTCTGACTGAGCTCTCAAAATCTTCTTTATACTTCCTTCCAAGAGTTCTGACATCCAAAGAGGTCCAGACTATTTGTATGTCAGGAATATATTTGTGTTATTCCTTTCATCGTGATTTCATTCCGATTGTATTTCAGAAAATTACATTCAGAAGTGGGGCTGGGTCGAAATTTTATTTCAGTAAAACTCTCCATCTTGGCTATTGGAATCATAAACTAATGAAATGATATATTTTTTTTGGTTACTTTGTGTGTAGGAATCTTATGCTTTCCAGAGCCAGAGTTCATTTAATAACACAACACTCAACAAGTCATAACAATTCAACAATTCAGTGAACTTAGTTTCCGTGTATTAATGCAACGATGATTCTGGCTTTTATTGCAGTTCTTAGTTGGACATGCAGCCTTTGCATCCTGTTAAAATATTTATTTAATCATTATTATCAAAAACACTCTGATATTTTTGAGATATGGCAGACCTAACCTATAAAAATTAGCGTCTAATAAAGAGGATAAAAATCAAAAGAATTTGACAACTAATCTAAAGTTGCTTTTGTTGATTAATAATGAAATTGAAAAAAGAAAAAAACACAACTGGAAATATGAAATAAACAGAACACTCTGTCTCTCGCTAACTTTGTCTCAATCTCGATCTTGTTTTAGTTCCCAGTCGTAATCAAAAACTCTATTTGTTTAAACGCAACAGTACACTATAAAGAGGAAAAAACAAATAACACAAGGCATAATTCATAATAAACAAGAAGAAGAAAAAAGGAAAAAGCAAACTAGTTTCAGAATGCAAATTGCGAACACAGTTCAGGAAAGCAGCTTTTTGCAAAGCATCGCCTAGCCTTCCTACTTTTTTTCTATACAAGTACTACCATTCATCTCTGTTTATATGACTATTTACAAAGTTATTATGGAGCCGTGAATCTACAATTAATATAGTTCAGGCTTTAGTGCTTGTATTTCTTGTCTTCTTTTTTCTTAAGATCTGGCGTCGAGAAATTGCCAAAATCTCTTTGGGATTTCTTGATTTTTGAGATCAAGTATCTTGTAGGAAGTGTTTCCAAGGCTGCTGCTTAAACTCCCTCCTCATTTTAACCTTTCTATTCATTATCTTTTTTCTAGGAAGGGTAAGAATCAAGAGATGGTTCTATACGTTTTTTAATTCTTGATCTGTCAAAGCTCATAAATGAAACGTAGTTATTTATGTTTTCTTGGTGCATATGTATTGGATCCTTTTACTGCTATATCTAATATCCGTTCGTCACTTTAAAAATCCTTTTTCCATGCAGCTTAGACTGTGAAGGCCCAATATATCTGATAGGGTAGCAACTAATCTGTATTTATTGGGTATCACAAGCCTTGCAAAAACCTCCTGGATCATTTGAAACTACTTAGTTCTTATCGTATTACATCCAGATTTTTTTTTTTTTTTCAATTGATGATTCCCTACACGACAAGATATTTGTATTTATTTACTTCTAATCAAACATTTAACACTTCAAAAATCTAGCAGCCGCTTCTGGGTTTTGCCCTAGAAACCATCTTTTTAGCACTAAAGTGCATACATTCACTTATAGAGCATATAAAGAAGTTTGTACTCTGTTCTTGCATTGTAGAGTTCTGAGCTTTTGAGAGAGATGGCCAAGAAATTGCGTGTATTTTCATTGAAGCACTTTTTGGTGGTGTCCCTAGCCTTGAATGTGAGTTTGATTTTGAGGGCGATGTACGAGAGTGAAAAATGGAGTCTTTATCGTGCGCTGTCACTGCAACAACAGAGAAGCTCTATAATCGATGGTTGTAGGGCACCAGATGAGGCGCATGCTAGCAAGAAGAAACATCTCTCCGTTTCATTACCTTCTTTGGATAGTAGCACTGTCATTGAATCTGAAGATGGCGGGGAAAGAATTATCAACCTTGACCAGTAAGTGTTCGTAAAAGCACTCTGTTTGTTTTCGTGTGTAGAAAATATCAAACGCTGTCCTTGAAGGTTACTGGCAAATTGTCACCGGCCGTCAGTTGACATTGACTTTTCTTTCTGTCATTTAATTTTTGTTCCTAACCTTTTCCTTTATGAGTTGGTAATTTCACAACCAAAGGGGTTGGCTCGTTTTTAATGCAATTTCATATAGAGGCAAAGGGGGAAAATGGTATTTCATGTTGAGGCGTTTACAGTTCCCCATTAAATAGGCATGTAGCGTTAATGTGGTGTTTGCCAGGATAGACAAAGACAGGTGAGCGTTTAAGTTAAGGGTTTCAATGGGTGTATGTTAGAGATGAATGAGCTTTTCTTTACTTTTGGAAATCGATCACTGTTTTTGTCGTCTCTCTGTTCCCAAGTTGAGGGGGTGAGGTTAGTTGATGCTTAATTACTCAAGATTCTAAAATAACATGCACCATAGGAAGTGTCCGTTGCTATTCGGATCCAACGCCATCATTATGTGGCTTTACCTCAATTCCTTCAAAACCTTCAGTTTTAAGCAATTGTGAGAGATCCCCAAGGTGCATGTTAGTGCCGAGCGCAAGACAAAATGAGTAGGTTTATTGACATCCTCAAAAACAATAAAAATAAAGGTAAGTGTGGGCCATTTGGTTTTATGGGTTTGGGCACACTGCATTACACTATCTTTTGTGGCTTTTGAAGATCAAAGCTAAAGGATTTGTGAATTTTGGTGGCTTATATTGCCAAAAATTTATAGGTTCTTCAAGTGTTTTTGATATCATGGAAACCGGTATTGCCTGATCTGAATCTTTGTGGGTCCTGTTTTGATGTGTTCAAATTGCAAACCAATCTCTCGGATTTGCTTATTTGTGCACACGTATTTTTTGATCCGATGAAAGCATTCCACGCCATGCATACAGATCTAATCATTCATCTGTTCATTGATAGAGACACTGGACCTACCATTACTGCCTTCTCATACTTACCCTCATCCAATTTAAGAATTCCAACGCAATGACAGTTCATTGGGCTTTTATAGTTATATTTGCAATTGGGTGAATTCTTGATTTAAAATAACATTTAATGATTGAACATAATATTATTGTAATGCAGCGGGGATCCAACTATGTACGAAAAATATTGGCAGCAAGTGGGTGATAAGGCCACAATTCTGATTCCTGGGTGGCAATCACTGAGTTATTTCTCTGATGCCAGTAACCTTTGTTGGTTTCTTGAACCTGAGTTTAGTAAAGAAGTTGTTAGATTGCACAAAGTCGTCGGAAATGCAATAATAGAGAATCGTCACATTGTTGTTGGGACGGGTTCAACGCAATTATTCCAGGCTGCCCTTTATGCTCTGTCTGTGCAGGATGCATCGGAACCCATCAGCGTTGTTTCAGCAGCTCCTTTCTATTCTGTGAGTGTTTGATTCTGTCTGTTGGCTTCACTTTTGCTTGCTTCAATTTGATGCCGTAGGAAATTTAGTTAATGTTTATTGGGAGGGAAATTGGAATATTCTGCTTTTATATTTAGATATTTATATGCTCGATCAATGATTCACCCAACATGGTGGATCTTAAAATAAAATATTTGTGTTTGTGGCTACATGACATTGATGTTTGTTTGGAGTTTTCAAAAAGATTGCTGCAAAATTATTACTAGCATGAAAGTTTTATCTCCTGCCTTCTTGTATTTTAAAAACCTTCAGTTTTGGTCTGCTCTCTCTCTTTATTGCGCATGCATGTGCTTGCCACATAAACAGACTTTGCTTATTACTTCCATATGGCAAACTCCCTAGAATAATCTTAGCTTGCATTTGGGTTTTTCAAATGTTATTTGTACTTTCGGAATTGTTAATTATACTTAAACACTAATTTTTAATTAAACTTGAAAGTCAATCACCTGCTTATGGTTAAGGTTTTGTTGACTTGGAGCTTGGACTAGGATGATCCCTCGAATTTTATGTATCCAAGAAATTTATGGTGCAAATCTTCCTCGTTCCTGAAAAATAAAAAACAGTTTCAGGAAGGTTCATCTAAAATGAAATAAATATTTACATCTGTTTGTTGTTTTATCTAAAATTTGTAGTGCAGGTCAAGCTTTTTTGGGTGATGAAAATTAAAAATGATTAAAAATCGATGTTTGCATTTTTTTTTTTTTTTTTACACAAAGAACAAGCATTGGATGTCAAAACCTTAAAATTATGTTGGTTTGAAATCGATTTATTCATCACTTGCAGTCCTATCCTTCAATTACGGATTGCCTCAAGTCTGGGCTGTATAAATGGGCTGGTGATGCTCAAAGTTTTGACACAGATGGTCCATATATTGAACTAGTTACTTCCCCAAACAACCCTGATGGATTTGTTCGGCGATCTGTTGTGAATCGCAGTGGGGGAAAATTGGTTCATGACCTTGCTTATTATTGGCCACAATATACTTCAATATCCTTTCCTGCAGATCATGATCTTATGCTGTTCACAGTTTCGAAAAGCACTGGTCATGCTGGGATGCGAATTGGGTAAGTCGAGCACAGTATATTCTTACTGAAAGTAAAATTTTACTTCCTCTTTTTTTTTTTTTTTTTTTTTGTTAAGTAAATAATTTAATAAAAGAATAAATAAACAAAACAACCTAAACTCAGCTAATTAAAGTTATCTAACACCCACACCAAGCAATTAATCCAAGACGCAATCTTAGGATCTCTCTTTCGAGCCTATTTAACTCCAACAAAAAAAGAACACAAAAGAGATCACAAAACAATCATAAACAACAAACAATTATATAGATGGATCTATACAAAATTTATAAAACCAAAAAATCAAATATATAACAAGCATTTCTAACAATATTTCTTTTGATTATATCTAAATCTAAACCTATAAAATTGTCCATACAATTTGTCATTATAATAAAACCAAAAGCTAAAGGCCACGCAATCAATCATTTTGCCTCGCCCAAGGAGACACCAATTCCTTTTGTGCTCGATTTGTCACTGCTAGCCCTCGACTAACCCACCAAAATTTTTCTTCCTTGTATGATATAAATTTGCTGATTATTGTTCTCAGAGAGATCAGAATTTATTATTTAACCATTTAAATGAACAAAACGGATCTTTGGTTTACGGCCTTGGACATCTTAATCATCGTAGATTTATTTGAACTCTACACATGTTCACTGCAGACTGGATATTAGAAGCATTTGTTATAACTATTGTATTTGTTTACCTCAACTTACTAAAAGCCATATGCTGTTGCATTTCTTTTATTTTCACTTGTTATATCTTTCAGTTGGGCACTTGTCAAAGACGCTGAGGTTGCCAAGAAAATGACAAAATTCATAGAGCTCAACACCATTGGTGTATCTAAGGATTCACAGTTTCGAGCAGCCAAGGTTTTGAAAGTTGTTTCTGACAGCTGCGAACCATCCAGCAGTGAAATTGAGTGCTTCTTTGAGTTCAGCCACCAGCAAATGGCCATGAGGTGGAAGCAACTAAGAGTGGCTGTGAAACAGAGTGGTCTATTTAGTGTGCCTGACTTTCCGCCTGAATTCTGCAGATTTCTTGGTCTTGCTTTTGAGCCTCAGCCTGGTAACGCTCATTTTATTATTTGAGCTCCATTCTCATCCATTATTTTTGGCTGCTAACTGATGTAGTAACAATCGCTTATGTAATTGTCATTTGCAGCCTTTGCATGGTTAAAATGTGAGCAAGATCATATAAGCGACTGCGAAAGCTTCCTTAGGGACAAGAACATCTTGACAAGAAGTGGGAAGCACTTTGGCTTTAGCCCGAAGTATGTGAGAATAAGCATCTTAGATCGCGATGAAATTTTTAATCTTTTTATACATAGACTGTCGACGATCATTTCATAACAGCACATTAACTCTGAAGGAGCCACTCTTGTATATGTTAAAGAAGAATTCAACACAATTGTATGGATCTACTAGTAAGAATTCTATGATCTTGATAGTACTGTTGCTAGAGTTCGTCTGTAAGTGGAATTGTGAGTCAGGGATTATAATTCTTGTCGATCATTGATTTCATGTAATGTAGGTTCCATTTGCTTCTGGGAAAAGAGAAAAGTGTAAAACAGCTATAGAATATAGAATTTTCCTTGTTATTTCGCTCCACAACTTTCAACATGAAATGAAAATGCTACCGAAGTAACTAAACTGATTTTATTGATAAAATCTGAACACCATTGCACATTTTATAAAATCTGAAAAGATGTCATCATCTACATCTTCAATAAACCCATAAATTCTCTTCCATAATGCCCTTGCCCTAATTTTAGCCAAATTCACAAAGCTGAAGACCATGACCAAAGAGTTGTCATGACTAAAGCTGCAATCAAGCTGAATCGAATTGAGTATTATTGGGTTCAAAATTGGAAATGCTAACTCCAGTTTGATTTGAGAAGTTACAATTGAATATAGTAACTTATACATTAACCAATTACCTTCTCCTCCATATTTAAAGTTTGGTGTTGAGTTGTATCTGCAAAATTTTAAAGATAAGAGGGACACATAAAATTTGTCATATTAAGAATCAAATGTTTAGTGAACAGATTCAAATGTAAGATTTCAGAAATATAAATGCAAAATTTTAAATTTTTAAGGGTTTATTAATACCATATTACTTGCCTAAGCTTGCGGGCTTTTGAGTTTAAAACATAGTGAGTTTGAATTTTGCTTGATAATAATTGAGTTGAACCCTATTCAACATAGGCCAAAATGAGATAGGCTGTGAGGGGCTTGGCTTGTTTATAATCTAGACATAACTATTTTCTAAACCTCTAAAATTAATTCAAAAAGATGATTACAGGTGACGATTACAATTAATCACTCTTACAAGGTTTTTTTTTTTTTTTTTTTTTGTAATTAAAGTATATATATTAACAAACAAAAAAAAAAAATACAACCTAAGCTCAGCTAACAAAAGTTAGCTAGCAAACCCAACA
This sequence comes from Anacardium occidentale, assembly GCA_026122585.1. Taxonomy (NCBI): domain Eukaryota; kingdom Viridiplantae; phylum Streptophyta; class Magnoliopsida; order Sapindales; family Anacardiaceae; genus Anacardium; species Anacardium occidentale. Next base: position 257,858 of record JAJEJH010000127.1, on the reverse strand, counting down.
ATAACATCACCCTTACAAGGTTGATCTGATTCGCTAAACATTAGTAGTGTTTATGATTTTAAACTCTACATCTAATGCATGGTATTTTATTTATTTACAAGTAATCTTTAGTAGAAAACGTAATGAAGTATGAGAAATATAAGTTATTTTCCGTAGTTCATAATGCATTTCACACATAACATGTCCTATGTAAAGGGCGGGACAAGAGAAAGATGGCTTAAAATAATTTTGTGAAATTTGTTAATAAAATTTTATCTTAGTAATAACAACTATATCACATATAAATAGCATAAGTAAATACAAATGTATTAAAGAAATATTAATACTGATTTAGGATTAAGAGTAGAAGAACTTTTAAGATCATTTTAACCCTTTAAATTGTCCCAAACAATTTCTATGTAACAATTTCGATGGAAATTATGGTGTTACCATCGGAAGGTGCTATCCCTCTTTGGATGATCAAATCTCTCTTTCATTCTCTTTGTATCCCTCAAGGTTATTGGTGTGACCATGTAAGACCATAGTGGGTTAGCCGTGAGCTGGTTCTGAATCAATTTAGAAGGTCATTCGGAGACTCAAGGACTATGGTAAACATCTTATTAATTTGCCATAGCCTTAAATCACGATGGATGAATAGCTTTATCAAATCCATATGTGATCATATTTATTGTGCAGATATTATCCTTCCATTGTCATATCATGATCGAATTCATATTCAAAGGATATCAAAATCTTGAATTTGATTTCTCTTTGAATAGTTGGGCGATATGTCTGAAGCTTGTCATTACAAAAAACCTTCTTATGACCTTTCATATACTCTAGCAAGAGATTTTAGTTTCTAACATATATTAACTTTCAATTAATAACTCAAATCTAGATAAAGTCAACAAATACTCTTAATCTTGTATGTCTGAGCCAATGGATCCCATCTTGACTATTGTTTCTGTCCATGAATGAACAACGATGACTAAGTAGGTTTTTTCATATAGAACATGGCTAGCCTCATACTCATACACCATATGAACCATGCGTATGTGAATAATCCAACCATAATGTCTCAGGTTAAAGGATTACAATGTACATTGCTATGACCAAATGATGAATCATTGACAACAAAGAATTCCTTATGATTCATCATTTTTCTCAATCATTTTTGATAAACAGATCACTATCTGTTAATCCATACTAATGTCCCCCAATGGCAAGGTTTTTGTCATCATCCAAACCTATATCAACTCTTAGTATCTTTTTTGAAAGCCTTCATGCATGACCCCCTGCTAGATGTCACTGTGCTGCTAGGATTTATTTATTATATAAGAAACTATATTATATTATTTTATTTTCTGACTACTTGAAACCCCTACACACTTGTTGTACTGAAAACATATGTTGTGCGAAAGTTTATAAATAAAATGTGGTGGAATGCTAAAATCCATTGTACAGTATCTTGAATAAAACTCATTAATTATTACTAATAATTAATATCTAAAAACATAGATGATAATATACATCTCATAAGCATGAGCAACATAAACATGCGAGCCAACATGTTATCTGCTAAAAACTGAATACATATATACATATATATATATATATGAAACTGAAAACATCGAGTGAGAACCCTCTCGAGCTGTATCCCACTCTCTCCAGCCATCTCGAACTCCAAGCTCAGCCCCCCAACTCAACCTGCAAGAAAAGGAAACTATAGGGGATGAGTGACAAGTCACTCAGTAAGCATCTCCTACCTCTACCCTTGGGTAGACTATAAATTGATATATTACTGGCTGACTACTAAGTTGATATATTACTGGCTGACTGCTAAGCTGATATATTACTGGTTGACTGCTAAGCTGATGAACTTAACTAAGTTCTCTGATAGTATACTAGTTTCTTCTCTGATCTTATTCTGGGCTCTCTTTTCTTTAATGTTCTCTTACTTTGTTTCTGTTTCACTACTGCTCGTCTAGTAACCTCAACTGAGTTCATTTCTGATCTTATATCGTATTCTTCACTAGCTCACTTACTGTTCGAGTATTACCTCATGTTGTGTCATAAATACATATATGAGTATACATAAACAACCCAGTATGAAGAGAAATCTAAGCGGTATAGCTAACTCACTGAGTTCTCTTCCTGATATTCATTATCCTATTCTTTGGCTCATTTATTGTTTTGTCATGGTTTATTCAATAAACCTGTTTATCCTGTTATATATATAATATTCTATATAGACTTATCTTTCTGGCATTTCATATTTTATCTATATCACTAATTATTAGCTTATCTGATAATTTCTCTATTTTATTTGCTCTTATGCCACGTATGACATGTTATGAAGTATGTTGAAATCATATTTAATGATGCTAAAAATCATAAATAGGCCCTTGGGCCAATTTACTGAAAACATCTTTCTGAAAGCTGATATTACTAAAATGCTACTAGGATCCAAAAATCCTAAAATACTGAAAATACTAAATAACATCTATATCTGACAACTATGTGTATCTGACTATACCTACTATACTGATCAAATTGATGAACACATGGATTCGACAACTTGGCCATGTAGACTGAACCATACAAATCTTTAAACCAATAAGCTGAAATTGAACTAATCTGATCGTAATCAAAAAGCTAGAATCCCACAGATGTCCCCTTGAATTCATCCTTAATAACTGACCTGGATATCAGACTTTAAATGCTGAAAACTAATGTAAGTGGATCCCTTGATCCCTTTATCTGAAAACACTGAGTTGACATGCCATGTCATGTACTGTATATCATGCATGATAATTTATCATTTCTTTCCTTCTAATTACATTCTATTTAGATGTATATCTGTTATAGTTTTGTTTTGTGTATTCTTACTATTTAGATAACTTATTAAGTATATTAATAAGTTTGCATATATTATTTTGTACATTGTATTTTGTCATTGTATTTGTAAGTTTCTTGTCTTATATGTTTCATAACTGTTTCTATTTTTATATGTATATATTGTATATGTTACTGTTTTCTTGTTTCCTGATCATGATCTGCTATTTAAGCTGTTTCTGAGCTACCATTAAGTTTCTTTTAGTTATAACTCTGGATTCTCTATGTCTCTTCCTTCTATATACTTATTCTTATTTAGAATATGTTGTTCCTTCTCTTATTTCACTTAAAATACGTTATTTGTTTCTTTATTACTGAAATTTTGCTGAATGGGAAGGAAATATCTTATTTTCACTAGGAGCACGAGTGTGCACTATCAGATGCACATACGTGCATGAAAGTGCACGAGCCGTGTGCTAGTCGTGTAATCCAACCGTGTTAGCTTATGGAAAAATCTGCTTTATTTCTCTTTTAATGCAAGTGCATGGTCGTGACCCTCAGGCATATGGTCGTGCCCCTACTATGATCCAGTTGTGCACGCCTAGCATGCATAACCGTGACCCTGCTAAAACAAGAATGCATATGCATGCGTTCTCGAGTACACGGGCGTGCACCCTACTCTGTTTTGACGACTATGGCTAAAACACGCAAGATCACCACCAATCTCAACTCAAATCTCTACCAAATCTTTAATTAAACATACTATAACATGCATACATGTTAAATACACTGCTATTGACACATTTTCCCCATCATTCACAGCCAAATCAAACTAATATCTCTTTAAACCCTTAAATACACACACACATTTATCAAGGGAACTAAACATGCTTCTAACTCCAAATCTCTCATCAATTCCATCATCATTTTATAAACATGTTAGTAAACTGGAAATATGCTTTTATAACTAAATCAACCTAACCAAGGAAATATAAACTATGGAAACAGGAAAGAAGGTAAGGACATACTTACCTAGAGCTGCTAATGACTTTAATCTCTTTATCTCTGGCTCAATCTTAGCTGGATTGACTGTTAAAAGCTGGCTAATCTCTCTCTCTCAAATAGTTAGGGTTAGCTAGAGAGAAAGGAAAAGAAAATAGATAAGAAGCTCATTGAAACTGGTGGAGGGAAAAATCTAACTTTATATATCAACAGGCATGCACGGGCGTACATGGCAAGAAAGGGACGCATGGGCATGTGTCCAGGGACGCACGGTCGTGCTCCTCCCACAAGCATATATATGGCCACCAAAAGACTACTTCACCCTCCTAACTCACTAAAAAATCTCTCTTCTAACCCGATTCAAGGCCTAAAAAGACCATCTTAACCTTGGGATGTTACACTTCAGTATACCTACTATGCAATGTTATTGCCTAGATAATATTCCTGATGTAAGAAAAAAAATTTAATAATGTCATTTGATAGTCAAAAGAGTTATTCGCACAATATATATATATATATATATATATTAAACAAACAAAAAAAGCAATTTATATATATGAACATAAGAATAATTTCTTATTATTAGATGATTTATTTACATTTATTTACAAAAATAAAATGCCTCTAAAATCGACAACATGAATAGTTTTTAGGACATATACTAATTGACCGGCATGCATCTCATGACAACATGGTTGTGTAGGACCTGTTGCCACGCGTACCCCTACTACTGAATACCGAGGTGTTTTTATTAATAATTTGAAAATACGGGTACACGCAACGGGAATCCTAGGGAATAAAATTCCTACTACTGCTATACAATCTGAATACAAATGTAGAAGTAAATCTGAAATTTCATACAACTAAAATATACATTTAACTATACAATGGGCCCAAACTGGCCTTTATCATATATACATAACTGTTCTGTACACTGTTTTACATCTGTATAACTGAAAATATTTACAACATGACCCATCAGGTCCAAAACTGAAATATACATACTGTAACTGTGGTGTGGGCCCTCTCCCGCTAGCCTCGATCCACCCGCTCCTCGGTAACAGTACCAAAACTTAAAAAAAATGGAAGAATGAGAGGGATGAGTGATAAAGATCACCCAGTAAGCGCTTCTTACTTCCCTCGAAACCCAAGCAAGCAACATGCAATCACAAACATGTCTGGCTTTGGCCCTATTCATACATCTAATCGCTTGCTAAAATCTGGAACTGCTTTACTGATTATCTGATTACTGATTAATCTGGTCTCATTAATTAATCATGCCATGATGTGTATGTCATGTCATACTAACTGAAATAACTATAGATGCATGCATCTGGATATCTCTATCTGTATGTACCCAAAGGTACCTGCTGTGCTGATCAGACTGATGAACACAGAGATTTGGCATCCTGGTCATATGGGTTGAACAATCTAGCTACTGGCTAGAAAGCTGAATAATAACTACTGACGATCTGGCTGGTGTCAGAAGGCTGAAACTGAAATGCTGAACAATCTGACTGGTGTCAGAAAGCTGAATCCCACAAATGCCCCCTCGAGTTCACCTATACTCTCACCCATACATCAGATTTTGAATACTAAAATTTACTGAATTCAGATCCCTTGATCCTCTCTAAAGCTACATGTCATGCTATGGTATGCATATACAGCTTTATTATCTGTAATTCTGCTTATCTGATGTTTATCTGATGCATTTTAGCCCTTAAACTGATTTCTCATGCTTTATTAATCAATTTCTACTCATTCTGGAAAATTCTACTACTACACGGGCATGTGGGCAAGGCACAGGGGCATGCAGAGGTCACACACGGGCGTGTGCCCAGACGCACGGGGTCGTGCACTGGTCGTGCATGCTACTGGAATTCTGGGCGTGTTTCACTGAAAATGCTTACACACAGCCATGTCCCTCAGGACACACGGGCGTGTGTCTGTAATTCTGGCCGTGTACACAGCGTGCACACAGGCATGTGTCTGGAAAAACAAAGACATATGATCGTGCCATGCAGGCACACGGTCGTGCGTCTTGTTCTTCAACAAGAACACCCGTCTGAAAATGCACAATTCACCAACCATTTCTCAATCAATTCCAAATCCACTTCTAATACACATTCCCAGCACCTCAATAAACATGTTTCAAGCATCCAATTCAACATGCATCAAGTAGCAAGGATTCTACCATGGAAGCTTAGCAATTCTCTCACTAAAACATTCTCAAACATGCATGCAAGGTTCAAGGATGGAAATTCATCATCATCTCAACATATTCTCATGTACAAAACTCATCAACATGCAATGGAATCATCCAAGCAACACATTTCATCAAAAACAAGCTGGGAAACTCAAGGAAGAAGTAAGCAAACACTTACCTCTCGCCATTGCTGCTGGAAGACTTTCTTTCAACTAATTTCTTGGCTCTCTAGCTTGATCGGGAGCTCTTGCTAGCTGGATTTTCTCTCTAAGGTTGGGAGGAGCTGAAACAAGGAAGAAATTTGCTAAAAATGAAAGCTGGGTGAGAAAAAGACTTAAATTTCTCTCGGCTCACTTATATACATGCACTTGCATGGGCGTGCACATGGAAAAATGGGCATTACTCATTTCCCGCGTATTCGCATGATCGAATCCTTTCGAAAAGAATCATACGAAAGCCATACAGGCTCTGGAAACTTACTAACTCACCCCTGAACTTTTCTAGACTCCCAATCTATTTCTGAATTTCATTTCTAACCCCAAAACTCTACCCCTAAGGGCTTTTTCTGAATCTAGGATGCTACAGGTTGTGCATGCCTTTCTACAAAAACTGTCACACCCATACTCAGGTATATTCAAAAATCCCTAATAGAAATTAACCTTAATGTTTTTATTAGAAATTCTTTTGGAAAATGTATAAAAGAGTGATATTTTACACTAAGGGTAAAATGGTCATTTTACAAAGATTCAAGGGATAATATGAGAACTAAAAGAAAGGACATAAAGTAATTTATATGTTTAAGAAGGTCATTCTTAGTAAATTGTATGAGGATGTAGATGGAATTCTTGAAAAAGATGAAAGGTAATTGTTATATTTTGCCCTAGGGGTAAAATGGTCATTTTAAATAGATTCTAGGGATAAAGTGGACATTGAGAAGAAATGGCATAAGGTAATTTATATGTTAGGAAGGTTGATTTTGGTAAATTTAATAAAGGGTATAGATATAATTTATAAAAAAAGGTGACGAGCATTTTAGAAACTAAGCATAATTAATTCATTAAAAGGGATAAATGTGCCATTTTTCTTCCATTTTTCCTTCTTCCCAGCAGCTGGATGTTCCTTACTCTTTTCTCCTTTCTTTTCTTCAATTTTGCAAGAAATCAAGAGAATTTGTGAATAAATTTGCTAGGATTTTTCAAGAAAAGTGTTTCTATCAACATCTAAGGTAAGAATCTTGCAAAAAATTATTAAAATTTTATGTATTAGGTGATGTTCTAATTCTTTAATGGTGGATTAGGAATTTAGAAGGAAAAAAACTATTCAAAGAAGGAAGAAGAAGCAAGGGAAAACCTTGAAGATAAGTAAATTTGATTGGAAAAGTTAAATTTCTCATCTTAGGGCTTATGGAAAAAAAAAAAGAATGGGATTTATTATTTTTGATAGTTCATGACATAAGAAATAAATAATATTATGGAGATGGGATGAAATAACATTAATTTTAAAAGAAAATATTTGATGTACTTCAGGAAGAAATTTGGTTATGCAAAAAGAAAATGAAGAAAATGGATTTGGAGTGAATTTGATATTGATATGTTATGTTGATATATGTATGATGAGAAATTTAACTTGCTATGTAAACTTGGAAAATGAATATAGTGATATGGTAATGTTGAAATGTGATATTAGTAAGTATTCAAGATGTATTCATGGTAAAGTTTGATTAATCATGCAATATTTATATATATACAAGTTGTGATGACTTGGTGTTTGTTAAGATGGTGTGACCTAATTTATTTTTAGTAAGCTTAAATGATAAATATTTGGTGATGGTAACTTAGAAGTTAGAAATGTCTAAGTCACACCTTAATAAATCTCATGTCTATCCTTGTAATAATAATGTACGAGGATGCTTAGCAAATAAGAAGATATTAAGCAAAATAAATCTGATACAAAGATTATGTGAATGTATAACAACTAAGAAATGAGTGCATACATACATATACACACTTTTCATGATTTAATAAGTCAGTAAGCATTTATAGAAAAACATTTTCTTATTTATAAACTTAAGTTTCTCCACACAGATTGAATGTTTATAAACTTAAGTTTGCAGTCAGTGAAAATGCATAAAAAGTATGTACATTTTAAAACAGTTTTACAGTAAATTGTTGCGATGGGAAACTTATGAGTACCCTTGCATACACACCGCCAAAAAGGAGCGACTTTAGATTCAAATGTATTATACAATCCATTCAATGTGCATGTAGGATGAGGATTATATCTAAATAGTTATATTGCTCATATGGCCAAAGTTCCTAATCTATGCCTCAGTTTAGTCCAATTGACAAGTACAAAAAGATTTCAAAAACAAGTAATAAGTTTAGAAACACATGTTTTAAAGCTATATAGACATATTATAAAGTGTATTAAGTATATATTATGCAATGCATGTCATTTATCATATTTACGTATTTATGGTGCTATATCAAAGAGAAAGATTTTATAAAAATTAAGCGAGATCTAATAGGGATAAATGCATAGCCAATTTGATTTACTTACTGAGTCATTAGTGCTCATCCTGTTAAATTTCATTTATTTTGTAGGTACTCATTGAGCAATGGTCGGAGAGAGTCATGGCACAGGCATTGGCATGACACGCGTCTCCATTAACATTAGATGGATATATTTTGAGATTTTGAGATATTGTAGATATTTTTATGTATTGTATATAAGTTTATGATGTTTGGTTTATCAGTTAAATATATCATCTAGAAAACATTTTTACATCTTCTACTAATGAAATCAAGTAGATAACGGTTTATGTTTTATTTCGGATAGTAGTTGAGTTATATAAATCTAGTCATTTGGTAGGAGTAGTAAATTGTGATAGAATAATTAGAAGTGTTTACTATGATTTTTTTTTATGAACATGATAAAAAGAAATTTTGTTCTGGGTTGTGTTATTTCTGGGAAAACTCTTGTCCTTTTTCCTTAGAAATAAGTCAGCTCTAGAGGGTTTACAAAACCTCCTTACCTTTTATCAATTATCTTGGTTAGAACTCTAACTTTTTTTCAATTACAAATCATCTATTCTCATTTTATATCATCAATCATCATAATTGACCCTCAAAAACTCATGAAGATGAACCATACAGTAATGAATCTTGACCTAAACTACTCTCACTCATCATCTTTAATCAAGAACATGTAAGTCATCATTCTAAGCCCAACGTAACCATTATGCATGTTTCAATTTATGAATTAACATAATATAGTTGTAAAAGACCAATAAAATCTTTTCTCTTCGTCAAACTTTAATGATTAAACTCTATTCAACGACAAAAAACCTTTTTTGACTCTCAAGAATTCTGTCTAAAGTTATGGAAAGATTGAAAGCACTTATGAAAAATCTAGATACAATGGCCTTCATATTAGGCTTGGTCAACTAATCATGCATGGGTGTGTATCCATGCTAGAAATGGATTTTCTCATCTTTAGACTACACACATGGCCTAATCATGGTCATCCACATATACCACTCTTAATAAGCTTCTAAATGAATCTTTTATCCTTGTTAAGCTAATTTTTTAAGCTTAAAAAATGTTTTTAAGGCTAAGGAATGACTTGAATAGCCTTATACGTACCTTTAGGTGTTACACTTTAACGTAGTTTTAAAACTTGGTTGTAAAAAAGTAGTATCCTTAAGATTCCTCTAGGATACCCTACAAAACACCTTTTGATATATGGTTTAACTAATTCAAGTTAATTGCTTAAGTATAGTGTTACCACTATAGGCAACTAAGTCATTAGGTTCCAACCTGATTCTTATAACATGCATAGTATGTTATACCTTGACTTTAAATGGAATGAAACTCTTGTGTAGGTTGTATTCTCTAGGGTATATCCTTCGCACACAATGGGGTCTATCAAGTCCTACTTAGCTCAAGTATTCATTTGAACTTGACAATTAAATATTTGTTTTATTAGCTCTAGCTAAACTTGCAAGCACTTTTACCTTTACTAATTTTATATTTCATTCTTAGATTCTATCAATTTCTTCAAGGGATCTATCTTTGTGCATAAGAAGATTCACAAACACCATTTGTTGAAATTATAAATGAGTCAAATGAAAATAGAATGGTTAACAAGCTCAACTTGTTACCCAACATTCACTACTAAGAAGATGGTTAAAAATTGAATAAGACTCCCATTATCTCTACTGAGAGGTCATTATAGTCATTTTGTCTAAAAGACTTATCTAGCATCCATTACTCAACCAAGTTAAATAAATCTAATTACTAGCCATGACTTATGTGCCAAGGTTAAGTTCAAATCCACAACTAAGTTTGTATGTTGATTGGGAATCTTCGAAATAAATATTGTTTAAAACATTCATAAGTTTATTTGTGAAATAAATTAAAGTTACAACTATTTTGTTTCTCTCACTTTGCCAAAAGGCTCCAATGAATAACATGCAACTAATATCTAACATGTCGGTCCACCTCTCCTCTAGTGAACATGTACTCTGCATCGGTTTTTACATATCAAAACAAATGTAAGAACTATATCACATGTCAAGGACTTGAGACGTCAAGGTATAAAGGTACAATTCTCAATCATACCTAAAGTTAAAGACTTATTCTTCCTCTTCTTGTCAGCAAGTAAGGTTTTGCATACAGGTTCACCTCGTCGAAAAAAACTACCTTTCCTCTACTACTCATGCTATTAGTAGGGTTAAATGTATCTTGAGGCATTAGTTACGAGTCAAACTTAAGTTTGGTCTTAACCTTACTTTTTTCCTTTTCTATTTCATTATGACACCATGCTTGAGTTCAACTAGTGGATCTTACTCAACAAAATACAATATTCTTTTCTCTTTTAGCACAATTTGGACTATTGATACAAGGTGATGAATCTCACCTCTAACTCAAAGCAAAAACTTTGGGCTATGGAATTAATGCAATAAGCTAGGTTAGTACAGTTTTTAATATACACCTAGGCTGTTCTTACCAAAGCTTACTTAGGGTGGGTTGCGATATAATTATATAAGGCTAGGCTATATTTTACATAATTTTTATTTTGTTCAAGATGGGTTTTGGGTCTTATTTTTTGGTGAAGTGTTGGCATGCTTGTACATAGGTTTTTTAGGTGAGTCTTGTGACTTTGCTTAGGTCTTTTTTAAGCTCTATCTTGATCTTTTTGAGATAGACACTCAAGAAGGACATGCTTTGTTTCTTCTAGCATGTTTTTGTTTCCAAACATGTTAGTGTCTTAGTCCCAGTCTAGCTTACCCATTTTAGCTTGCCTAAATCATAAAGTCCATAAAAAAGGCCCGCATCACTGCATATGCTTATTAAGGCCTAGTATAGAGAATAAAAGCTCTATAAAATATAGCCCAACCTGTAAAGGATATCTAACTTGCCTTAACTTATTATCTTTACAGCCCTTATAATTCTTATGACCTCAATTTCCTTCCCTCCACAAAACTCTAGCCCATGTCCCTTAAATAAAAGTTTCATTATAGTAAACCTACTTATATAGCCTAAAGCTAGACTTGAGTCGAATATGTTTGAATTTGTATTTAGTTTGGTTTGAACAAACCTAAACTATTTGAATCGAATATGAATATAAACCCGAACTATGATTCTAAAAATTTATAAATATGGACCAAACATGAACACGAATTAAAAATTTTTAATTATATTTTATTAATTATAATTTTTAATAAAATATAAATATGAAATAAACAAACCGAATGTGCATGCAAACTAAACACAAATCTAACTCTGAAACTCGAACACGAATCTAAATTTTATTATAAAAATGTTTGACGAACATGAATCCAAACACAAACTAAATCATAACAAATGAACCTAAACATGAACATTTACATGTTCAAATTTAGTTTAACTCAAATCTAACCCTAATATAGCCTATTAGGTCTAAGAATAAGCCTTTCTGCATATCCCAACCTAGTACAGTATTATGTCTATCCCTAAATAAGAAGCTCATTCCTTAGCTATAGTGATGGAGATATATAAGGTCCCAATTGCTTTGCTATTCCAAATTGCATTTGTAATAACATTTCTAATAGACATGTCCACAATTTTGATCATATTAATTCTAATTGACTCGCTTTTCTTGAAACCATCTCGGACACATTTCATTCTCCTCATTTATTCCACTAGCCATAATTCCATGATCCACAAGCCTATTACTCTTTCATTGCATAAATGAGTACCACTTACTGTAGTGACCCCGCCCCAGGCCTACTGTGCGCAGCTAATATATATATATATACTGATAATAATAAAATATGCTTGTGACGGAGACCCCTACGAGGGAAAAGAATTTAAACTGCTACTCAAAATACTTTAAACAATAATATACGGAAGCGTAAATTATAAAAAACTTTAATAAAAGAAGTCATAAAGACTTTTTCTGGAAATCCCAGGCTGTTCATGTATAAATCCATACAGTGCATAATAATATAGTACACACAACAGAAATACATGAAATGCGATTAACAAAGCGAATGAGCTGAATCTCAAAACTAGCTGCCGAGCCATGTCCCCAAAACCTCACAGTTGATCGCCGCATCTCAGTCCCCAAAACTCACTGACCTGCAAAAGGGAAAGGAAAGGAAAGGGGTGAGTGACAAAATCACTCAGTAAGAATTTCCTATCTCTTACACAGACAGGTCGTCAAGCAAAGGCTGATCCTCGATCAGACCTCGAAATTCTCAGCTTATTGTTTTCTCAATCTTATCTTATTTCTTATTTCTTTACTTTCTTTAATCATTAAGTTTTCAGAATTCTTATGTGTTTTATGCTCTGTACTTAGCTCTTATCTCATATGTTCTCATGTATATGGTACATGACATGATATGCATGCTCTGATGCCATGTAATCTCATTTCTCGTGAAACATGCCCTTCAAGCTAATTTTCTGAAAATATACTCTTTTCTGAAAACTCTTTCTCATTAAAATCTCTGATCCAAAGATCCTCATATATATACATATAATATATCTGAAAACAGTATCAAAAGTATTGTATCTGAAAAATATCTCTGCTATGCTAGCCAGTCTGAGGGATTCGACACCTTGGCCTCGTGAGCTCATACCTAAAAGAAAACTACTCGTGCACGACCATGTTCTCTCTAGTGAACCATGGTTTCCCTCTCTGCGGGCGTGCGAACTCACAGGTGCCCCCTCGTATCCACCCCTAACTGATGTCCGGAACATCGTATATATATATATATATACTTTTTAAAACATCTCTTGGATCCGTAGATCCTTTTTCTGAAAATATCTCATGTATGGCATGCCATGATCAATGTTTCTCAATCATGCATGAAATGATGTTATATCATCTTATTCTTATGTTTCGCATGCTTAGAATTCACTTAGGGAAGCTTAGGGTTGCTTATTCCTTAATTAAAATCACTTTTCTTTATTTCTTAAGCCACACGGGCGTGTGTGCTAATGTGCACGGGCGTGTGTCAAGGCACACGGGACCGTGAGCCTCTTGTGTTGATGGGCGTGCAACATTCTGGAATCAATTCTCAAGAAATCAAGGAAAAGGCTGACCACACGGGCGTGTGGTGCGAATACACGGGCGTGCATGGCTGGGCACACAGGCGTGTATCACACTGCACGGGTATGTGTCTGCCTCAGCACCCTCCCGTGTCTTGCCTACACGGGCGTGCTTAATTGGGATCTCACACACGGGCGTGTCCCCTCGGGCACACGGGCATGTGTGTGGATTTTCATACGCACACGGGCAGGAAGCAAGGCCATGTTCATGCAGATTTGAGGCCACACGGTCGTGTCCCCTCGGGCGCACGGTTGTGTGCTCAACCCAAAATCTGTAGAATATGTCTGGAAACCCAGAAATCCAACTCAAACACATCCAAAACTCAACCAATCTTCAATTAATCACAAACATAACACATTCTCATGCCCATAAACACATTCAGCTGATACATTTCTCATTTAACTCATCAAATCTTATGCATTTCTCATCCAAAGCATACCCAACAACATACACAACATACATTGCACATTCAACTCAAGAATCATCATGCATTTCATCATTTCATCATCAAATCATGCTGGAAATCATCCACAACATGCAACAAACATCTAGAAAGCTGGAAAATCAGAAAAGCATGCTGGAAACCTAAGTGAAGAGGTAAAGAAATACTTACCTCTTGCCATGGCGTTCGGATCTCTCTCCCTAGATGGTCCTGGATCTCTCACCGGAACAATGGCAGCTGGCTGGACGATTTCTAGTCTAGGGTTCGCTGGAAAAAGGAAAGAGAAAAGCTGAGGGAAATAAGCTGCGAGGGAAAAATGTGGGAAAAATGTGGGAAAAAGAAATATATCTCATCTTTCTCCTAGCACACGGGCGTATGCCCCTCAAATTCTCAATGTCTCTCTCTTTAACCCCTCAACTTAGCCTAAATGACATTTCTACCCCTAGGCTATTACACTTACCAAATTAAAATCTTGCCATTAACTATAATGTTTCCCCCATAATAAAATTCATAAGAAGCCAACCCATGAATATATCTATTAATAACAACATGCTTGCCACTTAACCTAAATAAGCCTACCACTTAGAAGCAAGGTTTTTGTTGCATGCACAATGGACGTACAACATATTTAACAAAAAATTTTAATGATAACCAACCTATAGTCTTGGCAAGCAACAACATAAGAGGAAGTATACACAAGACTCCATGTGAACTTTTCGTAGTCACGTCAACACAAAAGATAAAACCCCTTGCAAGCACTATGACCAACTTTACATAAATAACATACCACCTTTTTGATAAGTGTCAATTTATAGAGTTTTAGGGGGTAATTTGACCATTTTACCCCTATTATGTGTATATTTTGGAATCTCGAGTTTTCATGTTTACTTTTATAGGAAATTTTAATTTTGATATGAATTCAATGGAAATCAAGCTAAAAAGACACTTATGAAGAACTAGCTGGTGGTTCGAATTTAGTCCAACGAAGATTAAGCGATCGAAGTGTAAAAAGAAAAGAGAGCATTATGCACTATGGCCGGGAAATAAGGATTTTCAATAAGTTTGAGTTTTTTATTAAAAAAGTAGTCTTCAAATATCTCAAGCTTTTTATACGACTATTATGGGAAAAAAGGATTTTTTTTCTAACTCCTAACGTCAACCTTTTCCTCAAAAGGTAAGAGCTCAAGCGACTAGTCTATTTATTATCACCAAAGCCTATCTTCAAGGGCTATAGAAGTAAATCACAAAGACAAAAGCTCATATACAGTCAAAGGGCAATGGTTGAAATATCATAAAGATAATGGATGGAGAAAAGGCAAAGTTTCCATCCCATAGAATGATCTAACCTGAAAAAACTAATATCAAGTCAAGCTAAAGACTATAAACAAGCGCTTATTGGGAGACAACCCAAGTTTTATCCTTAATGTTCCTTTGCTTTTCATTTTTCTAGTTTTTATTTTTTTTGTTTGTTAAGTTGATTTAATCTAAAATTTTATTTGAGGTTGTTTTGTTATTAGCAATGGCTATGGAGATTTTTTTTTTAATTTCAAATCTTAATGCATGAGAAAGCAAAGGCACCTCGCACAAAATAACGGAAGTAGTTCTAATTTTTTACTTTCCTTATTTTCCATTGAGGACAACATCAATGCTAGGTTGGGGGTGAGGAAAAGTTAGAACTAGAATTGCACGCATGGCAACATCAGTGGCAAATTTTGAAATTTTTGAAATTTTGTTTTGTTGTTGAATTACGAAATTGAATGATAAGCTATGATGAATGATTGGTATGTAATAAGCTAGCTTTGTTTGATTTAGAAGTGTAAAGAAATGCAAATCATGAAATTAAAGCTTTTAGGTTTGAGGACTGTATGGTTGATGACTAAACTTGAGGAATTGTTTAGGTTTTGTGTTCATGTATGCAAGTGACAAATTTAAAACCCCTAGATAGACCTAATGGCTGTTTGAACTATGGTTGAAAATGTATATTGATTAGATCCTTAGATAGAATGAGTATGTAGACGAAGAAAACATCAAAGGCATGAAATAAATTTTCAACTAATCAAATGCCTTAGTTGTTGAGTAGGTTAAGGTTGGCATGCCTATTTTGAATGACCCTCGAATAGAAAGCAACTAGAAATAAGAGTACACAAAGCATATTTGCTTTGTGACTTGTTGAGTAACTAGGTGGTAGTATTATAAGTATCAAGTATTCACATAAAAAGACTATTTGACAACCTAAGGAAAACAAACAAAGCCTTGAAAAATTATACGTAAAATAAAAGAACAACAAAGAAAAATATCATTAAGCATGATATATAACAAGAATAAAAGTTTTGACATTGAGGATTAAGGCATTGTCACTAATATATATCAAAGGAAGACAATTAAATGGTTTGTTTGAGAGGACTTGTTTATAAAATTTGTTTTGAGTCATTTGTACATGTGGATGGATACATGGATTATATTCTTAAAGTTTTGTTGGTGGTTTGTGAATGAGATGGATGTGAGAGTTGATAAAGTAGTGGTGTGCTATTTTGAAATACTTTTGAGGAGAATGAGATTGGTAAGTTGTGTGTTGATTATTTGTTATAGTTTATGTGACATTTGTATGAGTTAATTATTGTAACATTATATATATTTGCTCTCTCTCTCTCTCTCTCTTTATATATATATATGGATTTGGTAAATGATGTTTGTGGATAACATCATTGGAAACCCTTACAAGACTATAACTCATCCACTAGGATTGCCTAAGGTCAAAGGTTTGCTACATAAGTTAAATGCAACCATCACAACCTACGGAAGTGGTTTAGTTAGTTAGGAAATGAATTAGTTTAATTTTATTTTCATTTTTTGGTTCTTCCTTTGTTCTTAATAATTCACTTATTTTGCTAGGAACTAGTAAAAAGCTAGTTAGGGGTTGTAATAAGTGTCAATTGGATGTATAATTTTGTGGTCAATTCATAGAGTATTAGGAGGCAATTTGATGATTTTACCCTTATTATGTGCATATTTTAAGATCATGGGTTTTCATGTTTAGTTTTGCTAGAAACATTGGTTTTGATATGAATTCAATGGAAATCAAGTCAAAAAGACACTTATGAAGGACTAGTCGCAATTCAAATTTAGTCTAAGGAAGAATGAGTGATCAAAGCATAAAAGGAGAGAGCATTATGCATCATAGAAGGAAAACAAGAGTTTTCAATAAGTTTAAGCTTTATACTGAAAACATAGTCTTCAGCAAAGTTATAGTGCACATGTCAAGCATTGCATAAAGTTATTATGGGAAAAATTCAAGTTTGTTAGAGCCCTCAACCATTGCCACAAATTCAACCCTTCTTGGTGAAATCTTATGTTTGACATTTAAGAACTAAAATGGTCATAACCTGAGATTCCAAAGTCCAAATGAGGTCATTCAAACACCAAATGAAACTCGACATCTAGGGTTATAAAATTCAGATTCCTAAAGCTTTATGCCACATCACAATACCACAACACTAGATGTAGTAAAAATCTAGAAACTTAACACCATAATATGATCCCCTAGCATCGAAGCATGCAAACATGGCAAAAACTCAGTGCCACAATATGATGCCACAGCCTAGCATCATGCAACGGAAATCCACATTTTTTAAGACTCTTTTCTTGGCCCTAGGATATATATTTCCATTGCATACGTATCTAAAAAGAGATAGCTACCTTAGGACAATTTTTGAGAGATTTTTCATATAATTTTGAGAGATTTTTTATTTTGTTTTGGAGATTTGATGAAAACAAAAAAGATTGTAATTGTGAAATGATTTTCAGAAGTTTTTAATAAAGATTCAAGGAGTTAATCTGGTTTCTCCGCTATGTTATGCATGAATCAAAATATTTATTTTACTTGATGATGAACTAAATAATTTTTACTAAGATTAGGGCTAGCTAATTCAAGGATTTGTAATTTTTTTTATTATGATTTATGAGCATGTTATTTCACTATAAGTTTGTATTTTGAACATAATGTCTATTAGGTATCTGGCCAATTTTCATTAGGAATTCTATTGTATGATTGACACCGAGAGGTGATATTGCATAAAAGCTGTGAAAATACAAATCATAGATTAATCAAATATAGAAATATATTTAGTGATACATGCAATAGTCATAAGCATAGTAGGCTTGTGTTGAAGGCTAATGGATTCTTAGACTTATTGCATTTTCATCTGATTAAACCTAAATAGAGATATCTGGGTTATTAGATTATGAAATAGGATTAATATTACTTGAGAAAGAATATTGATCAACTTAGAGAGTTTTGATGTCATATGAATAACACAGTATCTTTATTCGTATAGAAAACCTACCTTAAAGTGAATTAGTAAGCCCAAAATCTTAATATTGTTCTACATATTGTCATCCTATTACTTACGCTTGATTATTAATTGTTTGTTTTCATATTTTTATTTTATTTTTAGATTTAATTTCAATTCATATTCATTAGTTTAGATAAAGTAAGGGTAATGTCATCTTGGCACTTGCTTTCACAATTCTGTGGATATAACAATCCAGAATACTTCCCTTATTACTTTGATCTTGTACACATGTAGGAAGTTAAGGTTTAAAACTTAACACATCAATTTTTTTCCTATATTGAAAATACCATTTTAAGAACTAAGTTTTGCTACATGCACAATGCACATAAGTAATGCATGCAACAAAGACTTTTTTTCTAGTCTATAGCCCACCTTTTGGCAAACAAAAGCACATAAGGCAACATGTACAAAAATCATAGCCAACATTTCCCATGCTTAAAATTGAGAAGTAGCATCTGCATGTAAATCAACCATGGGATAATATATAAAGATTTTCCTTTCAACCTTCAAGGAATTTTAAAAAACCTACAAAACAAGGAACACATTAGTATAAGTCTCTCCTATATTTCGCTCTTAGATCTTTCCTTATAATAAAATGTCCAAGAATTTTATCACTTAAAAGGCCCTTATGAGTTCCTCTCTTACTTTGACTACCTAACAAAGGCTTAAGGCAACTAATCGCAACCTCTTTTCATAGAGAAGATTCATGGCTTTTAAAAACATTCCAAGAAAGGGCCCATCTAATGGCCAAGGTATTATTTTAACTAGAAAACAAAAAGTTGCTCAACTCTTAGTATTTGAGCTTCGCTTCCAATGACCTTATTATTTCCTTCAAACAACTGACTTAGGTTAGCACATTTTTTATGACCCAAAAACCCGTACATATGCCAACCAATCAATTCTAGCTGACCGAGTAAGATAAACTTAGGAGTTTATGACCACTTACACTTACAGTTTCAGATTAGATAAATCAGAGGTTATCAATTTCATTATAGCTTGAACCCTAGCCACCTTGGGTAACTGATAAGTGTCAATTGCATATATAATTCCGTGGTGTATTTATAGAGTTTAGGGGGCAATTTGATTATTTTAACCTTATTATGTGCATATTTTGGGATAACAAGTTTTCATATTTGGTTTTACAAGAAATATTGATTTTGATGTGATTTCAATGGAAATCAAGCCAAGAAGACACTTATGAAGGAGTAGATGGTGGTTTAAATTTAATCCAAGGAAGAATGAGTGATTGAGGCATAAAATGGGAAGAAGAGCATTGTGCACTACAATGGAAAAACAAGAGTTTTCAATATGTTTGAGATTTGTAATGAAACACTAGTCTTTAGAAAAGTTGTAATGGACATCTCAAGTTTTTTAGAAAGCTATTATGGGAAAAAATTCAAGTTCGTTTGGGCCTTCAACCGTTGGTGCAAATTCAGGCCTTCTTAGTGAAATTTTGTGTCTGACCACTAAGGACTAAAATGGCCATAACTTGAGATTTCAAAGTCCAAATGAGGTGATCAAAATCCAAATGAAATAGACATCTAGAGTGATGACTTTGATGAAAACCAAAATTTAGGATTCCAAAAGCTCCATGTTGTAGCACAACATCATCGCACCAAATGCGACAAGAATCCAAAATGTCCATGCCGCATCATGCCCAGTTTGTATTTGAGGTAGAAACTCCATGCTGCAACATCATGTTGTGACATGGGCACTTTTAGCAAAACTTCAATTTTTCGAAACTCTTTCCTAACCCTAAGTATATATATAATTGTAACTTTAGAAAATAAGAGAGTTATCTTAGGAGAGCTTTAAAGAGTTTTTTCCAGCAATTTTAGGAGATTCCAAATTTTGTTTTAAAGATTTAATCGAAAGCTATTCGGATTGCAATTGTGAGACAAATTTTCATCAACTTTCAATAAAAGATTTAGCAAGTTATCGAGTTTTATTCTTATTTTTCATTATGCTTTCTTGGAATCTGATTGTTTATTTGTGTTTAATGATGAACTAAATAATTTTTCCTAAGACTAGGGCTAGCTAATTCATGAATGTGTAGGGTTTTTCAATTATAAGTTACGAGCATATTATTTTATGTGAGTTTGTGTTCTGAACTTAATACCAATTGAAAACTTGGTCAATTTTTAATAGGATCTCTATTGTGTGATTAAAACCGAGAGGGGATATTGCATTAAAGTAGCAATAATACAAACCATAGATTAATCGAATATAGAGATATATTTGGTAATAGTCATAGGCATAATAGGCTTGCACTAAAAGCTAGTGAATTCTATAGAACTTAATGCATTTTCATCTAATTAAACCTAGAAAAAGATATTTAGGTTATTAGATTGTTAAATAGGATTAATATTACTTGAAAAATAATATTGATCAATTTAGAGAATTCCATTGTCACATGAATAACATGTGATATTCAATCGTATGAAAAACCTATCTTAAAGTGAATTAGTGAACCTGAAATCTTAGCAACATCTCGCATATTGTCATTCGATTTACCTAGGCGTGTTTATTAATTGTTTGATTTCAGTTTTTATTTTAGTTTTAGATTTATATTCGATCCACATTTAATAGTTTAGATAAAGTTAGGAGTGGTGTCATCTTGGTACTTACTTACGTAATCCCATGGATATGACAACCTTGAATATTTCCCGTATTACTTTGAACTAGTACACTTGCTAGGAAGTTAGGGTTTAAAACTTAACACATTAAGTTTTTGGTGCCATTGTTGAGGATTTCATCTTAGATAATATCGAGGTATGTTACTTCTAATTTTACTTCAGACATTTTAGTTTCTTGTTGTTTTAGTTTATTTCTCTTTATGTTTCTATTTTATGATGCTTCTTGATCTTGTTTGCTTTGCAGGTTCTTACCTAGTGCATGACATGCACTAGAAAACAGACAATTGAGCCTTTTGATCCCAAGATAGAAAGAGCCTTACATCAGTTGATGAGGCAAAGAAGAGCAATGGCAGACAATCAATAGATAACACTGCCAGCTTTAGAGTAAGTTAATTGAGCCATAAACCAACAATCTTTGATCAATTATGCGATTCTTGTAGTCGAAGGAACAACTTCAAGCATAAGGCAACCATCAATATAGGCTAACAATTGTGAGATCAAACCAAACATAATCCATATGATTCAGACGTGAATTCAGTTCAATGGATTACCTAGTAATGATCCAAATCAACACATTACCAATTTTCTAGAGATTTGTGCTACTTTCAAATAGAATGGGGTTATTGACAATGCTATCAGGCTAAGATTATTCTCTTTTTCTTTAAGAGATAAAGCAAAAAATTGGTTAAACTCATTGCCTATTGGATCAATCACTACATAGGACGCGATAGCATAGAGATTCCTAGCAAATTCTCTCCTCCATCAAAGACTATAAATCTACGTAATGGCATTACAAGTTTCATACAGTACGATATGGAGTCACTATATGAAGCATGGGAGAATACAAAGAACTACTCCAGAAATGCCCACACCATGGCTTGCCCATATGGTTTTAGGGACAAAGTTTTTATAATAGTTAATGTCTACTAATCTTCCTAAAAAGTAATCTTCAAACCGTAGCTTTCAAAAATCCGCCCATTTTATCATCACTTAATCAAATCCGTAGGAAGTAATCATGCCAAGAATCAAGATGACTGTGGCAAAAACGAAGGCTCAAGCTTATGGAATAGCCATGCGAGATAATCAACGAAGAAAAATCCTTGAAGCCATTACAAGTAAAGGTATTTACATTAGCCGCTAATTACATTTACGTATACTAGTTGATGTTGGCTTAGATGAAGAAATAGGAAGATTGGTTGGTAATGCTAGATGGTGGAAATTGTTCACAATGTAATATGAAGTATATGAGAACTTAGTAAAAGAATTTTATCGTTCACTGAAAATTGAAAGGATGTTAGGGGAAATATAAAGGATTATGTAATGTAATTTATATTGCAAGGAAATGAATTTGTTGTTACTCCTGAAACCCTTGCACAATGGTTGGAATGTGATTGTGAAGGATTATTAGATGTGCCCATAGGATATAATTCGAATGAGGCATGGCGTAACTTAGGAGGAGTAGGAATCTTTAATGCACACACTTCGAAAAATAGTTTATTTGAGAGTCTAGCTTTACGGGTAGTACAAAGGATGATTACGTATACTTTGAATGTGCGACAACATACAAACGGACACGTATTTTGTGTTTTGTGGTTGAATGTATATTGCCATTTGTGGTATTTGGAGTTGGTGGATAAATGAATATATATATGGAGTGTTTATGGCTCTTTATTGTAACTGGGCAGTATTTGAAAAACAAATAGAATTATGCCACAATTTATTTTTTATTTTTTATTTATGACCAAAAAAAGGGGGAGAAAGAGTAGAAAAATAAAATGTGTTTTCATCTTTGCAAAATTGAATAAGAAAATGGGAGTAAAGTGTAAAAGAGAGGGGGAATTTAAGCTAATTTGAAAGGGGGAGGAAGAGTGCAAATTAATTTGAATTATGTCTCATCTTAAATTTGAATTATGACACATTTTAACATATTTTTTGTTATCAATCAAAAATAGGGAGATAGTTGAACCCTTAGAGTTTTGATGATAACAAAAAATGATGTTAAGTTAACTAATATGTCTTTGGCATGTTTGAAATCATGACCAAAATAGGACAAAACTATGTTTATGTTTTGTAGACAACATGTACGACTGTGACAATAATATGTACACTCGTACATAGTTCATTTCGGTCTCATACATGCATTTTCATGACATCGTGACGTTGCTCGTGCTCGATATCTATATAAAAGTGATTAGTCATTTATGCTCATACATACTAAATGTATGCCCGTGACATACCAATCCTATATCAGTCACGAGCATAAAAGTCTCTTAAGTGTGCCCCGTGCATAAGTCAAAAAGAGTCAACTAACATGTATGCCCATGATGGTTGAAAGTAATGCCCATACATATGAAGGAAAGAGTCATGCCATCTAAGTCACGATCAGCTCTGCCCATCCAAGGTCAAAGTTTCAAAGTCAAAGAACCTATACGCCCGTGTATTATTGAAGTATGCCCGTGCATAGGTAAAATATGGAACGTACATATCCTTGTATAAGGTACCGTGCATGACTCTGTACTTGATTCTAGAAGATAAAGGGACCAAGCAGTCACACCCATGAATAATCTGGTCGCGACCATACACTTGCTGGTGCCATGAAAAATTTGATTGTTAGAAGAACAACTCGAGGCATTAAATGATGAGGTCATACCCGTGACTCTCTATTGATGCTCGTACATAAAAGCAAATTTCAGCTTTAGTTGTTGCAATGAATCTATTTCTTTTCCAATGATCTCTACTATTTCTAGTAAGTTTTGAACTATAAATTGGAGACTCTTTGAAGTGAAAAAGGTTGGAGAACTAGTGCACACAACAAAACTTTAATTTTTTCTCATTCTTACACTTTATCTATCATTCCTCTCATTGCATATTCTTGAGGAAAAATTGTTTGTGTAAAGCTTTCAATCAGCCTTAAAGAGCTAATATCATTTTTATATCTTGCTTACAAACTCATTGGGTGCAATCCCGTATAACTGGTGTTAAAGGTAAAATTCCCTTGAAATCAAAACTATATTATGGGTGTAATCCCGATTCAACTAGTGTAAGCAGTTGGGTGTAATCCCGATTGAACTAGTGATATGAATTCATATCCACTCTTGTGTATGAAATCGAAGATGACTTCAACAATCAAGTTTTCGATGCCCACAATGTGTATGTCAAGCCTTCAAAAGTGCATTCCAGTCATCTATGCTTAGCAAAGAATACCAAATGAGCCTCTGAAAGTCATAATTCTAACTGTGCACGATAACACTAATACCTCTTAGACTAGTGTGCATAATATTCCTCAAGGCCTTTGGATCATGTTTGAAATTCCAAAAATTCAAAAACGGCACACCAAAGAGTCAAATTTTATCAAGTGGCTTCATATGAAACTAGGAAAAAAAACGAAGCTCAATTCGGATAAGAAACGAGTGAAAACAGGTAGGGTGAAAATTTCCCTTGCTTAGCACCACGCTCCTGCCTTGGGCGTAAGTCACACACATGCCAGTGAGCACGTCCATATGAAAGCGTGCGCTCATGCACACCTATGTGTGCACCCAACGCCCACATGTGTAGTGACCCAAGGGTAGAACTGTCTTTTAGGGTTCTAAATCCAAAGGTAAAAGAGAGATTTCCTTGTTAGGAAAGCTTTTGAGAGAGTTCAGGGGGTAGAAGAGTCAGTTTAGAAGTCCTTTGGGGCTTGGTTGTAGTTTATGCGCAAAGGTGGGTGGAAATGGAAATTTTCACTTCGCACACGACCGTGTGCCTAGGACACACGACCGTGTGTCTCACCTTTTAGCTATATATAGTTTATTTTCCCCAGTTACGCGCAGTTCAGTTTTCCAGCTTACTTCTTTCATTTTCTCTTCTTCTTCCTCAGCTCCAGTGAACCCTAGACTTCCAGAGAGAGATCCCCTAGTAGCTCATCTTCAGATTAGAGGTCCAGAAGCTTCCAGAGAGAGAGGTCAAGCTTCCATGGCACGAGGTAAGTGTTTTCCTTACCTCTTTCACTGAGTTCAAAACATGTTGGCTGTTTTCAGTTATGGGAAACTTTATGTGTGCTTGTTGAGATGTTTCCAGCATGCTTGAGCTGTGTTATGATGGATGATGACATGATTGAGTAGTTTTTCCATGATTTACATATAGCATCCTAGATTCTGAAACCCTTTTCGGTTAGAGTTTCGGGGTTAGAAATGAGATTCAAAGAGAGATTGGGAGTTTGATAAAGTTTAGGGGTGAGTTAGTAAGTTTTCGGAGCTGTGTGGCTTTCGTAGGAATCCTTTCGGAAGGATTCGATTAGGCGAGTGAGCGGGAAATGAATTAAGTTCATTTTCCCTTGTGCACGCCCGTGCATCAAAAATTCATCCATGGGTTGCACCCTGCAATCTATAAGGATGTCATGACAGGAGCAAATCCTTCCCAGAGATTCAGTGATGCCTTGGGGAGAGCATTCAGATCCGAGGCTGGTTTATAAAAGATGGGTGTTATGAGCAGTGCATCTGAGAGAGTTCAGAGGTCAGATGATAGAGATAGGGGCAAGAGGCTGATGTCAGCCAGGAGATCTGCCCGGGGTTTTCAGAGTCAGAGGCCGAGAGTTACACCTTAGCCGCCACAGTGTACCAGATGTGGCAGGCGCCATTCAAGAGAGTGTCTAGCCAGTCAGATAGTCTGTTATTGGTGCCATCAGCCGGGGCACATGATGGCAGCGTGTCCATCGAGACTTGGAGCTGGTGGTGAGCCGGGCCGAGGTGGAGTTGGTCAGTTCAGAGGCCGAGGTGGTCCACCCAGAGGCGGAGATAGAGCAGAGAGAGGTAGAGCAGACTTTCCCAGAGCTGGTGGTAGAGCACCTGAGGGAGGTGCCGTCATTCCGGAGTTGGCGGAGGCAGAGCCAGAGTGTATGCTGTTCGCCAGGAGCAGGCAGAGGCCATTCCCCACGCGGTGACTGGTCAGTTACTTTATTTTGATACTCCATTATTTGTTCTTGTTGATTGTGGAGCCACACACAGCTTTGTGTCTTGGAGTGTAGTTGAGAGATTGGGAGTTGACCCTAGTGTGGCCAGTAGGAGTATCCATGTGGAGATGCCAGATGGGGGATTTGTGGTCAGTGACAGAGTCCTCCTAGACCAGGTGATAAAGGTTATGGGTAGGTAGATGTTGATTGATTTGATTCTGCTGGAGTTAGCAGATTTTGATATGATATTGGGGATGGATTTTCTGGGTAGATATGGTGCAGAGATAGATTGTGGAAGGAAGAAGGTGAGATTCCACATAGGCCCTGATCAGTTTGTGTTTGGTGAGGGCAGAGTTGACAGTCTGATAATCTCTAGCTTTCAGGCGAGCAGATTGTTGAGACAGGGTTGTGTTGGATACTTGGCCAATGTTGTGTGTAGTAGTTCTGTGGGTCCGAGTATCGAGGAGGTACCAGTTGTCAGGGAGTTCCCAGATGTTTTTCCAGAGGAGTTGCCAGGGTTGCCTCCAGACAGAGAGTTGGAGTTTAGTGTTGAGCTTCTTCAGGTACAGCTCCAATTTCTAAGGCTCCGTATCGGATGGCTCCAGCTGAGCTTCAGGAGTTAAAGAAGCAGTTTCAGGAGTTGACTGATAAGAGACTCATCAGGCCAGTTGTTCACCTTGGGGAGCCCCGATCTTGTTTGTTAAGAAGAAAGATGGTTCGATGAGGATGTGTATCGACTACCGGGAGCTTAACAGAGTGACAGTGAAGAACAAGTATCCCCTGCCGAGGATAGATGATTTGTTTGATCAGTTGAGAGGGGCAACAGTGTTTTCGAAGATTGATTTGAGATCTGGGTACTATCAAGTCAGAGTGGCAGACAGAGATGTTCCCAAAACAGCTTTCAGAACCAGATACGGGCATTATGAGTTCGTGGTGATGCCATTTGGGTTGACTAATGCTCCAGCGATCTTTATGGATCTGATGAACCGGGTGTTTCATGATTGCTTAGACCGGTTCATGGTGGTTTTCATTGATGACATTCTGGTGTATTCCAGGAGTGTAGCAGAGCATGTAGATCATCTCAGATATGTGCTTCAGAGATTGAGAGACAGGCAGCTGTTTGCCAAGTTTTCCAAGTGTGAGTTCTGGCTTGATAGAGTTGCTTTTCTGGGTCACGTGGTTTCAGCAGATGGTATTTCAGTGGATCCCAGCAAAGTGATGGCGGTTTTGAGTTGGCCGAGGCCGAAGACGGTAAAAGAGATACGTAGCTTCCTTGGATTGGCAGGCTACTACAGGAGATTCATTGAGGGATTCTCTAGCCTAGTAAGGCCTTTCACTGCCTTGACTAGGAAAGAGGTTCCATTTGTATGGTCAGATGATTGTAAGGCACGATTCCAGGAGCTTAAGCAGAGATTGACTAGTGCTCCAGTTTTAGCATTACCTCAGGAGGGAGTAGAGTTTGATATTTACACAGATGCGTCCCATCAGGGGATCGAAGCAATGTTGATGTAGAGTGGTAGGGTCATTGCCTATGCCTCCAGACAGTTGAAAGATCATGAGATGAGATATCCCACTCATGATTTGGAGTTAGCTATAGTTGTGTTTGCTTTGAAGATTTGGAGACATTATCTTTATGGGGTCAAGTGCAGCATTTATTCAGACCATAAGAGTCTGAAATATTTCTTCACCTAGAGAGAGCTTAATATGAGACAGAGGAGATGACTAGAGTTGGTGAAGGATTATGACTGTGATATCAGATATCATCCAGGGAGAGCCAATGTAGTGGCAGATGCTTTGAGTAGGCGAGTTGCCTTATCCAGTCTTTCAGTTCAGAGTGAGCTGCAGTATGAGATAGCCAGAGAGCAGATTGAGATAGTGACTGCAGGATTCTCCAGATTACAGATCAGATCTTCTCTGTATGATGAGAGCAGAGAGTGCCAGATGTCAGATGAGTGGACTCAGAGTATGCTTCAGAGGATGTCAGAGAGAGCAGTGCCAGACTTTGAGTTCAGAGATGGGATCTTGAGATTCAGAGACAGAGTATGTGTGCCACAGAGTTCAGAGTTGAGACAGATGATTTTGTCAGAGGTACACAGTACGGTGTATACCGCACACCCAGACAGTACAAAGATGTATCAGGATCTCAAGAAGAGTTTCTGGTGGTCAGGCATGAAGAAAGACATAGCAGATTTCGTTTCTAGGTGTCTGATATGTCAGTAGGTTAAGGTAGAGCATCAGAGACCCTCAGGTTTACTCCATCCCTTGAGTATTCCTGAGTGGAAGTGGGAAGATGTTTCTATGGATTTCATTTCTGGTCTTCCCAGAGTTCAGAGAGGATTTGATGGCATATGGGTGATTGTGGACAGGTTGAGTAAGTCAGCTCAATTTCTGCCAATCAGACAAGGCATGTCTATAGATCAGTTGGGGAGACTATACATTAGAGAGGTGGTCAGACTCCATGGTGTTCCCAGGACTATAGTGTCAGACAGAGACTCCAGATTCCTATCAGTTTTCTGGAGATCATTGCAGAGAGCCTTGGGGACCAGATTGCAGTTCAGTTCAGCCTATCATCCTCAGACAGATGGGTAGACTGAGAGAGTTAACAAGATTCTGGAGGATATGCTCAGAGCTTGTTGTATGGACTTCCAGACCGATTGGGCAGAGTTGATTCCCCTCATGGAGTTCACGTATAATAACAGTTATCGGGCAACGATTCAGATGGCTCCATTCGAGGCATTGTACGGTCGGAGGTGTAGATCTCGTCTTCATTGGGATGAGATTGGAGAGAGAGATTCTCTGGAGACAGTTATGGGTCCAGAGATTGTTCAGGGCATGATTGAGCAGATCATGATCATCAGACAGAGGATGAAACAGGCCTAGGATCGACAAAAGAGCTATATAGACTTGAGACGTAGAGAGATTGAGTTTTCAGTAGACGACAGAGTGTTTTTTAGAGTGGCTTCGTACAGGCACGTTCTCAGATTTGGCAGAAAGGGGAAGTTGGCCCCGAGATTCATTGGTCCCTATGAGATACTTGAGAGAGTGGGGACAGTTGCTTACAGATTGGCTTTACCAACTAGCATGGACAGGATTCATAATGTCTTCCATGTGTCTCAGTTGAGGAAGTATGTGGGAGATCCTTCTCATGTGCTTCAGTTTTCAGAGGTTGAGCTAGCAGATGATCTGAGTTATCAAGAGTTGCCAGTGCAGATTCTAGACTTCAAGGTTAAAGTCCTCAGAAACAAGCAGATTCCTCTAGTGAAGGTCTTATGGTGCAGCCAGAGAGTAGAGGAAGCCACTTGGGAGGTAGAGTCTGAGATCAGGGATAGGTTCCCAGAGTTATTCAGGTAAATTCTGGGTCAAAATTTTTATAAGGGGGGAGGAAATGTAGCATCCTAGATTCCGAAAGCCTTTTCGATTAGAGTTTCGAGGTTAGAAATGAGATTCAAAGAGAAATTGGGAGTCTGGTAAAGTTTAGGGGTGAGTTAGTAAGTTTTCGGAGCCGTGTGGCTTTCGTAGGAATCCTTTCGGAAGGATTCGATCAGGCGAGTGAGCGGGAAATAAATTAAGTTCATTTTCCCTTGTGCACGCCCGTGTATCATTGATGCACGCCCGTGCGTGGCATAATATATAAGTGAGCCATGGTCAACTTAGCCATTTTTCTCACCCAAGTTTTCTCTTTAGCCAAAGTTTCTCTCTTCCATTTGCAGCTCCCATTCCTAGAGAGGAAATCCAGCAGCCGGTTGCCCCTAATCCGGTTAGAGAGCATAGAGATAATTGATTGAAGCTTGTTTTCCGAAGCATGGCAAGAGGTAAGTGTTATTCACTTCTTCTCGTATTTTCCCAGCTTGTGTGATGAATTGTGATGCCATGGATGAGTTCTTTATATGTTGATGAGTGCTGGAAATGCTCTTATGCCATTGCATGTTGATTTGGTTGATGGATTTTCATTCTTGAAGCATGCATGTGTGTGTGTATGGCTTTAGTGAGAGAAAGAAGAAGTTTCCATGGTAGAATGCATGTGGCTTGATGCATGTGAGAAGTGAGGCTTGAATTGTGTTGTTTGTGATGCTGGGAATGTGCTATTGAAGTGTTATTGCAATTGAATGTGAATTGGTATGCGTTTAAGGCAAGTTTTTAGGCGGTGCTCTTGTTGAAGAACAAGACGCACGACCGTGCGCCAGTATGGCACGGCCGTGAGTCCTTGTTTTTCCAGACGCACGCCCGTGTGCACGACGTGTGCACGGCCAGAAGATGCACATGCATGCCCGTGTGTCCGCAGATGCACGCCCATGTCTAAGCATTTTCAGTGAAAGTGAATAGTAAATTCCAGTAGCTTGCACGACCAGGCGCACGACTAGCGCACGGTCCCGTGCGTCCTGGCTCACGCCCGTACACTTTGATGCACACCCGTGCATCAGCAGTTTTTCAAAAAAAGAATATTATTGATTAATTACGCATGGGAATTCAGATAAATGGTTAAATTGTTTCAGATAAGCATCAGATGAGCCTGTATTCAAATAATAAACTGCATGTGCATATCATGACATGACATGTAGTTTCAGAGAGGATCAGGGGATCCGAATTCAGCAGTATTCAGTTTTTAGAGCTCGATGTACGGGTGAGAGCATTAGGTGGAACACGAGGGGGCATCTGTGGGATTCAGCCTTCTGACACCAGTCAGAACGCTCAACAGTATTCCAGATTCAATTCCTGACACCAGTCAGAGGACTCAGCAGCATTCAGATTTTACCATCTGACACCAGTCAGATTGGGTAGTGGTTTTCAGATTCAGCTTTCTAGCCAGTAGCTAGACTGTTTAGCCCACATGGCCAGGATGCCGAATCCTTGTGTTCACCAGTCTGATCAACACAGTAGGTACCCGAGGGTACAAAGAGGTATTCAGATGCATGCATCCAGTATATCTAGTATATTCAGTATATTCAGTTAGCATGGCATGACATACACATCATGGCATGAATAATAATAATATCAGCATATAATGATAATGAGATTCAGATAACAGTTTTCAGATTCCAGCAAGCGCATAGATGTATTATTAGGGCTGAGGCCCAGGTATGTTTGATTTATATGATTGTTTGTGCTTGCTTGGGTATTGAGGGAAGTAAGGAGCGCTTACTGGGTGATCTTTATCACTCATCCCCCTCCTTCTTCCATCCTTTTCAGGTGGTTCGTGCTGGGTTTGAGGAGCGGTTGGATCGAGGCTGACGGAGAGGGCACGCACACACACTCCGATCTCGGTTGTATATCAGTTTCGGACCTGTGTGGTCACATGTACCTTTTGTATGTTTCCAGATGTATCCGAATGTACAGAAACAGAGTATGTATATATGTAAAGGCCGATGGGCCCATTGTACAGAACAATATGTATAATTCAATCGATGTATATATTTCAGCTTCCGCATGTGCAGAATTGTATGGTTTTAGTTCCAGATTTTATTCTTTTCGTGGGATTCCCGTCACGGGTACTTGAATTTTCAGATTATTAATAAAAAGGCCTTCCAGAATTCAGCAACAGGGGTGCTCATGGCAGCGGGTCCTACATTACATGCGTATATACTGTATACATGTATTATATGCCTTATGTATGATATATGGCGTGTTTGAGATGATGAAATGATGAATAATTACATGCTAGCAGTTGTAAAAAGTGTGTATGTTTGATGATTTGGAGTGTGGAAGTGTTTGGTGTGGGAATTTCTAGGTTTCCAGACACAATCCACAGAATCTGGGTTGAGCACACGCCCGTGTGCCTATGATGCACGCCCGTGTGGCCTCAATTCTACATGGAGACATGGCCTTGCATGTTGCCCGTGTGCGTGTGAAAACCCAGACACATGCCCGTGTGTCCTCCCCCAATCCCATACGCCCATGTATGCAAGACATGGGAAGCTTGAGGAGGCAGCCACACGCCTGTGCAATGTGATACACACCCGTATGCCCATTTATGCACGCCCTTGTGTTGCACCACACGCCCTTGTGTTGCACCACACGCCCGTGTGCCCAGCCAAAATTTCATGAATTCATTCCAGAAGCTAGCACGCCTAGACGCACAAGAAGCACACGTTCCCGTGTGCGTTGACACATGCCCGTGCACACATAAACACACGCCCGTGCACCTAAGAATAAGCAAAAAAGAGATTTACAAGAAAAGCTAAGCCACTCTAAGCTATTTATAAGCGCACAGAACTCAAATTTAACATGAGAAAACAGCATATCATGCATGATTATCAGCATTGAGCACGACATGCCATATCATATGTTTTCAGACTGGATCCAAGGATCCAATAGCATGATTTTCATTATACATATATGATTTTTCATATATCAGATAGGGGTGAATACGAAGGGGCGCCTGTGAGTTCGCACACCTGCTAGAGAGGGAAACTAGCATCCACTAGAGAGGACATGGTCATTGACCAAGCTCGTTAAAGAGAGTACTGGTTGTGCATCAGTAGATTCGGTAGGCTTTTGAACTCACACGACCAGAGTGCTGAATCCTTGTATTCATCAGTCTGGCCAGCATAGCAGATTTTCAGATACAGTACTTTCTGATACAATTTTTAGAATATACTATATGTATATATTCAGGATCTTCGGATCACAATTTTATTATCAGAAAGTGTTTTTAGAAAGACAGTTTTCAGAAAAATCAGGCCTACGGGCAAGTTTTATAGCTTTTCAGTAAACCTGACATCAACATATGCATTCCATGTCATGTATAGCATCTCATGAGATACAGACAGAAACAAATCAGTAACAGAACAATAACAAAGCAGAATTCAGTAAAGAATAATTCAGAAATTTGATATACTTCGATATATCCAGAGAAATCAGATTAAGAAAACAGTACAGCAGAATCTCCTACGTGATGAGTCACGTAGTCAGTAGAGTTTTGACCTGCGAGTGTTTGAGTTTGGAAACGCTTGCTGAGTGTTCTTCCCTGTTTTCTTTTGCAGGTCAGTGAGTAGAGAGTGGCTGAGCTGGAGTGACACAGCTGCGAGATTTTGAGGATATGGCTCGGTAGCAGTAGATAGCATGTTGGCTCGCATGCTTTTTTTTTCTCATGTATGTATGGGTGTATTATACTCTAGTACACTATATGACTAGTATATTTTTACACATGAGCAGCCTAGGTTTTCATGCTTACATTTCAGTATATTTTAATACTGAATTATATTTACAGCTCTTTTATAAAGAAAATTTTCAGACAGTAGTAGCAGCAGTTCTTTTTACTGTAGAGGTCCCCGTCTCAGGTATATTTTATTATTATTTACAGTATTTTCCGTAGCGCACAGTAACCTGGGGCGGGGGTCGCTACAGTGTTACGCCCGCACGCTAGCGCTCACTTGCTTCGTGCACACTTCTACGCTGCAGCACTTGGATTCTGTCTTTTTCGTAACTTTTGGCCTTTTAAAATCAATTTGCATGCCTTTTGATTTTAGAATTTTCCCCAATGCTCTAGTCTTGATATTTTGAATTTTGAATAACTTTCAATGCCGATTCGAATGTTAACAACTCTTTGGATCGAATTCAAGTAATCAATTCGGATCAAACACTCAAGTCAAAGATCCGAATCCAAGGCAAATTAATGAAGAGAAAAATACAAGCATGCACAATATAATATTTTAGAATTATTTACCTTATAATTTTGCATTTTTAAATAGTATTTAAGCCACTTTAATATCTTCGTAATTTTCTTTAATATCTTCGTAATTTTCTTTATTTAACTTGTATTATATTTTGAGTTAACTAGGGTTAGCATGTTTTAACCATGGTTGTAACTTGCCTATATAAAAGCAATGCAAACCCATTGTAAGAACTTTTGATGAATTAATGAAACTTTAAAAGCTTTTGCTTTTCTCTCTTGAGTTCTTAGAACTTAGTGTTTTTAGAAACCAAGTTGCATCCTTATCCAATTTTCATTACAAGAAGAAAGTTGGTGGTAGAGATTCAAGTTAGTGATTCTTGTATCAAGTGGGTGGAGCTTTCCTTTAAGCTTGTGTGCAAGAAATCTTTATGTTTGGATCACCTTCAAGTTGGTGGAAGATTTCCTTCATGTTTGAGGTTTGTTTTCTTGCAAAAATTTTAGATTATTTGATGTTTTTAATGCTTGAGCAATGCTAGATTTTTAGGGTGGAGTTGTAAGCCTTTTAGAATCTGATTTGGGAGCATTACAACCCTATTAATTCAGATCAACTAGTGGAAACTTTAAGAGGATTTGCTTAAAGAAGTGGACGTAGGAGGCTTGTGATCAAAGCTTCGAACCACTCTAAATTGGCTAAGCAATTTCTTTCTCTTACTCTCTTTAATTTGTGTTAATATTGTTTATTTGTTTGGTTATGTTTAATTGCAATAATATGTATGTTTGAATTGATAGAATAGAAAAAAGTATTAAAATTATAATAGATTTCAAAATAACCTATTCACCTGCCCCTCCTCTAGGTTATTTGACATTTAATATTTGGGGTTCAACATATAGGTTCAATTTCTTTCTCGAATGTGTTATGTGATTTAGGGACAAGTGTCAATTTAATGCCTTTGTCTATTTTAAGAAAATTAGGACTTGGAGAACCATAACCCACTATAGTATCCTTACAATTGACGGATGGATTGATCAATTATCCAATAGGTATTATGGAACATGTGTTGGTAAAAGTTGATAAATTTATATTTCCTGTGGATTTTCTTAAGTTAAACATAGAAGAAGATATCAAAATGCTGTTAATTTTTGGAAGACCAATTTTAGCCATTGGAAGGGCACTAATTGATGTAAGAGAAAGAATAATGGAATTAAGAGTTGATGATGAAACAGAAATCTTCAGAGTGTATAAAGCCACAAATCCCTTTAGTGAAAAAGAGATATTACATAAAGTAAAAGTGATAGAGGGCACAACATATCTTAAGGAGGGGAATGTTAAAATTGATAAAGACAAACCTAAAAAGTGACAAAACAGACAACCCACAAGAAACAAATTTGATAGTGGCCAAAAAGGATTCTTCTCTAATTTGATAGTGCACACAACAAAACTTTAATTTTCTCTCATTCTTATACTTCATCTTTCATTCCTCTCATTGCATATTCTTGAGGAAAAATTGTTTGTGTAAAGTTGTCAATTAGCCTTAGAGAGACAATATCATTTCTATATCTTGCTTACAAACTCATTGGGCGTAATCCCGTATAACTAGTGTTAAGGGTCAAATTCCCTTGAATCAAAACTATATTGTGGGTGCAATCCCGATTCAACTAAAGTAAGTGGTTAGGTGCAATCTCGATTGAACTAGTGTAAGTGGTTGGGTGTAATTTCGATTGAACTAGTGGAAACTTTAAGAGGATTTGCTTGAAGAAGTTGACGTAAGAGGTTTGTGGTCAAAGCTCTGAACCACTTTAAGTCGGCTAAGCAATTTCTTTCTCTTACTTTCTATAATTTGTGTTAATATTGTTTATTTGCTTGGTTATCTTTAATTGCAGTAATATGTATGTTTGAGATAATAGAATAGAAAAAGGTATTAAAGTTACAATAGATTTCAAAATATCACCCCCCTCTCTAGGTTATTTGTCATCTAATTGATATGAATTTCACTTCACCAACACTTTTTCATGATCATGGGAAACATCCTAGAGTAGAGGAAATTCAGAGAAAGAATTCCATGGTCCAAAACAACCACACATGCGAGCCTACTAAGAGTAATTTCCGCACATATAATAAAGGCAAGATGAATGAGATCAAATTCAAGCAATGTGACTTTATGAAGCTCATGCATTCTAACCTTCATTCATGGCCCTCCAAGGAGTCCAAAATCATCAAGTGGCTACACAACAAATTCAAAGACAAAAGGAGAAGTCAAGCCAAGCCAACCAAGGGCTTATGATCAAACATGTAGTTCTTTCTTTAGTTTTAAATGTAATTAGATTTAGGGAACTTATGTAATTTGTCTCTTTTGTGTTTTCTTTTATTAATTTAAGTGGTGTTTAAGTTAACTAGGGTTAGTTAGACTTTAACCATGGGTTGTATCATGCCTATAAAAGGCAATCCAAACTTATTGTAAAGGACTTTTGATGAATTAATGAAAATTTGAGAGCTTTAGCTTTCCTTCCATGTGTTCTTAGAACTTGGTGTTCTTGGGAACCAAGTATCAATCCTTTATCCAATTTCCATTGCAAGAAGGAAGTTGGTGGTGGAGATTCAAGTTGGTGATTCTTGTATCAAGTGGGTGGAGCCTTCCTTTAAGCTTGTGTGCAAGAAATCTTTATGCTTGGATCACCCTCAAGTTGGTGGAGAATTTCCTTTATGCTTGAGGTTTGTTTTCTTGCTAATTTTAGTTCATGTTTGATGGTCTTGAAGATTGCTTGAAGTGATGATAGATTGGACTTGCATGAATGTTAGTTTTGGGTGGGAAATTTGCTTGATATTGCATGGTTGAGGAGCTTGTTTATTGCTGGATTTTTGACCATCATTTGAATGCTATTTGTTCACCATTGAAGACAGATTAAGGGCTGCAATTCACATCAATTGCCCTTTGCGAGGACGCAAAGCCTGGATGGGGTGGAGTATGATGTGTGGTAAGTCCCACATCGCCTGGGAATGGGCCTTTGGTGTGGTTTATAAGGGTGTAGGCACCCTCACTTGGCAAGCCGGTTTTCCAAGTTGAGTTCTACCTCGCCCTGTAACATATCATTTGGTATCAGAGCTTAGGGCTCCTGGCACTTTATCCATGTGAGATCTTTATCCATGTGGGAGCTTGGTGGACCCCGTGGTGGTGACTCCATGGTGGTGGCCCACGTCCTAAGAGAGTGGGGCCCTTTGCGAGGACGCAAAGCCTGGATGGGGTGGAGTATGATGTGTGGTAAGTCCCACATCGCCTGGGAATGGGCCTTTGGTGTGGTTTATAAGGGTGTAGGCACCCTCACTTGGCAAGCCGGTTTTCCAAGTTGAGTTCTACCTCGCCCTGTAACATATCACTAATATTTGGGGTTCAACATATAGGTTCAATTTCTTTCTCGAATATGTATCCTTACAATTGGCAGATAGATTGATCAAGTAGCCAATAGGTATTATGGAACATGTGTTGGTAAAAGTTGATAAATTTATATTTCCTGTAGATTTTCTTATGTTAGACATGGAAGAAGATATCGAAATGCTGTTAATTTTTGGAAGACCAATTTTATCCATTAGAGGGGAACTAATTGATGTAAGAGAAAAAACAATAGAATTAAGAGTTGATGATGAAACAGAGACCTTCAGAGTGTATAAAGCCATAAATCCCTCTAGTTAAAAAAAGATATACCATAAAGTAAAAGTAATAGAGAGTGGACTACAAAGTCAAGGTTCTCAGGAACAAGCAGATTTCCCTTGTGAAGGTCTTATGGCACAGTCAGAGAGTGGAGGAAGCCACTTGGAAGGTAAAGTCTGAGATCAGGGATAGGTTCCCAGAGTTATTCAAGTAATTCCGGGGTCGGAATTTTTATAAGGGGGGAGGAAATGTAGCATCCCAGGTTAGAAAGCCCTTAGGGGAAGAGTTTTAGGGTTAAAAATCGAATTCAGAAAGAGATTGGGGAGTCTAGATAAGTTCAGGGGTGAGTTAGTAAGTTTTCGGAGTCGTGTGGCTTTCGTAGGAATCCTTTCGGAAGGATTCGATCAGGCGAGTGAGCGGGAAATGGATTAAGTCCATTTTCTCTTGTGCACGCCCGTGCACCCTTGATGCACGACCGTGCGTGGCCTAGTATATAAGTAAGAGCCGAGAGAATTGTCATTTCTTTTCTCACCCATTTCATTTCAGCCAAAATTCTCTCTTCCATTTCAGTTCCTCCTGTCCTTAGAGAGGAGAACCAGCAGCAAGCAGCTCCCAATCCGGCGAGAGAGCATAGAGATTAGTCCGGAAAATAGTTTTCAGAAGCATGGCGCGAGGTAAGTGTTCTTTCACTTCTTCTCGCAATTTCCCAGCATGTTTGATGAGTTGTGATGCTTGGATGAATGTTATATATGTTATATGGTGATGGTTGATGTGTGAAATGTTGATTTTGGCCATCCTTGATCCTTTCATGTTGATGGATTATGTTTCAGTGAGAGAAAGCTAATGCTTTCATGGTGAAATGCATGATGATTGTTGCATGTAAGATTTGATGCTTGAATTGTGTTATATGAAGTGCTGGGAATGCATATATGAAGTGATTTTAAGTTTGAATGTGATTTGGTATGAGTTTAATGCAAGTTTCCGGCGGTGCTCTTGTCGAAGAACAAGACGCACGGCCGTGTGCCCGTATGGCACGACCGTGAGTCTTCATTTTTCCAGATGCACGCCCGTGTGTACGCTGTGTGCACGGCTAGAAAATGCACATGCACGCCCGTGTGTCCGCATACGCACGCCCGTGCATGCGCTTTCAGTGAATGTTTTCCAGGAAATTCCAGTAGCTTGCACGGTCAGGCGCACGACCGACGCTCGACCCCGTGCGTCCAGGCTCACGCCCGTGCACTTTCCTTGCACGCCAGTGCACTTTCCTTGCACGCCCGTGCACCTACAGATTTTCAAAAAAAGAATTGAAAAATGGGAAATTAAGCATGTGAATTCAGGATAATGACTAAATTGCTTCAGATAAGCATCAGAAAAGCATGAATTCAGAAATTAAAGCTGCATATGCATATCATGGCATGACATGTAGCTTCAGAGAGGATCAGGGGATCCAAATCTAGCAGTATTCAGTATTCAGAGCCCGATGTATGGGTAAGAGCATTAGGTGGAACACGAGGGGGCATCTGTGGGATTCAACCTTCTGACACCAGTCAGGACGCTCAGCAGTATTTCAGATTCAGTTTCTGACACCTGTCAGAATATTCAACAGCATTCAGATTTTACCATCTGACACCAGTCAGATCGGGTAGCAGTATTCAGATTCAACTTTCTAGCCAGTAGCTAGACTGTTCAGCCCACATGGCCAGGATGTCGAATCCCTGTGTCCACCAGTCTGATCAGTACAGCAGGTACCTTCGGGTACATTCAGGTAGAGGTATTCAGATGCATGCATCCATGAGATCTTTCAGTAGCATGGCATGACATACACATCATGACATGAATAATAATGACATCAGTATACAATGAGAATGAGATTCAGATAACTGTTCCAGATTCCAGCAAGCGCATAGATGTATGATTAAGGTCGAGGCCCAGGTATGTTTGATTATTGTGATTGCTTGTGCTTGTTTGGGTTTTGAGGGAAGTAAGAAGCGCTTACTGGGTGATCTTTATCACTCATCCCCCTCCTTCTTCCATCATTTTCAGGTGTTCGTGCTGTTGTCGAGGAGCGGTTGGATCGAGGCTGACGGAGAGGGCACACACGTATACCGCGATCTCAGTTGTATGTATATCAGTTTTGGACCTGTGTGGTCATGTTGTAATTACTTTTGTATCCAGATGTTCAGAAACAGTATAAGTATGTATGAAAACGGCCAATGGCCCATTGTATAGAACAGTAT
Organism: Anacardium occidentale; assembly: GCA_026122585.1. Lineage (NCBI taxonomy): Eukaryota > Viridiplantae > Streptophyta > Magnoliopsida > Sapindales > Anacardiaceae > Anacardium > Anacardium occidentale. The sequence goes on along the minus strand of JAJEJH010000127.1, from coordinate 218,387 downwards.
GGATATTTTACAGTTGATGTATGTATTTCAGCTTTCACATGTGTAATTCTGAATGTATAGCAGATTTCAGGAAGATCAATTTTATTTTCGTAGGATTTCCGTCGCGGGTACCCGAGTTTTTCAGATTATTAAAAAAAAGGCCCTTCCAGAATTCAGCAGCAGGGGTACTCGTGGCGGTGGGTCTTACACCTATCCGAAAGAAGCTATAGAAATAAATTTCAAAGATAAAGGCACATACACAGTCAAAGGACAACAGTTGAAATATTATAATTGAAGTGGATAGAGAAAAGGCAAAATCTGCATCTCATTGAATGATCTGGCCTAAGAAGACTAATATCTGGTCAAGCTAAAGACTATAACAAGTGCTTCTTGGGAGGCAACCCAAGTTGTATCCTTTATTTTTCTTTATTTTTCATATTTTTTTTGTTTTTAATATTTCTTTTCTTTTTTTGTCAAATTGATGTAATCTAAAAATATTGTTTGAGGTTATTTTGTTATTAGTATTGGTTGGGGAGAATTTTTTTGAGTTGTAAATCCCGATGCACAAGCAAGTAAGGACACCTCACACAAAATAAGGAAAGTAGTTCTAACTTTTTACTTTTCTCATTCACCATTGAGGACAATGTCGATGCTAGGTAGGGGGTAAGGAAAAGTTAAAATTAGATTGCATGAATGGCAACATTAGTGACAAATTTTTGAAATTTTTTTCTGTATTTTTTGGTTTTGTTTTAGTGTTTATGTTGAGTTAACTTATATGTCTATGATTATACTTAACTATGATGAATGATTGGTATATGATGAGCTAGCTTTGTTTGATGTAAAAGTAAAGAGAAATACACATTACAAAATTGAGATCCTCAGGTTTGAGAATCCTTAGATGGACTTGACAATTCTCTTAACTATGGTTGAAAATGCACATTGCTTAGATCCTTAGATGGAATGAATATATAGATGAAGAAAACATTAAGAGCATGAATTAAAATTTCAACTATTCCAATGTCTTAGTTGCTTAGTAGGTTAGGGGTTAGCATGTCCACCATAAGTGACCTTCAAGCAGAAAGTGACTAGAGATAAGAGTATGTATAGGACTTTAGGTATGTGATTAGTTGAGTAACCAGGTGATGGTATTAAAACTATTGATCACTCACGCAAAAAGACTAGTTCACAATCTAAGTAAACCAAATAAAGCCCTGAAATATTATATGTCAAAGAAAAGAACAACAAAGAAAAAATGTTATTAGGCATGATACATAACAAGCATAAAGGTTATGACATCTAGGATTAAGGCATTGTCACTAATATATCCAGCGAAGACAATTGAATGGTTTGTCTAAGGAAATATATTTATAAATTTTTTTTTCAATCACTTGTATAGATGGATGCATACATGGATAAATTCTAAAAGTTTGGTTAATGGTTTGTGGAGGATATGGATGTGAGAGTTGATAAAGTAGTGGTGTGTTGTTTTGAATTACTTTTAAGGAGGATGAGGTTGGTAAGTTGTGTACTGATTATTTGTAGTTCATAAGACATCTGTACAAGTTAACTATTATGTTGTTGTACATTATGTGTGCTTGCTATGTTTCTTTCTTGGGATTGGGTAAATCGTGTTTGCATGTGACATCGTTAAAAACCCTCACAAGACTATAACTCATCCACTAGGGCCGCCAAGGGGTTTAAAAGCTTGTTACATACTCTAAATGCAATCGTTACAACCTACGAAAGTGGTTTAGATAGTTAGTGAATGTGTTAGTTTAATTTCATTTGCATTTAGTTTTTGTTTTTGTTTTTTTTTTTTTTTTGTTCTAATAAGTCACTTATTTTGCTAGGGACTAGCAAAAAGCTAGTTGGGGGTTATGATAAGTATCAATGACATATATAATTCGGGAGTTAATTAACAGAGTTTAGGGTGCAATTTGATTATGTTACCCTTATTATGTGCATATTTTGGAATCATAGGTTTTCATGTTTGGTTTTGCAAGAAATTCTGATTTTGATGTGATTTCAATGGAAATCAAGCGAAAAAGACACTTATGAAGGAGTAAATAGTGGATCAAATTTAATTTAAGGAAGAAGGAGCAATTGAGTCATAAAAAGGGAAGGAGAGCATTGTGCGCTATAGAGGAAACACAAGGATTTTCAATATACCTGAGCTTTGTAATGAAAGGTATCTTTAGCAAAGTTATAGTGGACATCTCAAAATTTTCAGAAAACTACTATAAGGAAAAATATGAGTTTTATTGGGCCTTCAACTGTTACTACAAATTTAGGCCTTCTTAGTGAAATTTTGTGTCTAACCACCGAGGACTAAAATGACCATAACTTGAGATTCCAAAGTTCAAATGAGGCAATTCAAAATTCAAATGAATCTAGACATGCAGAGCTATAATTTGATGAAGGCCAAAATTTCATATTCTAGAAGCTCCATGCCATAGCACAACACTACCGCACCATATTCGACAAGAATTCAGAATATCCATGCCATAACATGCCTAGTTTGCATTTGAGGCAGAAACTTCATGTCATAGCATCATGCCATGGCATGGGCACTTTCAGTAGAGTTTTGATTTTTTGAAACTCTTCCTTAACCCTAAGTATATATATTAATTGTAACTTTAGAAAATAAGAGGAAAGCTATCTTAGGAGAGCTTTGGAGAAATTTTTCAAACAATTTTAGGAGATTCTAAATTTTGTTTTAAAGATTCAATCAAAAGTTATTCGGATCGCAATTGTGAGACAAATTTTCATTAGATTTCAATAAAATATTCAGTGAGTTATCAAGTTTTATTCTTATTCTTTATTGTAGCTTCTTCGAATCTGATTATCTTTTTGTATTTAATGATGAACTAAATAATTTTTGCTCAGACTAGGGCTAGCTAATTCATGAATGTGTAGGGTTTTTTGATTATAAGTTATGAGCATGTTATTTTATGTGAGTTTGTGTTCTAAACTTAATGTCTATTAAAAACTTGACCAATTTTTAATAGAATCTTTGTTGTGTGATTGAGACTAAGAGGTGATATTGCATAAAAGTAGCGAGAATATGAACTGTGGATTAGTCGAAAATAGAGATATATTTGGTAATACATGCAATAGTCAGAGCCATAATAGGCTTGTGCTTAAAAGCTAGTGAATTCCATAAAACTTAATGCATTTTTATCTAATTAAACCTAGATAAAGATATTTAGGTTATTAGATTGTTAAATATGATTAATATTGTTTGAGAAAGAATATTAATCAATTTAGGAAATCCTGTTGTCACGTGAATAACATGAGAATTCAATTGTATGAAAAACCTATCTTGAAGTGAATTAGTGAACCCGAAGTCTTAGCAACATCTTGCATATTGTCATTTGATTTACCTAAAAATATTTACTAATTGTTTGATTTTAGTTTTTATTTTCGTTTTAGATTTATTTTCGATCCGTATTCAATAGTTTAGATAAAGTTAAGAGTGGTATCGTCTTGGTACTTGCTTACACAATCCCATGGATATGACAACCTCAAATACTCCCTGTAATACTTTGAACTAGTGCACTTGTTAGGAAGTTAGGTTTAAAACTTAATGCATCAGTGACCCCTACCCTTACCATTAAGACAAGCCCATAGGGTCAAGTTAGAACATTTCACTTTTATCATTTCACGAGAGTTAGCCATTGGCACTTGATATTCTCAATAATCTTTTTGACCTTAGGATACTCATTGATTTTTGAGTCATAAATGATTCTTTCATCGTATTTTTTGGGCAGCAACCCAAGAAGGTGCCAGTTGTCCTACCAAAGGTAGGTGTTTTCTCCATTGCTAATAAGATGGCCAACTTTATTTTGCATTTCATCCTTTAACTTGAGGAACTTCTTCCACCACCATGGGTTGTCACTAGAGCACTAAATATTTCATATACTTCTATTCTTGATTCTGGTCTTCTTCACCTAGTTAATCCAAATAGATATTTAATTGCTTTGAACTTAGCAGCCTTGTTCTAGTCTTTACTTACTTTTATCCCCAAACCACCTTCCTTGCAAGGCTTACAAACCTCTTCTCAAGCAACTTTAGCCTTGCCCATGTTAAGCTCTTTTTCATTTAAAAAATAAGTCCTAAGTTTGACATCAATTTCTTAAAAAACTTTATTTGAGGGAATAAATAGAGACACCCAACAGACTTGAGGGTTGAAAAGAGTAGCTTTAATAAGCACCAACCTATAACAAAAATGCTTACTCTTCTGGGATAAGATACAACCAAGAATATTATTGATCAAGGTTTTACATTTACCCTTTGAAATCTTAGAAGAAACCATCAAAACTCTCAGGTACCTAAGAGGAAAGGAATTTTTCTTATACCCAAGGATATTGATTGACCTTTTCTTCTTTTTCTTATAAAGCCAGGAAAGAAAATGTTATTTTTCTCTCGATTGGCCTTTAAGCCAAACCATTTTTTAAAGATATCTAGTGCATCCTTTAAAGTTTTAATGAAATTCTTCTCTGCCTTGCAAAATAATATAAGGTGATCAACAAAGCACCTGTAGGTTATTTTACTCTCTCTATATTTCCATTGGTACTTAAAATTTCCTTTATTGACCCCCTTTTCAACAATTTTAGTAAAAACCTCCATAGCAAAAGCAAGGAGGCAAAGGGACGAAGGATCTCTTTTTCTTAACCTTTTTAAGCACTTGAAAAAGCCATCCAATTCACCATTAATACAAATAGAGAACATGGTTGTAATGATATATTCCTTAATCTAGTGAATAAAGATAGTATGGAAACTAAGCCTTTTAAAACAAGCTATGATATACTCCTAAATTGACTATCTCATAAGCTTTTATCAAGTCAATCTTTATGACACATCTTTTCTTATTTGCATTATTCCTATGATACTTTTTGAAAATTTTGTTGTATAAAACGATATTGTCTCCAATCCTTTTACCTTTAACGAAAGTTGCTTGAGCTCTATTCACACATTTAGGGTACACACCTTTTAAACTATTGACAATGATTTTAGATATGCATTTATATATTGTGTTATACCTTGCAATCGGCCTAAAGTCTTTGGCATAGAAAGGATTATCATATTTAGGCATCCAGATGAGTACAGTACAATTGACTACTCTCAAAAGTGAGCCATTATCAAAGAAGTATTTTATTGCTTCTGTCATATCCTTCCTAACTATCTCCTAAGCTTCCTTAAAAAACATAGCACTAATACCATCAAGGCTAGAAGCCTTGTTACATAGCAAAAATGGTCCCCTTTATTTCATTATCAGTAATCTTTTTAACCATCTTATAGGCCTTAATATTGGAAATTCTATAATCAAACAACCTGGCCATTTTATCTTGATTAATATCTCTATCATCTCTGGAAAGAATGTCCTTGAAATGACCCACTAATATATCTTTGATTTGATCTTTCTCAAATAGCAAGGTGTCACTTTTATTTTTGATAGCTTTAATGGCATTTCTATTATGAGACATTTGGAAAAATAGCTACAGTTCTAGTCTCACTCCTTTAGCCATTTAATTTTCAATTTTTGCTTTAAGAAGGACTTTTCTATTTAGGGCTGGATACGAAGTGAACCGAGCCCAAACACGAGCTTGGTCAGGCTCGCTTCGGTTGGGCTTCTCAAATGTCCGTGTTTGGCTTGTGTTCAGCGAATAGTTTGGGTTGAAAGTTCATGCTCGCATTTGTCCGAGCCATGAGCGGACGTGTTCGTTCATAAGGCTCGACACTATTGCTACGAACGAACATGTTCGTTCGGCAGCAACTTGCATAGCTGCTCCTGCTACCTGTCGATGCCCATAAATTGCAAATTCACCCATTTTTCATTTGTTTCAACTTTTTACTGTAATGAAACCATCACAAGGCCATTTATTTTCTTCTACAACACTACTTAACCGAATTTATGTCATCACAAGGAAAGAAAGTTTCTTTCTACTAATGACAATATTGTAACTTCAGAAGAAAAGTTGATAAACACGCACGCTTTATCGAATCAATAAGATTGATCAAGTATTCATTTCTTTGGCCCTCTCATTTAAAGTTCTTTAAAGCATCATCAGACATCTCATAATACAAAGAGATACCATTAGACTTCATTGTAGTGCCATGCTCAGCTTCATTAGTACGAGAGCATCGGTCATACAAACATCTCTATCAAATTTTACCATAAGATTTATAAACACCAAAATTCAAAGTAATAAAACATGAAAAGTAACAAGAAAACTAATATTTACCATAATAACTATAATTATGATTTACATCAGAGCTTAACTTAAAAGAATTTTTATAAGTGCAAATATAAAAATGATATTACAAAAATAAGTCAATGCAGAAACAACACCAAACGAACCATCAATCCTCTGGCAAGCAAACCTCCCCAATCCCAATCTCATTCTCATTCTCATTCTACAATAATTGAAAATAAATTAAAATAAATTGTTATTACTCAATTAAGCGATGAAAATCATAATATAAATTAACCAGCTAAATAAGAAGTTATTAAACGTGACATACCTTAGTGGGTCTTGACATGTGATGCATGAGCCTGATCCAGTCAGTACCACACATAAGCATACTGACAGTTTTTGGTGATAGAGATGCCCTATATGGGTCAATAACCCTACTACCAACACTGAAAGCGTTTTCTGAAGCAACTGAGGAGATTGGAATTGCTAGTATTTCTTGATGTGAATCTATCAAATTGGCTAAAATTATATTCAAAAGCTTAAGCATGCAAATTAGGCTCTAATCACTTCCTATACTTAACACATCACTTCCAACCATCATCAAACCTCCCAATCTACTAATGGTCATCACCAAAGCATTCAACAAGTCAACACCACATCAAGATTAACAAAACCAAAGGCAAGCACTATAAGTTCTACAAGTTCAAGTTAAATAAATTTTCCATGCAACACATATAATACTTACTAGATTAGCCAAATGATACTCCAAGCATAAAGGCAAAGCCACCAACTTGGAAATCCACCACCAAACCTTTGGCTAAAGTTTGGATAAAGGAAGATCAAATCAATTCAAGAGACAAAACTCAAGAACCAAAATGAGAGAGATTTTCAAATTCATAAAAACTAGTTTTTACAGTATTTTCATGCCTTAATATATGGTCTTCCTAAAGGCATGGTCAATGCCCTAATATTAAATATAAATACAAGAAAATAAAATTACAAAATATTATAAAATTTCTAAGCCATTGAAATGAGAAATGAGCCCATGCTTCATTAATTACAAGCCATGCCACTTTTCCTTAAATAAAGGAATCATGTCCCCTTGACTTTGCACTTGTATATCTTCCATTCTTTGAATCAAATTGAAGCCAAATTTGGTAAGTGGGCCTAATTCTGCTTGATGAACATGGGTTGGGCTAGGATAGCCCAATGTGAGCTCTTCTTGGACCACCTTGTTGCCTTGGGCCATTTGTTTGCATGTTTGATTGGCTTGGACCATAAACTTCATATCTTGGACTCCTTTGGCTTTTGATTTCATTCCATAAACATGAAGAAGTGTGGGGCTGCTGGAATGGGTTGGGATCACACCATCCTCCCTAGGTTGAAGAGGATTTGCCCTTAAATCCAAGAAATTGTTATCTTCAAAATATGGAGACAAGTCACCTACATTAAAGGTTGCTAAAACTCCACCAAATTCACTTAGAATGTCCACCTTGTATGCATTGTCCCCAATCTTCTCAATAACCTCAAATGGTCCATCAGCCCTTGGAGAAAGTTTACTTTTCCTCTTGGATGGAAATCTCTCCTTTCTTAAATGAACCCAAACCAAGTCACCTGGCTGGAAGGTGGAAGCCTTTCTATGCTTGTTTGCCCTTCTCTTGTATGCTTCATTGGACTTTTCAATTTGAACTCTTATGGACTCATGCAATTTCTTCATAGCCTTGGCTTTCTTTTTAGCATCTACACTAACTTGAGTATCAGTAGGCAAAGAAGATAAATCAGGTGGGATAAGGGGATTTATACCATAAACAATTTCAAATGGGGAATGGTCGGTTGTCACATTTGGTGCTCGATTGTATGCAAATTTAACATGTGCAAGCTTGATGTCCCAATCCTTCAAACTTTTGCTTACCAACATCCTCAAAAGTGCTCCTAATGTGCGGTTAGTAACTTCGGTTTGCCCATCAATTTGAGGATGATAAGAGGTACTAAAAAGAAGCCTTGTTCCTAACTTCCCCCACAAAGTTCTCCAAAAATGACTAAGAAACTTTGTGTCTCGATCAGATACAATACTCCTTGGAACTCCATGTAGTCAAATGATCTCTTTAAAGAATAAATCAGCTACCTTATATGCATCATCCGCCTTGTGGCATGGTGTGAAATGTGCCATCTTGGAAAACCGATCCACCACTACCATAATGGAGTCTTTCCCCCTTTGAGTTCTAGGCAAAGCAACTATAAAATCCATGCTTAGGTCCTCCCATGGCTGTTCTGGTGTTGGTACAGGAGTATATAGACCTGGTTTGAAATGGCTCTTTGCCCTTTGACATGTACCACATCTTGCAATTATGGCTTGAACATCCCCATGCATCTTAGGCCAATAAAAATGCTCCTTGATGATTTCTAAAGTCTTGGTAACCCCAAAATGACCAGCAAGTCCTCTCCCATGTGTCTCCCTCACAATTAATTCCCTAAAACTCCCTTTTGGAACACAAATTCTGTTGCCCTTAAAAAGAAAGCCATCTTGCATCATATAATCTTCACAATTCCCTTTCTTACATTTAGCAATAATATCACTCATATATTCATCATTGGCATAGCATTCCTTCATCATATGAAAGCCAAGAATTCTAGCATCTAAAACGGCAAGTAAAGAGTACCTTCTTGATAAAGCATCAGCCACCACATTATTGACTCCTTGCTTGTAATTAGACACAAAGGAGAATGATTGAAGGAATTCCACCCATTTGGCATGCCTTGGACTCAATTTGTGTTGCCCATTGATGAACTTTAATGCTTGGTGATCTGAGTGTAACACAAATTGTTTAGGCCTTAGATAATGACTCCAATAATCCAAAGCCCTTACAATTGCATAGAATTCCTTGTCATAAGTGTTGTAGTTCCTCCTTGAGTCATTTAACTTCTCACTAAAGTAAGCAATAGGGCGTTTGGATTGAGTAAGGACTGCACCGATGCCCACACCACTTGCATCACATTCAACTTCAAAAACTTGGGAGAAATCAGGCAAGACAAGGATTGGTGTCTCACAAAGTTTCTTCTTAATCATTTCAAAGGCTTCATTGGCTGTCAAAGACCACTCAAAACTTCCTTTCTTCAAACATTCAGTGATAGGGGTCATGATGGTGCTAAAATTAGGTACAAATCTTTTATAGAAGGATGCCAACCCATGAAAGCTCCTAACTTCAGTTATGGACTTAGGTTGGGGCCAACTTTTAATTGCTTCTACCTTAGATTGATCCACCATGATGCCATCTTTTGATACCACATAACCAAGGAAGACAATGCTAGGTGTAAGGAAGTCACATTTCTCTAGCTTGGCATATAACTTCTTTTCCCTCAACACATCAAAAACTTGCTTTAGGTGCTGCAAATGATCTTCTTCTCTCTGACTATACACCAATATATCATCAAAATATACTACCACAAATCTTCCCAAGAATGGCTTTAATACTTCATTCATCAATCTCATGAATGTGTAGTTGCATTAGATAGCCCAAATGGCATAACCATCCACTCATACAACCCTCCTTTGGTTTTAAAGGTTGTCTTCCACTCATCCCCCTCTCTCATTCTTATTTGATGATAGCCACTCCTAAGATCTATCTTTGAAAATATGGTAGAGCCATGTAACTCATCTAACATGTCATCAAGTCTAGGAATGGGATACCTATACTTGATGGTGATATTATTGATAGTTGTACTATCAAAACACATCCTATAGGAGCCATCCTTTTTAGGAACCAATAAAGCCAGCACTGAGCGAGGACTCATGCTATCCCTCACATATCCACAGGCAACCAGCTCATCCACTTGCCTTTGTAATTCTTTGGCCTCTTCTGGATAGCGTCGATAGGCTGGTATATTGGGTAATGGAGAGCCAGGTATGAGGTCTATGTGGTGCTCTATTCCTCTCAAAGGTGGTATTCATGGAGCAATGGTTGGATTAGAGGGTGAGGTTCTTTTATGGGTTCAAGGTTTCTCCTCTCAGTGATAAGCAATGCAAGGACAGGTTGGTTCTTCACTATGGCTTGTTCCACTTTGGTTCCGCTCAAGAAGAGGTTTCCTTTGTGGTTTTCAGGTTTAGGAATGGGTTGATGTATTTGGGATGGCTTGAGGGGTGCAAGGGTGATGGTTTTCTTGTCTATTTTAAAGGTGTAAGACCTGCATCTATAGGTATAACATCACAAATAACCTCATCAACATATCTCTTTCCAATAGAAAATGGCACAACAACCTGTTTGGTGACTTGAAGTGTGCTTCCATTGCTTAGCCGCTGCAATTTGTAAGGTTGTGCATGTGTAAGGGTTGGTAAGCTCAACTTCTCCACAAGAGTGGTGGATGCAACATTGGTACAGCTCCCACCATCAACAATGAGTGTACACACCTTACCCTTGATGGTGCACCTTGTTTGGAAGAGGTTCTCCCTTTATTCTTCACCTTGGCCAACTTATGCATGCAATACCCTCCTAATTACAAGCATGTTTCCACTATCAGCTTCTTCTACAATCTCTTCCTCACTTTCTTTTTTGTTATCACCACTTTCCTCTTCTTGTACTGCCTTCTTAATCTCTTCAATTTCTTTCAAAGTCATTACCCTTTTATTCATGAAGATGGCCATAACCATGGCACTTGAAGCATTTCCTCTCTTTAAGATTGTTATTGTGCTTGGGAGTGATGGCCCTCTCCTTGGGAGTCTCTACTACTATGTCTTTACCCTTATCCTTGGATGGGAATTCAGTTTTAGAGTAAGAAGTGGAGCCTTTGTATTGACTACTACCTTTATAAAAGGTTTTGGGGGCTGAAATTTTCAATGACTTCCTTTGCCTCTCTACTTTGATAGCTAGCTTACAAACATCTTCAAAATTGCAATAGGTTTGCAATTCCACCATATGAGCAATGTTATTATCCAGCCCTCCCAAAAATCTTGCAATTGTTTGTTCTTTAACTTCAGGTAGATCACTTCTCATCATGAGCTTTTCAAATTCTCTAATATACTCTTCTACACTCTTGTCCCCTTGCTTAAGTGTATGCAATTTTAGGTAGAGGTCTTGCTTATGGTTGTCAGGTAAGAACCTCCTTTTCATGAGTTTCTTCAATTTCTCCCATGATTTCACCCTTTCTTTACCTTCTCTTTCCCTCTTCTTTTTCAAGTTTTCCCACCATAAAGAAGCATAATCTTTGCGCTTCAATATGGCAATCTTGCATTTCTTTTCATCAGAATACCCTTTAAACTCAAACACTCTCTCAATCTCACTTAACCAATCTAGAAAATCATGTGAATTTAGTCCCCCCTCAAATTCAGGTATATCAATTTTCAGCCCTCTATCATCATCTTCATCCTTCCTTATTCTCCTTCTATGGTCCCCCGTATCACTAGAGTCACTTGACAAATGCATTTCTTCCTCAATGTGTGGCCTTGGCGGTGGTTTAGGATGGGGTTGATTTCTTCTATGGTTTCTGTTTGGTTCATGGTAAGGAGGAGTATGTGTTTGGTTTCTAAGAAGTTGTAGGATATCAGTGAATTGGGTTCTAAGCTCATTGATTTCATTTCCTAGTCTTTGGCTAACAAGTTGCCATGGATGAGGTGGTGAAGAAGAAGGTGATCTTTGTGATATTTTGGCATTTTAATGGTAAGGTAAGTGTTTAGAATGTGTTTTGGGTGAAAAGGAATGGGTGGGATTAAGTAGTTTAGGTATTGTCCAAAGTTTTTGGGTCTTGGCTTTTAAATGAATTGGGTTTGTGTTCAATTGTTTGAAGTGTGGGAAATGGGTTTGTATTTGGGCTAGGTAAAAATGTGTGGGGAATGGTGAATTTGTGTACTTTTGTTTAAGGTGGGGCAAAGGAAAGATGTAGGATAGTTTTTAAGTGCTTTGGGCTGGAAAATGGCAAGTTCACATTCTGTGAACAGTAAATTCGTGAGGGAACAGTAACTTTCGGCTGTAAATAGTTTTTCCGGCCAAGAAATAAGATGAAGAAGAAATGGATCCACAATCAACACAACCAAACAACCTAAGCTTTGATACCAAATTGATGTGAATCCATCAAATTGGCTAAAATTATATTCAAAAGCTTAAGCATGCAAATTAGGCTCTAATCACTTCCTATACTTAACACATCACTTCCAACCATCATCAAACCTCCCAATCTACTAATTGTCATCATCAAAGCATTCAACAAGTCAACACCACATCAAGATTAACAAAACCAAAGGCAAGCACTATAAGTTCTACAAGTTCAAGTTAAATAAATTTTCCATGCAACACATATAATACTTATTAGATTAACCAAATGATACTCCAAGCATAAAGGCAAAGCCACCAACTTGGAAATCCACCACCAAACCTTTGGCTAAAGTTTGGATAAAGGAAGATCAAATCAATTCAAGAGACAAAACTCAAGAACCAAAATGAGAGAGATTTTCAAATTCATAAAAACTAGTTTTTACAGTATTTTCATGCCTTAATATATGGTCTTCCTAAAGGCATGGTCAATGCCCTAATATTAAATATAAATACAAGAAAATGAAATTACAAAATATTATAAAATTTCTAAACTATTGAAATGAGAAATGAGCCCATGCTTCATTAATTACAAGTCATGCCACTTTTCCTTAAATAAAGGAATCATGTCCCCTTGACTTTGCAACTTGCATATCTTCTATTCTTTGAATCAAATTGAATCCAAATTTGGTAAGTGGGCCTAATTCTCCTTGATGAACATGGGTTGGGCTAGGATAGCCTAATGTGAGCTCTTCTTGGACCACCTTGTTGCCTTGGGCCATTTACTTGCATGTTTGATTGGCTTGGACCATAGACTTCATATCTTGGACTCCTTTGGCTTTTGATTTCATTCCATAAACATGAAGCAGTGTGGGGCTGTTGGAATGGGCTGGGATCACATCATTTCCCTAGCTATATGAGACAGTATTGGATATCTATGCTGATTAAGTTGCCACCATGCCAACACATTGAAATTTTTTGAAGGTTCTTCAAGTCTGTCCTCAATATATATATCCAATTCTGATTTATCAGACACAACTTGCTTCATCTTCATCTTCTCTTGACACTAATCATCCCATGATGGAATTTGCTGACGTGGTATTGATGATGTGGTCTTTTTACTACCACTAGAGGTCAATGATGTCCCGCTTCCTGGAATGGTTATTGAATAACAATGTCAAAATAATTATATATGTGAAAAGTATATAATCTGAAAGACATTACAATTTATTAAATAACCTTACCCATATGTGTGTTTAACTGAGTGTAGGGAATAATAGTTGGATCTTCCTGAGGAATAATGTCCTTGTATTCTTCATATAAGTCGTGAAGTGTTTTTCGGACATTATTGATCTCCTCGATCGCTTCACACTCACCATATATCAATGGGAGAGCATATTGTATAAAGTCAAATTTACACGTACAATTAAAGTATAAATCAATCATTAGAAAAGTTATAATAGTTTAATGCAAAAGTTCACGGAACTTACCTCGGATCGAGTGTGTTGGCAAGTGACATAAGCAAGTTCACATGTCCCCAATATTTTTCGAATTTATTTTACATGCTTGTCACCATAAGAGCCACATCAGAATTGGAGTCAAACTCTCTATCCCTCAATATTTTCTTTATCCTAAAAACCTCAAGGAAATACAAATTTGCCATGGGGTACTGAGTCCCTGAAACTCTCTCCGTAACTTCATTGAATATGCTCAAAAAATCGCATATACAATCTACCCTATCCCACTCATGTGGAGCAAGACAAAATTCTAGGAATGCTCCATCATTGCAAGCGTACCGTGGGAAAACTTCTTGGAAACCCAGAGCAACCCTCAACATTTGGTATGTGTTGTTCCATCGAATTAGACAATCTAGAATTAATTTTCTCTGTTGTACTCCACATATTTGACAAATAGAGACCAAGGGTTTCTGTCTCGCCTCGCTAGCCCGTATATATTTGACACCATCTCTTATTTTGTCAATGATATTGCCGATAACTCTCACGACATCCTGTACAAGAAGGTTGACAATGTGGGCTGTGCAGCGAACTTGGAAGAGTCGACCACCAGCCACTAATGACCACTCCATGTCAAAATCCTCTTTCAACGACCTTAGACATGCATCATTGGTTGTGGCATTGTCAACGGTGATGGTGTGCACCTACGAATTTAAAAAAAGAACCACACACAAACAAATAAATATAAAACAAAAAAAAATAATAGGTAAATAGGAAGTTAGGATGTGTTACACCTTTTTCTATATGCCCTATTCAGTGAAACAACTATACAATGCTGTTGCAATGCTTTTGCCTGTCCGGGGAGGAGGCACATGAACGAATCTCAATATCTGCTTTTGTAAGGTCTACGTGTTTTTATCCACCCAATGTGCAGTTACAACCATATACTCCAAATTCTGCGTATCCGACTTCCATAAGTCAATTGTCAAACTAATTCTATGGTGGCAGTCCAGTTGTTTCTTAATTTTCATCGCTCCTGCTTGAACGACCCGTTCACAATTGGCCTTTGCTTGTTTTTGTCCAACTTTTTCATATAACGGTTGTAGGACCGAGCAAAAGAGATTAAACCCTTGATTCTCAACAACATTGAAGGGCAACTCAGCATTAAGAATGAAATGTGCGAGTGCCTCTCTAACCTGCAAACATAAATTAAATGTTTCAACTTTCAATATGTTAATTAAATATCCCAAATAAAATGATATTGAAAATTGCTTACCTTAGTGTGTTCGTATTTCCCGCTCATTTTTAGAAATGGTACGCTGGTTATAGATGCACTCCCATGAGATTCAATAAGCGTGAACCCTAATATTGTTTGCCCCTTGGGGAGTGTCTCCTTCCCCAATGCTTGCTTTCTTGGAAGACATTGTTCCATGTGTCTCGTTAGATGTGTAGTTGTATGTGTTGATTGAAGCTTCAATTTTTTCTCACAGTACTTACAAACTACGTACCATGCATCTCCCACGGTAACTATCTTCTCCTCGGGAAAACATTCCCAAACAATGGACGTCTTCCATTCTTTGGTATTCGGGATAATGGGGGCGGGGGGAGAGGAGGGAGTTGTCGGTGTTTGCTCAACACTGGCACCCCTCTGTTGATATTCATCGTCAGAATCAGACATGTCAAAATTTTCAACAACTGTCATGTCCACTTCGATATCATCATATGAAAGATGGCTTTGTTTGGGTGTAGGTTCAGTTGGTTCCGATGGCCTCAACATTTTTCGTCAGTCCATAATCTGTAAAAAAAGCAATGCAAAACGGGAACTAGGTGTTAGTCAAGAAACAGACTTGCGTATATTTGAATTAATTTTGCTTAATATCATTTATTTGGATAAGGCTAATAAATTAAAAGCAGAAATTATTTGGCAAAAATTGTAGTCCACCAAAGCAACATAATTATGCACCTGAAACCTTTGGAGCCAAAGTCTCTAATACTAATATGCTGCAGCCCATAAGGCCATGAGATAAAAAAGGATACTACATGCATAGCTCACGTAAACAATTGATGCAGCCCCTAATTGGAACCAGAATATGATATGCATAGTTAAGCAAAATAAAAGATTATAAATCACCACTTCCCTTCAAGCAGCTCTAAAGAGCAAACACCAACGCTTTAATGTCAGATGGCCCTTCATCCTTATCGGTTGGACATATTTGAGCAGCACACAAACTTACATAACCTCCTCAATTTGATTCCACTAAAATAGTAGGTGAACACCATGTGTTCTAAACAACAACTGCATTGCTAAACATGGTAGGTTCAATGACAAAGTACCATATACACCAAAAAGTGGGTTTGAGCTTCTCTATCTAGAAGAAAGTTTGGTAAAGGGGACAAGCATGTCAATAATGTTACAAGGAAGCCTATCATACAAAATAATTATAAAGGTCTGAAATTGACTTAAATAGACAAAACACCAACTGTCAGTGTAGTTCATATGCAAACAGGGAAGCCACTGTGGTATGATGGTTAGTTAAAGTTGCCACGGTCCAGAATAATTTAACAAATGGCCTTTCTAAGGTTGTCAATTCTTATAACAAAGTTCAGGACCATAAGTTAATTAGCATAATCTCACCAAAAGATCAGCTCATGTGGGAGAACTGCACAATTTTATGAAAGTATGTATTATGGTTGAAGTCTCTAGTCAACCCTATTTATAAGAGCAGTTGACTATTAACTTTGACTTTTCCTATTAATCTCATATCTGTAAAAGCACAAAAGGAAGGTCCAACAAAGTAGTTCAATAATAATGGAATTGAGTTTCTCAAACCTTTATCACAAGATTAGTATTCTATTTCTTAACAAAAGAAGAAAGGGACACAACTCACTCGTAGAGTATCACATTGAGGTGGTGGAAGTCATCACCACTGTCCAAGCATGATTACCAAAATCCAATAAGAATTATGAGTTTTTTCTATCTTGACCGGCCCTCACCACACTCAAACAATGGGTAAGAGGCTTGCATGATTGAGATATATGAAGACAACATTTTCATCTCTGAACCAATATCTCTATCACTCTGTTTTGTAGAGGAAGCATAGAACTATTGGATCTTAGAAAATTTTAATAGCCATTACATGAACACAAATCCTGAAAACGTCTGATTAATTCTACTACTCTGATTACATGTGATTATTAATGCTATCCCTAATTCCCTAGATGAACAAATTCCAGTTGCTGTGATTAATTAAACATACACATGACAGGAAAAATGGCTTAAATTCCCTGCACAAGCCAATATCCAAGAAATTTAATTCCCAACTGACAAATTTCCATAAGCCATCTGCAATCAACTGACAAATTTAATTCCCAACTTATATTTAAAATGGCTTAAATTAAATTGCTAACCTAACTGTAACCACACAGCTTTTTCGTTGCGGTTACCAAGCACACAGCTACAGCTGGATTACAACCAAGACGGAACGGCCACGAGGAGGTAAACGAACGGGACCGATCGAATAGGTGCATGCAGCGTGCACCTCGTCGTCGTCGTCGACTCTGGATTTCTGAGAGAGAGGAGAAGATGGAAATGGAATAAATCTGGTTCTGGTTGGAATGGAAGAGTGGAAGAAAAATGCGAGTAGGGTTTATGTAAAGATAAAACGACGTCGTTTTGTCTTTAAATAAAACGACGTCGTTTTGTCTTTAAATAAAACGACATCGTTTTTCCATCACACAAAACGGCAACGTTTCCGAAACAAAACGAAATGTTCGTTTTAACCGAACATTTTGTTACGAGTTCGGGTTTGTATTCGTTTTCCGCACAATACCATGCAAGCTTGTGTTCGCATTCGGTTCGGGGTATGCTCAGCTCGTTTCGTGCTTGAACGAAGTGAGCTCACAAACGAGCCCGAACCTATTTGCCTCGTATCCAGCCCTATTTCCATCTAGCTAATTTTTTGTTACATTTTGGAAAGTTCCCTTTCTTCATCAACAAGCTTCTCATTAAGCAAATTATTAAAAAGTCTAGATTGCGCACCAGTCAACCTATCTTTTGAGTGCTTAACCCTCATAGATATGTACCAAAACTCTTTTTTATTCAATTATCTCAACTTGCCTTTCATAACTTTCAACTTCTTGACTAGTCTAAACATAGGGATTCCAATAATCATAGTATTCCAACACTCTTCAAACTAAAGGCAAGAAACAACAAAACGAATTCAGAGGCCTAAAAATTGAAAATTTTGAATGGACAATAATATTGTCATATTGAACAACCAAAGGATAATTGTCAAAAATCCCATTAGAAAGAATAATACCAAATGAATTGAGGAATTTTTCAAACCATTTATCATCAACCAAAACTCTATCAAGCTTACATGTTATCCTATAAAGCCTTACATTGATGTTGGTCTATGTCATAAATAAATCAACATGTCTTAAATCATAAAGGCAAGCCCTATTGTAATAGTCTTTGAACTCTTCATCTTGATCACTCTACTAACTTAATCCACCAATTTTCTTGTTTTTTCTTTCTTATGCATTAAAGTCACCCATAATCACTTAAGGGTTATTTTCTGTATTACTACTAGTCTTGACAATGTCCTCCTATAGACTTCTTCTCTCAACATAACCATTACGCCTATAAACAAATGTGGCTAAAAACTTATCACTAAAAGAAGTGGTCTCAATCTCATAATGGATTAATTGCTTCCTTTGCTCAATCATCTGAACCTTAATGTTGTTTTTATTTTACAAAACCCAAATATCACCTCTTTGATTAAATTCATAGTTATTAACCCACTGTCAACCTTTACGTATGCTACTTCTAACATGCTTACTATTACTTTCCCTTACCTTAGTCTCTAAAGTAGCCAAAAGGTCAAGTGAGTTACTCCTATTGAACTTTCTGATCTTCTTTTGTGTTAAAAGGGCATTCAAACCCCTTATATTCCAAAAAGCTAGCCTAACCATTTATCTTGATTAAGGGCAACCTACTCCTTCCCTTTTTCCTACTCTTTGTTTTGCTTCCCTTTTGGCCTTTCTTGAATCTCAAATGCTTAATCTCTATTTCGTCAACAATAATGGTTTTGCCAAATAGTCTTACTTGAGGAGATTCCTCTATCCCCTCACCATCCTTATCTTGTTCTACACTAACACTATCATTCTCATTGCCTAATGTACCATATCATGACCATAAAGGTAGTAGTATTTTCTTGCATTAGATTATGAAGAAGGATAGGCTTTCTCTAGGTGGTTAAATTTCCTTCCATCTTCAGTAATCACACCATCCACAATGTGGATACCTCCCTTCTCATTTGTTTTCCCTAATATTTCAAATCTGTTGCCTTATTTTTTTGGAAGTATTCTCAACCTTTTCCTCTGAGTCACTTATTCCCTTCCTTTTCTAAATTTCACCATGTCCAATGCCTCTGTCTACCATATGATCTTTATAGATTTCTTAAGTTTGCTCATTCCTTACTAGCTTAGAGTCTTTCAATGTCTTCTTAATGAACCCACTCCTTTAGCCTTCCATTTTACACTCTTCTTTAGTATTGCCATATAAGCTGCATATTTGGCATTTAACAAGTCTTTAAACGTAGTCTACTTTCAGCTTAGTAAATTTTTCCATTAGGAAGCTTGATATCTAAAGAATCCATAAATGTTTTATCAAGCTCTATTTTTATGTTTATCCTGGTAAAATCCAAGCGAGAACTTTCTTTTGTGATAGTATCAAATTTTAAATGATACCCAATTCCCCTAGCAATATAGCTAAAACCTATTAGGGTCTAAAATTCTAAGGGAATGCTAAAGATTCTAACCCAAACTATAACCGCCAGTATCTCTTCGACAACCATGGTAATATTTCTCATCCATCTTCTAATGAAGAATGGTTCAAGGGCTTTATTCGAATCATTAACATTGTTGAATTTAAAGATGACCATACCTTATCGATACAAAGTTACCTCACTAGCCTTGGCTACGCTATATCTTTTAAGCAAATTTTGTGACAATATGAAACAATGTTCTATTGCTAAGGAAAAAAGCCACAGCACATGATTTCTATCCTTTTGCTCTCTCATATGTAAGTTTTTTTTGGGAGCTGAACCACATATTTCCTCTATTTGGAGGGGCAAACAAGGGGAATATATTCTAACTTTGAAGATACTTTATTTCTACTAAAAGCTTATTTATGGTCTGGAAGGGACCATTAGAACTAGGTACACACTTAGCCTCCACCAAAGTGATTGGCTTATCAATAGCCAGTGCACTCAATGATTTAGCCATGACAACTTGAAAAGAACACAAAACACATGCACCACACACACCTAACACAAACCACCCAACCAAGACACACAGAAAAATAATCAAGCACAAGCATACACATAATGAGTGTAAAAAAAGGCAAATGGCACAACAATACACACAAGAAAAACCACAATACACAAATACCTCACATATAACAATAAAACCATACATTCACAACCGATAAGGAAGAGCCCAATATTGAGGAGCAAAAAGTAACTAGAACAACCACAAGAGAAAACAAGAGAAAGAGATACAATGGAAAAAAGAGCAAACCTAGAACTAACACACAACACAAACAAGCCAAGAGCACTAAGGCAGCATAGAAAACCCTTTAGATTGAAGATCCATATAGGAAACTCCAAAGAGCATGCACCTACCAATAAATAAGAGAGAAACCAAGGGATGACCAAACCAAAGGCTAGTTGATCAGACATTACTAGAGGAAGATAGGCATTAGGAACAATAGGGGTAATAGTAGTAAGAAAAGGACACATACTTGGAGAATAAAAGTTACTGTAGCATAGGAGGAAAAGGTTTATGGTTTCTTTTATGAATATCTTTTAAAAGTCAATGTCATATGTAATGTCCATTTTTCTACCAAATAAACACATTTAATAAGTCATATTTTATATATTTAATGTGATCTCATATTAAATAAATTCTCCCACTATTTTCTATCAAGCTAATAGCCTTTACCATTAGTCTCAAGAAATCTTAGGGATTTTCTAGTAGATTGAGATCTTGTCTACTATATTTTGCCTTCATTATGGTAAATTAGCTACGTGGGTAGATTAGGTAGGCTTGCTAGCCAATTGTACATGTCATTGATCTAAGGTCAATTTTTTAAGCTCAACACTTCAAACGACCTCTTGTACAACTCTCAATATTAGTAAAGCAAACATTATATATCCCCGTTGCATCAAAAAATGCATTTAACTCTACTCTTGCTTTTAAACTTAATCAACCTTCACTATAGGGAACAAGTTTCATGGTTTTAGTTAAGGTGAACCTACTATTACATGCTACTTAGACTTCTCTAGTTAAAAAAAGAGCCTTTCACTATGGCAAATGAGGTGTCAAGAAACTAAAGCTTATTCAAGCCTTAATGGTGGAAGACTTTCATTGACTTATAAATTCAAGGATTTTGATATGTAACTAATTATTTGGGCCTCACCATTATTACTAATGTTTTGTGCATATCTTAAGTACATACACCCTTAGACATGCATTATAAAATATTTAAAAAAAACGTGTCAATACATAGCCTTAACTATTATCAACTCCTTTGAGCCTAAAAGGTTCGACTTAGTCACCTAGGGTTTTGTTTAACATTGTTCATCTTCTTTGGTCTTCACGATGTAATGAGACTTTTCTTCACTTCTTTGAGTCTAGTAATTCCTATTCCATTTATTTATAAATTAATTTTACAAAATAATAGGAAATCTCGAGTTATATTTAAGAGGAGTAAAGGTAAGAATATAATTACAATCAGAATATAAATAGTGGTAGAGTTCACAAAACTTATTTTAATATTATAAATAAAAGCCCAATAAAATAATGGATTACATCAAGCCATAAATTTAGGCCTATGTATCAAATGCCATGCCATACAAACATAACATGTTATCAACCACAAGCAATACCTGTGTTGGTTAAATTAGAATTATTTTAGTCTAATCCATAAATTTGTGTAACTTAATTTCCTTGATAAACTGGGAACCTCTACCTATACTAGCTGATCATCCTTAGCTTAATGGACAGGTTAAATTTGAGGGCCTATAAGCACCTAGACTTGCATCCATAGGCTAGGTAAATCAAAGGTTATTAGTTTTACTATAGCTTGAACCTTGACCACAACCTTAGATGACCCCCTATCCTTACCATTAGGCTAAGGTTTTATGGTTTGTGTAATTTAATTTTAAGACCATATAGATTCAAAATGTCAATTTTGAATCCAATCATGCGACAACATGAATTAGGGCCAACCATTTCTCAACTATATATGACAACACATAACTAAATATTTTTTTTTGGTAAGTAAAGAATTTTATAAACAAAATGACGGGCAAAGCCCGAGACAACCTAAATGCAGCGAGAAGCCCGCCTGTTAAAAAAAGCTAAGGATAGGAGAAAACCAAGACCTAAGAGCTTCTTAGGAGCCTATCTAAACTCCTGTAAAGATAGAACTCAAGAGGCCAAGCAGGGAAACAAGCTGAAAAACAAACCAAAATGATATACAAACAATATAACTAGATAATTACAAGAGAAGGATAGTTCTTGACATAAAGACCTTCCATTAAGGAGAACAAGAATCAAGTCTTGATCTTGTATATGTTGATGGACTTGGCTCAAGCACACAAGATGTCCTATGAAAAACACCAAAGCCGTGAGATAACCCTTGCATTTACAATGGGCTCTTGCACACACCATTCGTTCTTTGCATGCCACTTTTTAGGTGTGAAACCTTGTTACTCATTTGACACACCTCTTTGTCAACCATATGAGCAATTATGACCCTTACCATACACCACAAGGTAGCCTTACCCTTAGCCCTCCATTGCATAAGCAAGAGGATTAAAATAGTCCAAGCACCTAACCCGCTAACCACCTTGTCTAGATTTGTTACAGCTAAAATATACCGGCCAACAAGTATTTTCACACCTATCAAATACATATTTGAAGCCTTGATTTCCCGTAGTTTTGCATTGTTTTCCATTGTGTTGCAACCATACGTTAATTTGCCATTCAGTTTTGAATAATATCGTTGCCGCTTCATGCCCAAAAAATCCCTCAAAGTCTTAGTCCTAATCTACCTTTGGAAACAATCCCTGCTAGCAAGCTTTTTCCCACCCCTAAAATACTTATGTGAAGTCATGATATCCATCAAGTTTTCATTGGTTTCCTTATATCTACAACTGTACAACAAATAGCCACTTAGTTGTGGGTAAATTCTCTGTAGAATCTTGCTGAAATCAACCCCAAAAAGCCTAAAAAAATTAGCTACAAATTGGAAATTTTTTTAGAATTTACTATTCAAGGCATAGTATCGTGAACAATGCATGCATATTCCTTCACATAAAGTTACTTTTTTGCCTATTTTCATACATCCGAATCATGGTGAAACAGTCCCCATACATATAAAAACCCACCTGCCAACTATTAGTGAGATCTCCTTCCTTAAAAAACAAAGAAAAGGAAGAATGAAAGTTGAATCCAAGTTTAGTAAAAATGCATACATTGGCCACCTACCTTCTATAGCCTAAGAAATATGCAACATCTTTTTCCTTACCAAAGTCCTCATCATAAGACCCCTTGAAGATCCCCCTCATATAGCAAGAATGATGGCACCACCAAAAATTAGAATTAAAGACACAATAGCACATATTACTCCAATTATGATAAGTCCAACTCCAATTGTTTTGTTGTCTTCCTATAGTCCAAAACCTGTTTACTTGCCCCTCCTCCCAATTGTAAAATTTCGCCATCCAACAAAGGTACCTAATACTTTGATAAAAAATACAACGGCTGGTAGTTTACAAATTGGGACCCCACATAGAATACTACACCAACCAATGGTAATCTACCCATTATCTTTAGAATGTGTAAACTTGGCCCAAATCTTAGGATTATCCTTGTCAAAGCAGCCTTGAAAGTCTTCCACAAAAGCTGTAGCTTGCAAGGTCTATGATATGGCCATCTCTCCATCATGATCAAGTTAGTAGCAAGTAAGATATAACTCTTCACAATATTCTCAAGCACTATTGCAACCAAATTGGTATGTCTCTGATGTGAATCCATCAAATTGGACTAAAATTACATTCAAAAGCTTAAGCATGCAAATTAGGCTCTAATCACTTCCAATACTTAACACATCACTTCCAACCATCATCAAACATCCCAATTTACTGATTTTCATCACCAAGTCATTCAACAAGTCAATACCACATCAAGATTAACAAAACCAAAGGCAAGAACTATAAGTTCTACAACTTCAAGTTAGATAAATTTTCCATGCAACACGTATAATACTTACTAGATTAGCCAAATGATACTCCAAGCATAAAGGCAAAGCCACCAACTTGGAAATCCACCACCAAACCTTTGGCTAAAGTTTGGATAAAGGAAGAACAAATCAATTCAAGAGACAAACTCAAGAACCAAAATGAGAGAGATTTTCATATTAAAAAAAACTAGTTTTTACAATATTTTCATGTCTTAATATATGGTCTTCCTAAAGGCATGGTCAAAACCCTAATATTAAATATAAATACAAGAAAATGATATTACAAAATATTACAAAATTTCTAAGTCATTGAAATGAGAAATGAGAAATGAGCCCATGCTTCATTAATTACAAGTCATGCCACTTTTCCTTAAATAAAGGAATCATGTCCCCTTGACTTTGCAACTTTCAGATCTTTCATTCTTTGAATCAAGTTGAAGCCAATTTTGGTAAGTGGGCCTAATTCTCCTTGATGAACGTGGGTTGGGCTAAGATAACCCAATGTAAGCTCTTCTTGGACCACCTTGTTGCCTTGGGCCATTTGCTTGCATGTTTGATTGGCTTAGACTGTAGACTTCATATCTTGGACTCCTTTGACTTTTGATTTCATTCCATAAACATGAAGAAGTATGGGGTTACTGGAATAGGCTGGGATCACATCAACCTCCCTAGGTTGAAGAGGATTTGCCCTCAAATCCAAGAAATTGTTGTCTTCAAAATATGGAGACAAGTCACCTACATTAAAGGTTGTTGAAACTCCACCAACTTCACTTGGAATGTCCACCTTGTATGCATTGTCCCCAATCTTCTCAATAAACTCAAATGGTCTATCAGCCCTTGGAGAAAGTTTACTTTTCCTTTTGGATGGAAATCTCTCCTTTCTTAAATGAACCCAAACCAAGTCACCTGGCTGGAAGGTGGAAGCCTTTCTATGCTTGTTTGCCCTTCTCTTGTATGCTTTATTGGACTTTTCAATTTGAACTCTTATGGACTCATGTAATTTCTTCATAGCCTTAGCTTCCTCTTTAGCATCTATACTAACTTGAGTATCAGTAGGCAAAAAAGATAAATCAAGTGGGATAAGGGGATTTATACCATAAACAATTTCAAATAGGGAATGGCCGGTTGTCATATTTGGTACCCGATTGTATGCAAATTCAGCATGTGCAAGCTTGATGTCCCAATCCTTTAAACTTTTGCTTACCAATGTCCTTAAAAGTGCTCCCAATGTGCTATTAGTAACTTTGGCTTCCCCATCAGTTTGAGGATGATGAGAGGTACTAAAAAGAAGCCTTGTTCCTAACTTCCCCCACAAAGTTCTCCAAAAATGACTAAGAAACTTTGTGTCTCGATCAGATACAATACTCCTCGGAACTCCATGTAGTCGAATGAACTTTTTAAAGAATAAATCAGCTACCTTAGATGCATCATCCGTCTTGTGGCATGGTGTGAAATGTGCCATCTTGGAAAACTGATCCACCACTACCATAATAGAGTCTTTCCCACTTTAAGTTATAGGCAAAGCAACTATAAAATCCATGCTTAGGTAAAGGAGTATATAGACCTGGTTTGAAATGGCTCTTTGCCCTTTGACATGTGCCACATCTTACAATTATGGCTTGAACATCCTTATGCATCTTAGGCCAATAAAAATGCTCCTTGATGATTTCTAAAGTCTTGGAAACCCCAAAATGACCAGCAAGTCCTTCCTCATGTGTCTCCCTCACAATTAATTCCCTAAAACTCTCTTTTGGAACACAAATTTTGTTGCCCTTAAAAAGAAAGCCATCTTGCATCATATAATCTTCACAATTCCCTTTCTTACATTCAGCAATAATAACACTCATATATTCATCATTGGCATAGCATTCCTTCAACATATGAAAGCCAAGAATTCTAGCATCTAAAATGGTAAGTAAAGAGTACCTTCTTGATAAAGCATCAACCACTACATTATTGACTCCTTGCTTGTAATTAGACACAAAGGAGAATGATTGAAGGAATTCCACCCATTTGGCATGCCTTGGACTTAATTTGTGTTGCCCATTGATGAACTTTAATGCTTAGTGATATGAGCGTAACACAAATTGTTTAGGCCTTAGATAATGACTCCAATAATCCAAAGCCCTTACAATTGCATAGAATTCCTTGTCATAAGTGTTGTAGTTCCTCCTTGAGTCATTTAACTTCTCACTAAAGTAAGCAATGGGGCGTTTGGATTGAGTAAGGACTACACCGATTCTGACACCACTTGCATCACATTCAACTTCAAAAACTTGGGAGAAATCAAGCAAGACAAGGATTGGTGCCTCACAAAGTTTCTTCTTAATCATTTCAAAGGCTTCATTGGCTATGAAAGACCACTCAAAACTTCTTTTCTTCAAACATTCAGTGATAGAGGTCATGATGGTGCTAAAATTAGGTACAAATCTTCTATAGAAGGAAGTCAACCCATGAAAGCTCCTAACTTCAGTTATGGACTTAGGTTAGGGCCAACTTTTAATTGCTTCCACCTTAGATTGATCCACCATGATGCCATCTTTTGATACCACATAACCAAGGAAGACAATGCTAGGTGTAAGGAAGTCACATTTCTCTAGCTTGGCATACAACTTCTTTTCCCTCAACACATCAAAAACTTGCTTTAGGTGCTGCAAATGATCTTCTTCTCCCTTACTATACACCAATATATCATCAAAATATACTACCACAAATCTTCCCAAGAATGGCTTCAACACTTCATTCATCAATCTCATGAATGTGCTAGGTGCATTAGATAACCCAAATGGCATAACCATCCACTCATACAACCCTCCTTTGGTTTTAAAGGCTATCTTCCACTCATCCCCTCTCTCATTCTTATTTGATGATAGCCAGTCCTAAGATCTATCTTTTAAAATATGGTAGAGCCATGTAACTCATCTAACATGTCATCAAGTCTAGGAATGGGATACCTATACTTGATAGTGATGTTATTGATAGCTATACTATCAACACACATCCTATATGAGCCATCCTTCTTAGGAACCAATAAAGCCGACACCGAGTAAGGACTCATGTTCTCCCTCACATATCCATGGGTAACCAACTCATCCACTTGCCTTTGTAATTCTTTGACCTCTTCCAGATTGCATCTATAGGCTGGTTTATTGGGTAATGAGAAGCCAGGTATGAGGTCTATGTGGTGCTCTATTCCTCTCAAAGGTGGCAAGCCAAGTGGTAGTTCATGTGGGAAAACATCTTGGTATTCATAGAGCAATGGTTGGATTAGAGGGTGAGGTTCTTTTATGGGTTCAAGGTTTCTCCTCTCAGTGATAAGCAATGTAAGGACAGGTTGGTTCTTCACTATGGCTTGTTCCACTTTAGTCCCACTCAAGAAAAGGTTTCCTTTGTGGTTTTCAGGTTTAGGAATGGGTTGATGTATCTGGGATGGCTTGAGGGGTGTAAGGGTGATGGTTTTCTTGTCCATTTTAAAGGTGTAAGTATTCTTTTTCCCATCATACAAAACCTCCCTATCAAATTGCCAAGGTCTTCCCAACAGCAAGTGACATGCATCCATATGTATGACATCACAAATAACCTCATCAACATATCTCTTTCTGATAGAAAATGACACAACAACCTGTTTGGTGACTTGAAGTGTGCTTCCATTGCTTAGTCATTGCAATTTGTAAATTTGTGCATGTGTAAGGGTTGGTAAGCTCAACTTCTCCATAAGGGTGGTGGATGCAACATTGGTACAGCTCCCACCATCAACAATGAGTGTACACACCTTGCCCTTGATGGTGTACCTTGTTTGGAAGAGGTTCTCCCTTTGTTCTTCACCTTAGCCAACTTGTGCATGCAATACCCTCCTAATTGCAAGCATGTTTCCACTATCAGCTTCTTCTACAATCTCTTTCTCACTTTCTTCTTTGTCATCATCACTTTCCTCTCCTCGTACTGCCTTCTCAATCTCTTCAATTTCTTTCAAAGTCATTACCCTTTTATTTGGGCAATTGGCATGGAGATGGCCATAACCATGGCATGTAAAGCATTTCCTCTCCTTAAGATTGTTATTATGCTTGGGAGTGATGGCCCTCTCCTTGGGAGTCTCTACTACTATCTCTTTACCCTTATCGTTGGATGGGAATTCAGTTTTAGAGTACGAAGTGAAGCCTTTGTATTGAGTACTACCTTTATAAAAGGCTTTGGGGGCTGAAATTTTCAATGACTTCCTTTGCCTTTCCACTTTGATAGCTAGCTTACAAACATCTTCAAAATTGTAATAGGTTTGCAATTCCACCATATGAGCAATGTTATTATCCAACCCTTCCAAAAATCTTACAATTGTTTGTTCTTTAACTTCAGGTAGATCACTTCTCATTATGAGCTTTACAAATTCTCTAATATACTCTTCCACACTCTTGTCCCTTTGCTTAAGTGTATGCAATTTTAGGTAGAGGTCTTGCTTATGGTTGTTGGGTAAGAACCTCATTTTCATGAGTTTCTTCAATTTCTCCCATGATTTCACCCTTTCTTTACCTTCTCTTTCCCTCTTCTTTTTCAAGTTTTCCCACCATAAAGAAGCATAATCTTTGAACTTCAATATGGCAATCTTGCATTTCTTTTCATCAGAATATTCTTTAAACTCAAACACTCTCTCAATTTCACTTAACCAATCTAGAAAATCATCTAAATATAGTCCTCCCTCAAATTCAGGTATATCAATTTTCAGCCTTCTATCATCATTTTCATCCCTCCTTATTCTCCTTCTATGGTCTCTCGAATCACTAGAGTGTAGTGACCCCCGCCCCAGGCCTACTGTGCACAGCTATTAAAAATATATATAATAATAATAATAAAAATATGTCTGTGACGGAGATCCCTACCAGGAAAAGAACATTAACTACTACTCAAAATACTTTAAAACTCTGAATACAGAAGCATAAAACAAAAATACTATCATAAAATAAGTTATAATGGCTTTTTTGAAAATCCCAGGCTACTCATGTATAAAATCATGCTATCCAAATAGTGCATACTACAATATAATACACACATAGTATATGAGATACGAGTTATCAAAGCATGCAAGCCGAATCACAAAACTAGCTGCCCAGCCATGTCCCCAAAACCTCATAGCTGCATCACCATATCTCAGTCCCCAACTCACTGACCTACAAAAGAGAAAGGAAGGAAAAAGGGGTGAGTGACAAAATCACTTAGTAAGCATTTCCTATCTCTTACATAGACAAGTCATCAAGCAAAAGCTGATCCTAGATCAGACCTCGAGTTCCTTGCTTACTGTTTTCTTATCATCTTATTATACTTGCTTTACAGTAGCTTATATCATTCTTTTCTTATCTCTTATTTCTTTACTTTCTTTGATCATTGCGTTCTCAGAGTTTTCATCTGTTTTATGTTTTATACTTTGTTTTTATCTCATATATTTCTCATGAATGTTGTACATGACATAATATGTATACTCTGATGTCATGTAAATGCTCATTTATCATAAAACTTGCCCCTCGGGCTGATTTTCTAAAAACTTATTCTTTTCTGAAAACTTTTTCTGATAAAAGCTTTGATCTGAAGATCCTCATATACAAACATATAGTATAACTAAAAACAGTATCAAAAGTACTGTATCTGAAAAATATCTCTGCTATACTGGCCAGACTGATGAACATAGGGATTCGGCACCTTGGCTGTGTGAGCTCAAACCTATAAGAAAACTACTCGTGCACGACCATGTCCTCTCTAGCGGACCATGGTTTCCTTCTCTAGCGGGCGTGCGAACTCATAGGTGCCCCCTCGTATCCACCCCTAACTGATGTTTGGAACATCGTATATATATGTATATACTTTTAAAACATCTCTTGGATCCTTAGATCCCTTTTTGAAAATATCTCATGTGGCATGTCGTGCTCAATGCTTGATAATCATGCATGATATGCTGTTATCTCATATTATTCTTATGTTTCTCAAGCTTAGAATTTGCTTAGGGTTGTTTATCTTTGCTTTAATATTCTCTTTTCTATCTTTCTTAAGCCACACGGGCGTGTGTGCATGGGTGCACGGGTGTGGGTCAAGGCACACGGGATCATGAGCTTCTCATGCTCTTGGGCGTGCTAGCTTCTGAAAAATTTCTCAAACAAAAGCTGACCACATGGACGTGTGGTACAAGTACACGGGTGTGCATAACTAGGCACACAGACGTGTATCGCACTGCATGGGCGTGTAGCTGCCGCACAACACTCTGATGTTTTGCCTACACGGGTGTGTAGATTTGGGATTAGACACACAGGCGTGTGCACTCGGGTACACAGGCATGTGTTTGGATTTTCATATGCATACAAGTAACATGCAAGGCCGTGTCTCATACAGATTTGAGGCCACACAGACGTGTCCCCTCGGGTACATGGGTGTGTGCTCAACCCAGAATCTGTAGATACGTCTGGAAACCCAGAAAATCCCACTCAAACACATCCAAATCTCAACCATTCTTCAACCAAAAATAAATACAACATATATACATGCCAATAACCATTCTCATCTCATTCAATCATCATAAAGCATGCCAATCTCATGCATTTCTCATAAAAAGCATACCCGAGCAATAAATCGTCACACATTGCATATTAAACCCATAAATCATCACTCAAACATCTCATCATCATCATATCATGTTAGAAAACATCCATATTGCACAGCAACGATCGAAGAAGCTTAAAAATCAGAAAAGCTTGCTGGAAACCTAAGTGAAAGAGGCTTAGTAGCTATGTTCTTACCTCTCGTGTTCCTTAGGTCTTAGGTATTTTTTTTATATATGGTATAAACAACGAGGACAAGGCCCACAATATACTAACGTTGAATCTCTATCTCCACGATACCATACTGACTGATGTCTTTCCACCAATCATGAGTCATTGAACAGTGGTAAGCATACAACCACGCTACAAAGCAGGGAGTCTAATTGGCTGTTCCAGAGTTCTTAGGTACAGTTACTAGGAAAACTGGTTTTGTCACAAGTTGGAAGTCGCTTGGATGATTGCCTTGACCCTATTGGTACTTTCTCAAATGGTGTTGGGTCAATGAATGAGGTCAATTATGGTATTCCTTTGTCGATGGCTGAGTAGCTCTTTCCTTAAAATAGTAGGAGAGAGTGTTGTCTACTCTTCTCCTTCAGCTTATTGTAGTTGCTCTCTTTTCTTCCTTATGTACTTCTTTTCTTGCTTACCTTAACATAGGAGCTATGGGAATGGCTATTTTCTTCCTATGGCCAAGACCTTGTTTTCTGCTATGCAATATAGGTGTGCTACGATCGCATTGGATGAGAGAGGGCATCGTAAGTAGCATGCGGAGGAGTTAAGATACGCCCCATCTTACTAATAATAATGAAGGGCTGAAGAAAGACAAGATTTTTTGGGTAGACCCTTCCTAAATGGAACCAATCTCTTAGTGGCTCACTAGCTGGCCATGGCTATCTTTTAGTTAGTGCTGGACCGCTTCATCGCTTCATTAAGTATGTCTTTCTATAGTCGCCATTTACTTGACTAACGAACTTGATCGATAACCATAGGTTGACTACCAAAGGGTCTCGATTCTTACCAACCAAAGACCACTGACCACTCTTCGATCTCCCGGTGAGTTGGACAGGAATGACACAGAGGGGGTTATCTATGGAGCATTTAAATTACCCCTTTCTATTGGAATAGTTGAAAGTCTTCTTCTTAGGGGATTTTCTTTTTTCTTATTAACATAGAGTTAGAACTTAGCCGTGTAAGTTACGAGTGGACCAATGTGAAGCTTTAGCTTCGTTACTGGCTAGAGCTCTTAGCCGACGACTGGCTAACCACTTAGCTGACCCTTTCTTGATTCCGTTTTTTCCTTATTTAAGATAGATGAATCAATAGAACTTTAATCCCTTATTAATGGAATGATTGAACAATCAAAGTGCGTTTGTCGTGACTACGACTACTAGTGTGCCTTTCTTTGGGTCACTATGCTCGAGGTCGAGAATTGGTTCAAAAGTAGAAGATGGTCTAAAACAAGCTAATGCGAGTTTTCGAACTACACTTTTTCTCGTTTTTGAACATCACTGAGATAGGCTTTTCCTCGAACCATTGACCCTTGTTCGGGAGGGAGAAGTTGATTCATTTAATGGAGCTTTATTTGTTTGATCTAGTAAGGGGCTGATCAAATACATATATAGTATATAGCTGCATCAGAACCGAGCTATTATAGCTTTTTAGTGGGATCCAATGCTTCAAAGCAATCTAACTCCTCTATTCATTTGGCAAAGATAGGGGAATCAAATTCATATCTTTATGCTTGGGAATGATATAAGAATGAATGAAGCCGATAGAGGAATATTTGAGTAAAGCCCGCCTTTGATTGAATGATTGATGGAATAAGCTTTTCCCTTAGATGACACCAGATGGATCGATAAGATTGGAAGTTTTCAGAAGTAGACTGCCTCGTCCCTTTACCTTTCCTTTGATTCGATTAATAGTTAATAGAAAGAAAGAGAGATTGGTCCCTAACTCATTTCCGGATAAATCGATAGCGGAACGAATTTCACTTATCGAGATCTTTACCTCTCTATATGTCCACATTGTAGGGGTGGCTTGACCCCTTAGCAAGCTAAGCAACCTATCTATCTTTTCAATCGCCTAGCTATTTAACCACCTAGGCCTTTCTTTACCCTGCTTTATTTCCGTGCATGCTCACCTCCTTACCTTAAGTTAAGTGTCAGATAATGCTTTCAAACTTTCTTTCTCATATAGGAAAGGAATGAAAATGAATTCCAATGAAAGAAGCAATTACTAGGACTTATCCTACTACTGGGTTTAGCGAACCTATTGCTTTATCAAGCACAATAACTAGTGAATGAAAAGATTTAACCATACTAAAGAAACCCTTAGTTTAGGCACCGAGCTTAGTTCCATTCCTAACTATACCCCTTTCTTTCCTTGTAAGGCGCAATAAGACTTTCTTTCGAATAAGCTTGATGAAAGCAAAGCCCACACTTTTTATATTTCTATATTGGTTTTGGACCCCAACCCGACTAGCTAACTAAAGAAGAGGCAAGAAAAAGAAGAGCTACAACTTTCTTAATAAACTAGGACTTTTCTTTTACATATATACTTATATATATATATATATGTTTCTTCTCTTGATCCAACCAACTCATGTCGTCCGTAATCCAATGCCTAAGGAACTAGACCTTTTGCAAAGCACCTTTTTCACATAGAGCTGTGTTCCAGATCATAAGGGAGGCTAATCTATTTTTCACCTACCGTGATAAAAGTCGTTGGCTCAACCCTATGTTCAATATCTTGGTTGATCACTTACTCATCCTAATAAGAGGCCTATACCTCAAGAACACTGATCACTTACTCTAGATCATGAAATGCTCCACAAGGGCATCTCATCCAAAAAAAAGTCACCATCACCTATTTCATGTTGATCAAAGCACAGATCGAATTGTTATAGACCGTCCAAGATCTATTTTTGATACACACCTATGTTTTTAAGAATTGGGTTAGAGTCTGATCTCTACATCCACATGTACATAATCAGTCAAAATCTCAAAGAAGCTTTTGTTTGGTTGTTCCATCAGTGTTCTTAGGGAGAGGTGGTCTCTTTCTTGGAATGCAATGATTAACAGATATGGGTGTATCGGTAACTTAGATGAATCTTAGGAGCTTTTCGATCAGAGACCATTCAAGAATGTCCTTTCATGGAATTCTTTGTTAGCATTGTGTGATAGATGTGAAGACGTCGAAGGAAGGATCCTAATCTTCAATGAGAAAGAAGTAGGACGTGGAAAAAAGAAAAAAAGCCTATGATGCATAGAGTGGCAACTCGAGATCATTCTTCTTTTGACCTGACTAGAGGCTTTGTTATTCAGCAGGGACAAGGTCTGGCCCAAGCAGTGGTGCTTTAGCTAGCCTTACTCATCTATGAGACAGATGAGAAAGCGAGAGAATGCGTTGTCATGACTTTTTCCTTGAAAGATCCTTTGTTGGCGAATCCATTTTGAGCCTACAATTTCCATGCAACTTTGAAGGCTTTCACCCAATCTGTGGTATATATGAAAGACTGTGTCAAAGTGAGTTAGATGCACATGAGGATATGGGACGTCTGTCTAGTTCTCATTAGAAAGGAATGAGCTTTATATTATTTACTGCCTCTCGTCTGACACAGTTTGACACGCGGTGATACTAGATTGGCCTTTTATCTATATAGTGGTATAAATAATAGAAGGCGAATACGCACGCGCGAAAAGCAAGCGTCTGATCAAACAAGATAGTAGTACAGAATGATACTTTACTCTATTATTGTTCTTGGAGGTGGGGGTCGGTGTTAAGCCATGTGGCGATATCCACAGGAACTATTTACTTTTGGGGATGGGCCTATTATACTAAAATACGTATGGGGATAATTTGTCCGTCTGCTAAAAAATCATGGATGTGGTTCAATATTAAGGAAAAGCGGGGTTGACATGATCTAAAGATAACCTATCTTGCTAATAAAAAGGTTAAGGGCCTCCAATGCCTATAAATAGAAGCTTTTTCAGTCTTTATTTGGCAAAGGGAGATGGGCCCTTAAAAGTCAGCAAGAAAGAGCTTTAGCCATGGATATCGTAGGACGACTTGAGAGAATTCAACAAGAAATACAAACCATGGAAAACGAAAAGCTTCAACGAGAGTAAATGTTAGGTCTATTCTGGGAGCATCTGTCTGTTCTCGATCTTGAGGCCATAGGAAGAGCGATGCAATTTATCCGGGACAACAGTCGTAGTCTGAAAGATAGGAAGAGGGCTCTCCTCGACGAACAAAAAGAGCTTTTTGTGTGAGCTGCCACCTTCAGTGACCAAGGAAACTAGAAGAGTCCGTCGACTCTTTATATAAGATTAAATAAGTAGTTTGTCGATGCAAAGTAGTATGTTTTAATTTATGGTGTTCTTTGTCTTTTTTTAGTAGAGATCTACTTCGGTGCTTACTGGAGATAGACTTCTATCTATGCTAACTATCTTTGTTTAGTTTTCTTTATTATGTTTGCATGTATGGTATGGGAAAACCCTTAGTGTAAAATGTTTACTACTTAATGCTATACTAATATAATAATTAAGAAAGACTTTTTCCCAAAATTACTACAAGCACTTTTAGAAAAAAGGTAGGTTAGCTAACAAAAGAAAGATGGAATCAGATGCTGTAGATGACCAAACTTCTGCTGTGGAGTCGGCTTCAGTATAAGATACAACTTCTGTCACTAAATCATCTAGGGAAAAAGAGTCCTGCTATCGCTGCATCTTCTACTGTCCTTTCCTTTTCTTTGGTTCTTATCCTTCCGCTGGAAAGGCACCTTTCAAGCCATAATCCAAATAGCAACTGGGTCCATATTAGCATAGGAAATTCTTAAAAGATCAGATGCCTAGCGTGGGTAATTTTATAGAATAATCTTTCCTAGGCCTGGAGAATAGTAGCTAGAGGGAGAAGAGCGTTCCCAACGAAGAGTTTTTCCTTTAATTAGCAGGGATGGCACCTGTTTTTCTTTAGATGACATTTCTCTTACTACCAATAGTTTCTGCTTCAAAGCTTTTCTTTTAAGGGCTTACCTGCTTTTTGTTTAAGAGTAGAAATCGACTCTAGGAGTAGAGTCCACGACAAACTAGAAGAGTGAAAACTAGAAGATTAAGATGGCACAAGTCTTTCTGAAGGCCTGACCTATCAATAAATAGGTTTTTTTTCGTTTCGCTTCATCAAAAGCTGCCATTGAATAGTCTGATGCGACCAATTGGCTTTTCCTGAATCTTTCCATTTTAGGGTTAACGAGTGATCAATCAATAGTAGAGTAGTTGGCGAACGGTCTTTTAATGACTTCTAGGCACAAGTGACATTATCGTCGTCTACTCTTAGTTAAGAGAACTGAAAGCCTTTCCCCAAGCAAAGAGGGTGCAATCGACTTAAAAAAAAAATTGGACAGTTTTCACTCTAGGAATCTTATTCAAAAAACATCAAATAATGAAAATCTAATCGGAGACTGGCATGTCCTAACTTTAACTTCTCTAAACAAAAGTCGGTAACATAGGCTTCAGTGGAATTATTACCCAGGAATCATCGGTCTAATTTCAAGTCTAAAATCAGGCCTTTCGGGCAGCAATGGAATGAAGCTGTAAAGCGGTCAAGTGCCCTCCAAAAAAGCATTCGATGCATTTGTGAAGAATGAAAAAGGGAAAGAAAGACCAGCCACAGAAAGACAAAAGAGACAAGAAAGGTGTCATACTCTATATGGAAAGACAAAAGCTGACTATTTGTAAAGTTAAGATCAACAGGAACATCTGCTAGAACGAGCTCAAAATGGGCATTTTCGGCCAATTTTGAGTTTAGGAGTTGAAGTTTCAGACTCGGCAAAGGCATCAGCCTAGCTAGGAACTTAAGGAGCTTAAGTAGAAAAGTGAACCCCGAAAGAGTAAAGTAAGGCTAAAGCCCATCAGAGTTTGACCGAATGGTGGACTTAGCTTCAATGCTTAAAGTGAAGGCTTTACCTTCAATCAATGCCGGAGAATTTTTAACATCGGAAGCTAATTAAGGCATAGGTAGCGCTGCGCCGTCTCTTGTACCATTTTATAGAGAGAATTTGAGTTAAGACTAATCCAAAAAGGAAGTAACCAATTGACCAGACCTGTGGAGGCGGCAAAGGGCAAGTAAGGCTTTGAAGCCAAGCAAGTAGCTATTGGAAAGAAGTTGAAGCTATAACAATTGTAGAAAGAAAAACAGGTGCCTTCCACTCTTGCAACTAGGCTCGTTAGGAAAAATAGACTGATGGCGTTGGCAAGCGGGGTAGTGACACTGATCAAGCCCTTTACTCGACTTCCTCTTTTCCTTACTCTTCTTATCTTAGTAGAATTCATTGACAAGACCAGTTTCCACCCCAATTGGCCAAAGAAGAAAAACAATATGAAAGTCAAAAATTGGCTTCAGGCTAGGAGAACATATTGGCTTCATCGGCTTGAATTCTTTAATTACCGAGGAGGAATCGTCTATCAGAAAGACTTTCTCTTAAAGGAAAGAAGGGCCTAGGAACACCCGCTATAGCTAAAAATAGGCCTTTCCAACTAGCTTCTATTTTTTGTTAGGAGTTTTTTTACTGGGACAAGATAGTACCCATTCCGTTGTCCCCGAGTCAGGTTCTATCCCCGAATTGTCTATTGATCTGTTGGAGTTTGGGGTTTTAGACTTTGAGGAATTGATGAGTGAAGGGTGATGCCAGCCGATTGATACTCAGATTCCTACATACCAAACTTTGATCAATCATCCATGATAGGAGAGAAATCATCTGATTAAGAAAGAAGTGTTTCGCCTCTCGTTAATACAATATGGGGATAACTCGGACATAACCCTTGACTCTCGTCTTCTCTAGTGGGAATTTAGATCCTGAATAACTAAATAGCGTCAGTAAGGATGCCCATGCCCAGTAGCTTCTCTTTCAGCTTCTTAACTGCGTGGGGAAAGCTTAGCTTCTCCGCTTCAATTGAGCAGCTAAACTCGTTGCCTCAGCCCTTCTTTCTTTATTCAAGAGACGACTTTTCCTTATCCTTAACTTAAGTGCCAATTCTGCTTTCCATTCGTCAGTTAAGTCAGGTAAGCTTCATGCTTACTTATGAATTCCCTGCCTCTGCTTTAAACCGATTGGCAGAAGGCTGCTAGAAGGCTAAACAACTTCCTCAAAAGGGTTCCTTCAGGTTGATCTGTAGTCATGCAAGGAAGTGGATCTAACGGCTATTGGCTGATCTAATGCACGTGGATCTCTTACCTATTGATTTGACCTTTTCTTTTTTTATCTTAGATGTCCATGAAATCGGAATTGAGAGAGGCATATGAATAGTTAATTTAATCTATCCCATGCATTCACTCCTCTATTGGCCTAAGGACTGGTAATTAAAGTCTTCCTAGCACTTGTAAGATTTAACTCTTTTGAGTCGTGAACTAAGGGACAAAGACCTCTGTTCAGGTATGTCTTTTATGCTTGATTTAATCCTCAATCGCTCTTGCTTAGTGAGTCCCTTCCTTTGCTTTGTGTGCTCTTTTGGTGCAGTCACTTCGTTATCTAAGGATAGGGAAATGGGGAAGGCTTCAAACGGCTGGTCTACTTCCTGCTCGATGAGCGTCATCAAGTCGGGTGGTAATCAAGGCAAGGTAAAAAGGCTTTGTCCATTTACTTCTTTCAAAGAGCGGATATTGAAAGCAGTTGATCTTCCTTTTTCTTATCTTAAGGTACCCTCAAACTCTTTTTAAGGCCTACAATAAGCTTTTGTCTTTTCAAGCTTGTAAGCAAACCTGACCAGTGACTTCTCAAACTAACAAATGCAATCCAAGAGGCAAGGCAAGCAGTCAGTGCTAGAACAGCTATCTTAAATCAATTGGATTCCTAAGGGATCTAGTTTCAGTGCCAGCTACATAGTGTAAGTTATTTTAATTCCTTCTGCCTGATTAGACAGTTGGATAAAAAAGCTAAACCCTAGAAATTGATATTAGCCCTTAAAAAGCAGTGGACAGAGAAGAAGCTGGTGGACTCAGAAAGGTTCTTTTACTGTTAGCGATGGAATAAGAATCGGTTGTTCTCGATCTATCCATTTCTTTCATATTCATAATAGAATCAAGCTCTTTTCCATTTTTCTTTTCATACCATAGAAAGTACTACTTTCGACTTGAATGATGTAACTTCTTGTAGTTTGATTCTTTTCGTATTTTAAATATCAATCTCAATCTGCTCATCCCGATGTCATCAAGGTCACTTTCACTTCTAAGCTCTTAGGTTCAAAATGGATTCTTTTTATTCTTATCGAGTCAGTCACCTTAGATCTGATCCTCTATTCGATTCTTTTTTCTATGAAGGCGAGAGTTTGATTTTGTCTTGGACTAGACTGAAGTTATACACTGACTAGAGTAGCGAGTAATCAAGAAGATAAAAAGAAAGGCGGTGGGAACTCTGTTGTCCCATTGAGGTGGATAAGTGGAGGGGTGAGGATCTTCATTAGCGGTCATTGATCGAAAGTTGAAAGTTCTCTAAGTCATAGGAGAACGATTGGCATTAGTCAAAAAAGGAAGATCATCGGTCCCTCCATCTATGAATCCAAACCTCATGAGCAGTCCCCTTTCTTTGTGTGGATATATTGACTAGTAGACAAACTTGGGGCTGTGCTTCTTTGCCGAGGGGCAAGGAAGTGCCTTATTTTATCATATTTCTATGGTTAGTGAGAGTCATTCTCTCGTGTACTTATATTTGGTCAATGCCATTCTGTCTAGTTTTCTCTCTTGACTTACAACATTCAGTATTCAAGCTAGTTATAGAGTCTCTCTTTCCATTGTGACTCTCGGATCGAAGCGAGTAGTTACCGATCGACTTGTCCTGTGCCGTCATCGACATTTCTTTCTGGTTGTATAGTCTTTTCTTTTGTTGGTGGTCAATATTCCTTCTCTTTCATTAAGTGGTAGTATGGTTTTTGTCCAGTGGTTTTCAACCAAGAAAGATTCATAGCCATCGAAGGTAGGCCTAAGCTTTCTGTCTAATACTTTTCTGCCTATCCTTGTTTTCATTTTTACGGTAGAAAAGGTCGGGGCTAGAAAGAGAATTCTCAGCCGTTAACAGAAGACACTCAATCCAGTATAAAAAAACCAAAGGTAGCTGTCCATCACTAGTCTGGGTTCAGTGTGCCAATACTAATTCCTATCTTGGAGGGATAAGACTTTTTGTACATAGTACCAGACTTATTATACTGGAAGTAAAGAGAAGAATAACTCTTTTGCTGAATAGCATTCTCTTAATAGTCCCACTCGCTGGCGAAGCAAGAGGAAATCCGCTTTGAAGGCAGATCGTTTCTT
The DNA here is from genome assembly GCA_026122585.1 of Anacardium occidentale. Lineage (NCBI taxonomy): Eukaryota > Viridiplantae > Streptophyta > Magnoliopsida > Sapindales > Anacardiaceae > Anacardium > Anacardium occidentale. The sequence goes on along the minus strand of JAJEJH010000127.1, from coordinate 178,550 downwards.
TTAATGGGAGCAAGCAACCACTTCTAATACAATACCAACAGGTGCCACATTTGGTTCTTTCCCAGTAACCATGAGTTCATAGTTTTCAATGGGAAATCTCGTTAACTCAGCCCTGATAAAGAAAGAAATTTTTCAAGTAATCAGCACACCCAAACATTACAACCTACCTCTACCATGGAATCAACCACTGCAAACACCCGTTCCTTTCCAACCACCTAACTTTTTCAAGCCTAATTTCTTTTCTTAGCTCCCAGCTAAGCAATGTTTAGCTTACTGAGTGAAGATTGATTCTTGTAAGCATAGGGTGAAGGGTGACCTAAGGATCTCTTTCATGGATTGGCTTACAGTCCTTAATCCCGGGATCAAGGGAAAGAAAGGCATATTAAGGATCCAATGGTTGGTGAATAACCCTTTCTTTAAGGCAACAACCAGAATCAAGATAGCCATATTAGTACTCCGTAAGTTGTTGCTTTACGAAAATATGGTTAGTTAATAGCATTTTCTTATACCCTTATTATTTAAAATGATATTTCCTGTAAACATAGAGTGAAGCGTGACCGTAGGAGATCTTTCATACAAGAGGAGGGGGCAGTAAGAATGAAAGTGGTTCAAATAGAGCTTCACTGGCCTCATTTATTTCTAAACAGGTGAAGACGTTCAGATCTGGATTTCTATCTAGTGGAGAGACATGAATGGATAATTGAAGAGGTTAGAGGGAGCCAATGGATAGAAAACCTGGTGAAGAAAGATCTTATTAAGCCCTACAATAGAAGTCTCCTTAGCCATCCACTGTTACTCTAAGGAGTGAGACTATTGGACGACGATATCTCCCGATTAACCTACCTATGTCTCTCCCATATACTATTTTCTTTTTTGAAGGAAGTTCCATGGATCAGATTTAGATAAGGTAATATTACATCCGTCAAGCTTTTTTATTTTTATTGGTTTACCCGGTACTTCTATAAAAAGAAAAAAAGTTGTATAAAACCTTTTTAAGAGGCCAACCCTTGGCTTCAATTGGAACAATCCTCTTTCAATTCCAACTAACTGGATCAAAACACTCCCGGTGCTATTCGGCAAATCGCTTGCCTAAGTTGCTTGCTTTTCTTTGATAAAAGACAGGCACAAGAGTTAAGGTGTAAGGTCTCTTTTCTTATTCGACTTCCTTCGGGCCAGAGATAGTGAATCCTTTTTCTTCAGAAAGGAAAGGAAATGACTCAGCATCCATAGCTCCGTCTCCCAACCAAGAGAGCTTGAAGAGGACATATGGTCGAGGATCGAAGAAGCAAGAAACTATGGTTTTACAATGAATTCTTCATCCACCGATTTGAACTATTACGGTTTTCCCTCTGCCAACATCCGTTGCTCAAGTCGATTTTTTAGTAGCAGGAACAGTAGAAGGGCTTTGAATGAAAGTGAATAGTACCTTACTTGTCTTCAAGCAGGAAGCATCACATTCTTCTTATTATATGAATACAAGCTACTTGAGAATTAGCTGTTGTTGTAATTGAATCAGAATTAGCTGTAAGAGAAAGAGCTCTTAGTATGGTGGATACATAGAATGCAAGCTGTAACTGCTTTACTTAATACTTAATCCACAAAGGGAAGGTGTACATAAGGAGTTCTTTGAATGGGCTCTTTGGCTAGTGGGATAGATATTAACTATTTATATTCATTCCCCTTTTATAAATGGAAGGTCCTTAATCACATCATAAGCCTTTTCTCCTTCGCATCACTCATTGGCCTCACTTAGGTTCCTCTCGCTAGTCTTTTACTAACCCATACTTTCTCCTTGTTTGTAAAACAGTCGATCGCTATGTCGATATGGACCTATGTCCGTCCTTCTAGGTAAAGAGTTTATTAAGTGCATGTTCTATTCGAAAGAATAAAGATAGAATGAGATCCAAGCACGAATTCGAAGATAAAAGAGTCAGATCCAAGTTAATCGAGTTCAGGTTTTAGATATATGTTGCTGTGGAGGTATGGGGTATCACTGAATGAAAAGGAATCCTGTCTTACTTATACTGATTCTAATCCATATTGGTTTGGTGTCAAGTGATTAAAAGAGATGATTGGATCAAATGAATTAGCTGGATTCCACTTTTCTTGCCCGAGTTTATACCCCAACGTACTCTTACTGCTCATCCTTGGTGAGAAAAACTTATATTTGCCCTTTCTGTAGAAAGGTAGATTTAAGACCAAATAAAAGAATTTGAAAGAATTTCTTATATCAATATAAAGAGACTTGAAGCGAATGCCAGTTAGTCCTGTAAGCCATAAGTTGGGCTAAGCTTCACTCCTTGATCGAAGGATTAAGGGTTTGACGCCAGAGGGCTAAGGCATAGAGGCAAGTTGACTTTCAAGGTATTTCCACCCTCTCCTACTTAGCTTCCATATAAAGCTAGTATTTATCCAATAATCAAGATTGGCTCCCTTTGATTGAGGTGCCTATGACTAAACAAAACCAAAGATTTTGAGATCTACGCATCAGCTCTTTCTTTTTCAATTTCACCTGCTCTAGGGTTAAATGAAAAATCCAAGGTTTGGTGGACAAATGCCTTCTTCAATCCCTCTACTCTAAACTGAGTTCCTTCCTCAAGTCCTGCCCTGAACTAGGTACAAAGAACAGAAAATGAATCTCGAAAAAGAAAGCTTGGTAGAAAATAAAGAAAGAAGCTTGAAACTGTATATTCCCCGATTCATCACATCTACTCTTGTTTCTTTGCTTCCCATAGGAGGAGAAGTCGTTTTCTCTTTCCCTCTTTAGTACGGATCTACGCTACGAATCTTTTTGGAATGGCTCATGAAGCGGGGCCTTCCAGCATCCCCCAGCTAATGCTCGAAGAATTGAAAGCCCTCAGGCTGGCAAGGAAATGAAATCGAACCAACGACTATTAATTAATGGATCAAATCATTCTATAAAGAGGGATCTAAAGGTAGAAAGACTAGGAAGTCCATCTTAGTAAGAGAGGTTAACAGCAGAGTCAATTCCTAAGATCACACCAGCGGCTAAGGGGCCCTTATACGGCTCCACGACATTAGTTTCACACAAACAAATAATTCGTTCTCTTACCGGTCAGAGTGATCAGAGACTTTAGGTTAAAATGTCAAAAGTCTTTATTTAGAAATTGGAAATGAATTTCGGGTTGATGTAAAAGAATAAACTAATAATCTAGATTTGGGAAGCTTTTAAGATATAGGGCGACTAATCCAATTAGGGGTTTTCGCATTGCTTCAAGTCTCTTTAGAGAAATTCTTACTTCTGGGGGAAAGTCTTTCCAGATGGAACTCTCACTCGATAAAGAAATGTGGTTTAATGAACTCGATCCAGTGCTGGCTCTTGCAAGAAAGACTTGTTCGATACCGATAGGTAGATGTAAGACTACTCTCTATTGGCATTCAAGGGAGAGCTTGTGCAATCAACAAAGAAATCCTTCACCTTAGTAAGCGCTGCTAAGGTTATCCAGGCATTACGGTAGGATGCGGATCGATCATGACGAGAATGGACTTCTTCGTAATGTAATGTAAATGTAATAGAAGAGTCACGATCTAGTTCCCTAGGCTTTCTCCCTTCTCAACAAGACGAAGGAGATATGAATTCCATTCCGATGGGTAAGGGCTTGGCTTGACCTTGTCTTCTCTCCTGGTCTGGTCGGGTCAGGGGCGAAGACTGGTAAAGTTCATCATTCAGTGGTGGGGTGTTCATAGAAAGGAAGGCCTCACCCAAGAAGTGGCAGATTTGGATGGCTTGGATGCTAGGGAGATCTGGATAGAGTCTCACTCATAGATAGAGTTAGAGGAAGAGTACACGCGCTAGCGCACTATGGCTTTCATAGTTGATTAGATCAGATAGCCCTTCAGGCATACATCAAATTCCAATCAACAATTTTGAGGGATGGCTGAGTGGTTTAAGGCATTAGTTTGCTAAATTGACATACAAGAAGATTGTATCATGGGTTCGAATCCTATTTCCTCCGTTACGGAAGTGGAAATGGCAGGCGAAATTATGTGAGAGAAAGAACCTCTTGGTGGAATCCCCCGGAGGACAAAATAGCACTACGTAGTGACTTAGGAGTGAAGAGCCCGTTACGTGTAGTTTTTCTTTGACTGGCCTATCTTCTTTTCTTTCTATATGCAAGCTCCCTCCGGCCATCCAGTCCCTGGACAGCTCTCAGTTCTTGAGCATGTTGGGAGATTAGGCGACAGTTAAAAAAGCTGCTTGAAAGCTTGACGAACAAGCAAAAAAAACCCTAACTCTTTTAGTAAAGGGCTTTTCCCTTACTAGTCAAGCGGTAAGGTAAGGCGCTATTCGATGAAGAAAATAGACTTTAGGAAAGTGGTTCAGGTAGCTCAGTTGGTTAGAGTAAAGGACTGAAAATCCTTGTGTTAGTGGTTTGAATCCACTTCTAAGTAGGCGAAGGGTCGCCGTAGGTGAGGTAACCAGGAGCAAGCTTGGAAATGAAAGTGAAAAAGGAAGCCAAAAAGAAAAAGTCATATAATGCAGGAGGCAAATTTTTTGAAATTGTAAAAAAGGGGTTGATTACTCAGATTAGTTCTCGTGTCCCTATGCCTAAAAGAATGTGTGTGTTCGGTTAAAGTGTTCATCAATCGAGTGGTATTGTTAGAGGAGGGGGGGTGAGATGAGGTGTAATGCAGTCTGGTCAGCGCATATGTTTTAGGTACAAAGGGCCATAGGTTCAAATCCTATCACCTTGATGTGGTATTCTCAAGGGCCGAAGTGTAAAGCCTCGTAGCCTATCCATAGTCAGGAAGGCGAAGAGCATACACAAAAAAATTTCTATTTCAATCTAGTTCCAATTTGCTGACAAATCTGGTTCAATGGCTATTCCATATAATGGATCCGTCGTACGTACATATGGATCTTTCTGAGTTTCCTCCTCCCTTTTTAGTAACCAAATGAACCAGAAGTAGGTCCAAACTAAAAGTGAGCAGTATAACGAAAGATGAATTTGTGAATTAGAAATAAAAGTTTCCTATATTTATAGGAAGAAATGGGATAATGGCAAATTGCTCAAGTAAGCTGTTCGGCGTAATCGTAAGAAAAACTTTTCATTTCATCCTTCGCTTCTTGCTCGACTAATTTAGTCTCGGAAAGAACCTTGCCTTCGCCAGCGATTTCCATCTTCCTGAATTGGGATAGTTAAAGTCAGTCTCTCTTTTTTTGGGGGGGAGCAGAGCTATCAAAGAATGAAGTGAAGGAAATTCTTGTTCTAGAATTACTGTTTCTTACAATGGATCCGTGTGATGTGCATCCATATGCATAGGTAGTGGCAGTTCCATTTCAAACATTGACAAGACCTATGATGCAAGGAATAATAGACTTACCTCACGATAACAAGATTTTTTTCTTCCTCATTCTTCTTTTTGTTTTCGTATTATGGATCTTGATTCATGTTTTATGGCATTTCCACTATAAAAAAAATCCAATCACTGAAAAAATGAATCCTACTTTGTTTTTAGCTTTGAGTTTTTTCTTAATTTTGGTAATGTGTGGCCACATCACTATCACGTACTGTGACGCGAGAGTAAATTCTCCCACCTTTGGCCATTTATTTCCCCCACTTGAGATTACGACGAAAAACAATCTGCCCTAAGAGGGACCTGGTGGGATTGATGACTTTCTGCCTCTAGTTCTGCGACTGGTCGAGCCTTTAATACTTGATGAGGTTCGTAGGGTGCAACTTCAGTGCTACTTAAGTTTCTATTTCATTGGTAGGCACGACGCGACACACTTCCCCCAATTCTTGGGTATCTTGGAGAAACAAATACTGCTAGAAAAAAGGATCGAAGCAGCATTGGTGGCTGATGGGTATGATTCCTATCATATTCTCGAAAAGATACATGAAATCAGGGGATTTCTCTTTAACCCCCCTATGCAGGGGGTAGCCCTTGCCCAACGCAAATTGGATGGATATTTGTGTCATATCGAAAAATATGGAACTCATCAAAGCATTCCCTATATTCGAATGGTCAACGCCATTCGAAATTGGACTCTCTTACTGTAGTATTTATAATACTAAAGAGAGTTCTATCAGTCAAAAGCGGATACCGCCCCCCATGCTCCCATGGTCCGCTTACCAAGGAATAGCAAGGGAAGACTAGGGGCTAGAGCAAGTTGGGGTATAAAGCCGTAAACACGGTAGGGGGTGATAAAGGACGTGCTTGTATGGTTCATATAAGGGAATAAGTTGATTGTTAGGAACTTTCACTCCTCTATATTCGAAATATGCCTTTCTAGAAGCATTACGATCTACAGCCCAAATGGTCTCTTATAAAGTCTCTATTGGTCTTATTCTTATTATGTGCCTTGTGACTGCATTTGGATCTGTGCAAGGCAATCGCTCAGATGTTCCCCTAACTCAACCCAGGAACGGACTGGAGGGAACCGCAGCATGGGGAATGTTTGTTTCTTGTCGCAAGGCTCATTTTGAGTTGTGGATCATAGGGCGGACTTCGGGTAAAAAGCTTTTTCTGATCAAGGGCTGGGGCACAAGGGTCTTGGTACTATCCAGGTGCGAAGAACCCCAAAGGTGACTACAATGAGCAAAAATCTCACTCACCAGCCTAAACGACGAGCAAACACTTGAACGTGAAAGCAAGGGATCACCCAACGAATGAACGAGCTCTAAGGAGGGAGGTAAGAACTATGCTTTCAGAGAAGTGGCAGTCTGAATCTTATCTGAACTGCGAGAATAACTGACTAAGCTTTGCCATAAGGGTCATTCTCCAAACGAAACGGGACGGGGCCAAACCTTTAGTTTAAGTGGGTTGGGTGACAGATCAGCCATAAAAGTACTTTGAGATATAAACTAGGCCAACAAATGTCGAGTATACGACGATGCCACCCGTTTTCATTTTATGGAAGTCCCCGACAGAGGAAAGGGTAGTAGGTGATGACTCGTTTTGCGTCTTATCTAGCGAGGGGCGCTAAAATCGTTCCTATTGGGTCGTGCGTGGCAGCTTTTAGTATAGTTGAATAAAGGCGGGCCACATTTTGTTGATTTTGTGTGGCCACATTTTGTTGATTTTGTGTAGCCAAATTTACAGAGCAAGCCACTGAAGGAAGGTGCAGAGTTCGAACAATTTTGGGAATTGTTAGGAGTAAAGTCTGAGTACCCAAGTCAAAAGATTGCAAGGGAGACTGAAAGTGATCCTCACCTATTTTCTTGCATATTCTCTCCAAGGGTATGGATTCATATTTATGTTGATAGTAAAATTTGTCCATCTATTTCTGGTTCTGTTATATTTTTAATATAAATTGCTAATTTTTTTCTTTTTTATTTCCATTCTTCGTGCATGATGATTACTACTAAAATCTATGCTGATCAGCATGAAATCTGAAGGTAAAATGTTCACTTTTATGCACTTTACATTCTTATGTTTCCTGTTGTCATATATGATTATTCTTAATGTTTTCCAATGTACAGAGTGCCAATCATGTATGATTGGCAAGTTGTTTGACCTCATAGCACGCAATTGTTCACTTGTATGAAAAGCGATATCACATTTGTAAGTTTCAAGTTAAAATTTGTTGTCGCAGGTGACAGAAATTTATAACTTTGCCTAGGACGATTTAATGACTGAAGATATATTCATCCTAGATTGTCACTCAGAAATCTTTGTTTGGGTTGGGCAACAAGTTGACACTAAAACAAAATTGCAGGCTCTAACCATTGGTGAGGTACATATTAAGTAGCCCTTGGGAATTATCAATAGTAGCACTCTGATTCTTGGTGGGGTGGACTTACAACATATGTTAGGAATGTTTTTCTAGGCCATACAAGTGACCGAATATTTGGGTGCTAATATTTCATTTTTTTCATTTATGCACTAAAACTTCTATGAAATGTCAACTTAACTAATCCTAGAACACTGTTTGTTACTCAAAAATCTGTCTGGTTGGGCAACAATTTGACAAACAAAATTGTAACTTTGGTTTTGAGGGGTGTACCTTACAACATACTTCAGGAGTATCTTTCTAGGCCATACAAGTGACTAAATATTTGGGTTTCTATATATCATTGTTGTAACTTATGTCCTAAAACCTCTATGAGATGCCAACTTACCTGATCCTAGAAGACTGTTCAAGTTGACTTAAGGCTGTGATAATGGTTTGCTATCCATATTTAGGGTCTTTATGATTCTTAATACCTGGTAAATTTTCTTTTCACATGCTTATCTTTTTTGCTTTGGTCTCTCTATAGAAATTTCTTGAGCATGATTTCCTCATGGAAAAATTAACTCGTAAAATTCTAATATATATTATCATGGAAGGCAGTGAGCCACCTTGCTTCACACGATTCTTTACATGGGACTCCACTAAATCTAATGTGAGTGGCTGTATTTGAAATTGATTGTTGTAACTATGAAGTTTGTTTGGGACTAAAGATTTTGTTTGGTGCAGATGCATGGTAACTCTTTTCAAAGGAAACTAGCAATAGTGAAAAATGGTGGTACACCAGCTGTAGAAGTAAGAAATTTATTAATTTTTCAGTCAATTCAATTTCTTTGTCATTTGATTTATAGTTGTTGCTTTCCAATTGTCCATGTACATCAATTGCAACTGAATTCTGATTGTCATCTTTTTGTCTGTCAGTGGATGCTACTTTCAACTATTACGTGTTACGTGTTAATTCAATTATATTAAAGAATTTTTCACTTGAAAACATGTTCAGTTCAGAGTTTATAAGTTCCTTTAAGAGTTATTATTATCTTTTACAAGGGACTGAAAATGTTGGTGAAACGTATATAATTAATATGCATAGATGTGAACCTTAAGTTCTTTAAGTAGAAGGGAGCTTTGTGAATCTAGATTTGTACAAGGATTGTTTTGAGTTCGGATGATATATGGTAAATATTTATTGTGTTATTGTACAGCATCAAAAGCTGAAAATGATTCAATGTTTAAAGTGACTCATGTTTGAAGTTGATTGGTACCTGGGCATCACCTTGTTGGAACATCTCTCTGTCAGTCACCTGTGAATTTACAGAATCACTCTCCTCTTCATCAACACAACTAACAACTCAATAGACAGTACTACAATATTAAGTTATTGGAAATGATTTCTGGATTTCATTGCTGTATGAAATAGTCAGTATTATACCAGACTCGGTTTACAACCTCATTATAATTCATTTAGACTTTAGTGAGTGCAGATTGGATAACCTTTCAGCCAAGTCCTCTCAAGGGTTGCCACATGCCCTTTCCAAATCTGATCGTCCTTGTGTCTATGAAGTGGCCAACTGCTGAAATCTCATGTTACCATTTGTCTTGGAGATAATTCCCTTCTTTTGCTTCTTCCGATTACAGGAGACATATATTGGGTTCTAATATTACCCCTTCTATCAAGAGGCACCTTGTCCTCAAGGTGGAAGTGAGGGAAATGGCTCCTAAAGAATGTGAACACCTCCCATGAGTTCTTATAGTTGGGTAGGTCTTTCCTCTTATCAAGGATTTCTAATTCCCCTTGGGACAAATAGCAATAATCCCACACCTACAAGGGTTGAACCTTTAACTCACCATCTTTGGTTAGGCATTTGGGAAGGGGCTGACTAACTATCTTTGGACCAACTTGATTTTGTAATTGGGACACATGAAAAGTGGGATGGATCTTTAATATGGCAGGTAGGAACAGTTTGTATATTACCAATCCAATCCTTTATGGGGTTTGTAAAAGTGCAGGCTGAGTTTTTCATATTGTCGTGTGGCCAATGACCTGAAACGGTAAGGCTGAATTCTGAGAAAAAACATATTCTCCTACTTCAAATGGACCTCCCTTCTTCCCTTATCAGTCATCTTTTTCATTCGGTCTTGTTAAGATTATTCTTTAGTTCATCTAAGATTCATTCCTTTTTCATATTATCACGTTAACTTCTCCTACTTTATATTTCTCTTCTACCAACCAAAGTAGCATAGGGGGTTCTCTTCCATGCTAAGCTCTGAAAGGTGTCATCCTCGCAAAATTGTGATGAGTTATGTTTTTCCAATATTCAGCCTAATTTAACCATTTAGGTCATTGTTGAGGCTGCCAAAACCAAAGCATCACAACTACATCTCCAAACTTCTATTCATGATCTCTGTTTAGGGATGATAAGCTGAATTGAACTTGAGAGTGGTACTCATTGCCTTAAAAATTTCATCCCAAAATTGACTCGAAAATTACCTATACTGGATTGAGGGTAACCAAGCAAGTGAACCACCTCTAAACAAAAACCTAGGCTATATCTCTCGCTGTAAAAGGGTGTTGTAGTGCCAAGCAGTGGTTGGATTTGGTTAGCTAGTCAACCATAACTAAGATTGTATCCATCCTAGTGGCCTTAAGCAATCCTACTATGAGATATAATGAAATGTCTTTCCACACCTTAGATGTTATAGGAAAGGGTTGAAGTGATCTTTTCGGTGAAGTAGCCTTATATTTGGCACGTCTCACACTCCATTGCATATTTCTTAACGTTGACCTTCATCCCTTCCTAAACATTATTGTGGCTAACCTCTTGTAAGTCTGAAAAAACCCCAGATATCCCTTACATAGTGATGAATGACATTCAGCCAAAAATTTTTGGAATATAGACCCTCATGGATATTTAGATTCACAAATCATGGATTATGCCTAGGAGTTGCTCATCTTCGGTTACCACTTGGTCAATCCCTTTCATGCTGACTACTCGAGTGATGGTTACCACCCTTATCTCTCCCTCAAAGCTCGGGTTGTGGGACAGACCATTGGTGGCCTTGTTTTCACACTTCGAATTATATGAGATCTCAAAATTATACCTCATCATCTGTTGATCACTCTCAATAACCTTTGATTCGACAAGAATCGTAAACTTTGTTGGTCTATTCTCACCTTGAGTTCTCTTTTGTACACCAATTTTCTTTTATTTGTAATACGAAGGGCTTGGCTAATAAAAGCGATCGACTCACCCTCCTGCATTAAAATGACTATTAATTCTAAGCTTGATGCATTTATCTCCGTTGTAAATTCCTTGGAGAAGTTTGACATTGCTAGTATCAGAATAGAGATCATAGCCTTTTTATAACGCTTCAAAACCCTTATAGGCCTCTTGTCTCTTATAAAACCATTCTTAAGCAAATTTTTGAGTGGTTTATTGATTTTCCCATAACCTTTAATGAACCATTGATAATGGCCTTTAGCCCTAAGAATCCCTTTAAATCTCTCAATTCTCTTTGGGTCTAAGCCACTCCCTCATCACTTAACTTTTTGTGGATTTGCCTTTACCTCTTAAGCTATAGCAATGCGTCCCAGATAGGCAATCCAATCCTGCCCAAGGGCACATTTGTTCATATTAACCACCACCTAATGACTTTTTGTCAAACTTAGTACTACCCATAAATGTTCCAAATGATCCTCAAATTGTTCACTGTACAACAAGATGTCATTGAAGAAAAACATTGCAAATTTGTGTAAATGTGACATGAAAACGTCATTCATCAAACTTTGAAAAGTTGTTGAGGTGTTGGTCAACCCAAATGGCATCAGCAAGAACTCATAATATGATCTATATCTAAGTAGCACTCATCTAGTTCAAGACAACCAAAGAAGACCAATCATGCTTTTGAAAGGGAGGACTCGAGCCAAGCACGTCAATTTTGAAAATATCTTGAAAAATGAGACAATCAAGTGTAGGTTTGAGTCACGCATACGAATAAATCTCTGGCATTGCAAGCATCATTTTTGGCAATCTAAGGTGTCCTTGTTTATCAAGCAACTCCATGTGAAGCCAATGAAAAAAAACCGAAATCAAAGCGGATGAGAATTGGGCTAAAAAATGCACAAAGGAAGAAGTGGCCTGGCGCTCATAGCCACACGCACGCCAGTGCGTGCCCACGCGTTGCCCCTGCTGCGCATTATGTGCGCATGCGTGTGTGTGATGTGCGCACTTGCTCACGCATTGCCCACACGAGTGCAACATGTCACGGCACTTGGATTCTGCCCTCCATTTTCCATTCTCTTGTTTTTTTAGCCAATTTTGCATGCTTTTGTCTCCAGAATTTTCCCAATGCTCCAAGCTTGATATTCTTGGATTTCTAATGATGTTTATCACTAATTCAAATGCCAATGACTCTTCTGATCGAATTTGAATAATCAATTTAGATTGAACACTCAAATCAAAAATTCAAATCCAAGGCCAATTAATCAAGGGAAAATGTATGTTTGCAATATTATGACATTTTAATTATGTTTATATTTAATTGAGCATTGTAATTAGTGTTTAGGTGATTTTAATAAGCTTTGAATTTTGTCTTTTTTTATTTTTATTTTATTCAAACACTTGTAACCTAGTTTAGGTAACTTGAGTTAGTCTTTAACCATGGTTTGTACTTGCCTATAAAAAGGCAACTCAACTTCATTTTAAGGGAGCTTTTGATGAAATGAAAATTTAAAAAAAGCTTTTGCTTTCTTTGAATTCCATGATGCTTTAGTGGCTCATGTGAATGCTTATTTTCCTTTATCCAAATTTTCATTTGCAAGAAAGAATTTGGTGGTAGAAGAACCTTGGTGGTGGAATTTTTCTTTATTCTTAGTTCACCCTCAAGTTGGTGGAGGAATTCTTTATGCTTGAGGTTTATTTTCTTGCACATTTTAATTTATGTTTGTTGGTGTTGAGTTAATCTTCATTTCCTTACATTTTTTGGTGATGGGTTAATGTTGGATTTGGGTGAAAATTTGCATGAATTCAAAGAAATTGAAGCTTGTTTTGGTGCTGGAATTTTGAAATGATATTTGTGAAATTTTCACCACTAAAATTACAAGATTAGGGTTTCCAATTCTTGATCATCTAGTATCACAACTTTCTTTGAATTCCATGATGCTTTGGTGGCTCATGTGAATGTTTTTATTTCCTTTATCCAAATTTCCATTTGCAAGAAGGAATTTGGTGGTAGAAGAATCCTTTTGGTGGAGTTCATCCTTTATCCTTGATTCACTCTCAAGTTGGTGGAAGATTCCTTTATGTTTGAGGTTTGTTTTCTTGCACATTTTTGTTTATGTTGTTGTTGTTGAATTGCTCATCAAACTCCTACATTTCTTGGTGATAAGTTTGTGGTGTTTGATGCTAGAAATTGAAGTGTTGAAGGTTGCTTGAAATGGTGATTGTTTGGAGCTGAATTTATGCTATGTTTGAGTGGGAAAATTGTATGAAATGAATGGATTTTTGTGCTTGAATAATTTTGGAATTTTAAGGGTGAGATTGTGAGAGATTAGAATCAATTTTGGGAGACTTGCAACCATCCCATTATTGATCATAATAGCTATTGGGACTCGTAAAGGTTGTTTTCTCCACATCTTTCTCTCTTACTCAAACTAATGGTATCTCGTTTCCAAATCTAGCTTGCTAAATATGGTGGTAATCCACATAAAACCTCCTTACCAACAAAATTGGATTAGAGAAAGGGCTTATACTAGGTCGAATAACTTTGATTGCTAGTATTTCCCTCAATTTTATTCTTTTGGAAATAAGGATATCTATAAGGATAGGCATTGGGCGGTTGGCTTTCGACACTATTTTATGGTTTGATCTTGGGTTCTTTTTGGTGGGAGACCCAAAGGTTCCCAAAAAAAGGTCTCAAACTCCTTGAAAAGCTTTATCAATCTAGTTCTATGCTCTGAGTTGGTGACTCCCCTTATTGCATTAATTCCTTAAGTTCTATCTAACATCCTTCTCCTTGTCTCTTTACAGAATTTTTTTTTTTTTTTTTTTGGTAAGTAAGTATATTTATAAACACCAAACACAAAGGGCAAGCCCTAACAACCTAAGCGCGGCGCAAGAGAACGCCCGCAAAACCAGGAACAAATACAAGAACCCCTACCCTCTTGAGAGCCTACCTAGGCAAAACAAAGAGAGGGCTCAAGAGGGCCAAAACCAAACACAAAGAGAGCACCTACACCAAACCTTTATACAATCCAGAAAACAGTCACAAAAACCAAGAAACTACAACCTAAAACCTATGTAACCAATATGTACATCGAAGTTGTACAAATATCAAGGAACATAAAATCTTCTCATGTGAAGTAACAAAGGAGCCTAAAGGAGGAAAGAGCTCCATCCACCATTCTTGAGCCGAGAGCAAACCACCAGCCCTTGAACACATCAATCCCATAAGGATAAAGAATGCTCCAGGACTGATTTCCAACCACTAAAACAGCCACCAAAATCATACGTTCCAGCCTTGAAATGCACCACTTTGGAGTCTTAACATTGCCCTTTTTATTGCCCAAAATGCATTTGAAAAGTGCCCAACGCATCACACACAAAAAGGCTGCCAAAACCCCAAAAAAATCAGCCTTGAATCTGGAAAAATGCAGATTTTACTGTTCATGGACTGCTTCTGTGAACAGTAAATACAGTTTCTGTCAAAGAAAAAGTAGCGTAAAAAGGCCTTTCGGAAGGTGAAACTTTTGGCGAAAACATCCCCGCACGTGTAACTATACGTATGGCTCAAGAACCAACCTTCATTATCCCTAAAATCCTTGAAAACTCCAAATTGAATCTTGAGTTGGAAGGCATGCACCAACACAATAAAAGAATTGCTCCACCAAGTATAAATACCAGCCAAAGGAGTGCAATTTTTCCTTAACCAGTTCCCACAAGTGTAAATATTGGCAAGCTTTTTAGGACAACCTTCATTCCTTTGAATTTGCTTAAAGTGCCAAATTTGACCATTGGCTTGGGAAATCATACAAACTTGCCTTCTAATAACTTGTCCACTATACATAATTCTTTCAACAAGCCACCTCAAATGGTTAGAATGAGTTTCCTCCCTTGGTGAAACATCGCAAAGGTAGGAGGGGTGAAGGCGGCACCAAACAAGATAGTCCTCAAGCCAAATCTTCCTTTTACTCGCAAAATCATCCATAATGCTTTCTTTTGGCTGAAACAATGTGCATTCCTCTCCAAGATAATTAAACCACATGTCAAGATACCTAAAGGAGAACCAAAGCTCAAGAGAAACAAGGTTAGTCTCTTGTGAATAACCTGCAAAACAAAAAGCAAAGTTAGAAAAAGAAGCCCTTCCCACACATGAGTTATCAACAAAACCAAAAGAAAACCCCACAAATTTCCTCTCCAACTTAGAACTTTCCAAAAACCCTTTTTTTCCCCTCTAGAATAACACCTAACCTCTCTCAATCTAATAGACTCATCTCTCACAAGGCTACAGTGAACTCTCTCCCTCAAAAGACACAGGAAGCAAGAGAGAAGAAAAAACAACCACTTAAAAAGGATCATGGTTATTAAGAGTACACAAAGGAAGAGCCCAAGAATCCACAAGGGAACTATTCTGGAATGAATAAGGGAAGTTACCTAGCTCCGCCGCCTTGTCCCTAATGACTCTTTTTACATTAATAAAAACTCTCTCTTTAGGCAAGACCCCTCTCGAAAAGACTCTATTGTTCCTTTCCCGCGAAATACTATAAACAACTGTACCCAAACTCATCTTTGCTAAAGTGGCCCTAAGAGATTTTCCTTTCCACTCTCGAGAGATCTCCTCAACATACTCTTCCCAACGCTGTCCTCTATAACTCAAGTTGCTCTAGTTAAGAATATTATCCCAAATAAATCGACTATAATCACATTGAAAGAAAAGATGGTTAATATTCTCATCAGACACATCACACAACACACAAGTAATATTAGAACATAAACCATACCTTTGCAATTTATCACGAGTGGGTAACCTCTTCCTCAGTGCAAGCCAGAGGATGATGGCATGCCTAGGGATGTGCTTCTTGTGCCAAATGAGGTGAGCCCAACCCACCAAGTTATTCTTCTTTCTAAACTCATTCCAAGCCGAAGAGATGGAAAAGCTACCATTCCCACAAGGATTCCAAACAACTCTATCAGTTCCTATCCTAGGTTTACTTAAGGGAGTGTTCTTAACCTCCATCATATCGTGAGAGTTAGCCACCGGCCACTTCCACTCACCATTCTCAATGAGCTCCTTGACTTTAGCATTCTTCCCCATTCCGGAGTCATAGATTATTCTGTTCCCAAACCTTTTGGCAAGAGGCCCCAGAGGGTGCCAATTGTCCCACCAAACAAAAGTGTCCTCCCCAGTTCCCACAATATGACTTATCCTATTGTGCATCTCGTCTCTTAACTTGAAAAGTTTCCTCCACCACCAAGGGCTATCGCAAGAGGCTTCAATATTCCAGATACTCCTATTCTTCACTATGTTTCTCTTTATCCAATCAGCCCAAATGGAAGAATCGTCACCACAAATGATAGTCCATAGGTGACGAGCCATAGCAGCTTTGTTCCATTCCTTACTTGCCTTAATCCCTAATCCCCCCTCTTCATATGGCTTACAAACCTCTTCCCAAGCAACTTTCGCCTTGTTCAAATTAGCCTCTCCCCCACTCCAAAAAAAATTCCTCAGCTTGGTATCAATCTCCTTAAGGACCTTATTAGGAAGGAAGAAGTGAGTGGCCCAAAACACCTGAATGCTAAATAAAATAGCTTTGACAAGTACCAGTCTACCAGCATAAGAAAGGTATCTACTCTTCCAAGAGAAGATCCGACTCACAATTTTATTGATCAAAGGCTTGCATTCAGCTTCAGAAATTTTGGAGGAAACCATCGGCACACCCAAGTACCTAAAGGGAAAAGTCCCTTCATTGAACCCAAGGATATTAATCAGGCCTCTTTTTTCCTCTTTACCCACCCCTGAGAGAAATATGTTACTTTTATCACGATTTGCTCCCAGGCCAGACCAATATTGAAAAATATCGAGAGCATCCTTAAAAGTTTTGATGGAGTGCTTGTCCGCTCTACAAAACATAATGAGGTCGTCCGCAAAGCACAGATGCGTAATATTACTCTCTTTACACCTCCAGTGGTACTCAAATTTCCCTTTCATAATCTCCTTCTCAACAATCTTGGCGAAGGCTTCCATAGCAATCACAAAGAGGTAAGGAGAAATAGGGTCCCCTTGCCTTAACCCTCTGGAACTCTTAAAGAAACCCTCCAACTCACCACTAATGCAAACAGAGAACATGGGGGAGGTAATACATTCTTTAATCCAGTGGATAAACCGAGGGTGAAAGCCAAGTCTCCCAAGACAAGCTAAGACAAAATCCCATTTGACCATGTCATACGCTTTCATCAAGTCAATTTTAATAGCACACTTTTTCCTGTTGGCGACATCTTTATGATATTTATTGAGAAGCTCATTGCACAACAAGATGTTATCTCCAATCCTTCTTCCTTTAATAAAGGCCGTCTGAGCTCTATTCACACACTCCGGAAGAATCACTTTCAATCTGTTGGCCAAGATTTTTGAAATGCATTTGTAAATTGTGTTACAACAAGCAATAGGTCTGAAGTCATTAGCACGAGTGGGATTATCACATTTAGGCACTAAGGCAAGAATAGTACAATTGACCTCACGAAGGAGCGAACCATTGTCAAAGAAATATTTAATCGCGTCAACCACATCGTGACCAACAATCTCCCAAGCCGTTTTATAGAACTTGGCACCAAAACCATCAGGACCAGGAGCCTTATTATCATTCATCGCAAAAATGGTAGACTTAATCTCATCCTCGGAAACTTCTCTAACCATATCTTGAGCCGCAACATCCTGAGATATTGTAATTAAACCACTGAGGCATTTGATCCATGTCCACATCCCCATTCACATTGGATAGGATATCTTTGAAGTGTCCCACAAGTTTGTCTTTAATAAGACTTTTCTCATAAACCATGTTGCCATTATCATCCAAAATAGCACTAATGGAATTTCTATTCTGCCGACTTTTAAGGCACTTGAAAAAATATCTCGAGTTCTGGTCCCCTTCTTTCAGCCAATTAATCCTCGATTTTTGTTTTAGCAAGGACTCTTCCATCCAGCTTATCCTCCGATACTCTCTGCACAAATCCTTTTCCTCTATGATTAATCTCTCATCCAAGGGGGATCTAAGCAGTCTATTTTGAACAAAGTCCAATTTGTCCTTCGCTTGTTTGACCCTCTCAGAGATGCACCAAAATTCTTTGCAGTTTAACTCTCTCAACTTTCTTTTCACCATTTTTAATTTTCTAACCAATCTGAACATCGGGTTTCTGACCACCATGGAATCCTGACACTCTTTAACCAAAGGCAAAAACCGAGTATCTGAGGCCCAGAAATTAAAAAACTTGAAGGGACATTTCCTATAGTACTCACTATCCCCACATCGAACAACAAGGGGGCTATGGTCAGATATCCCATTAGGAAGCACCACACCAAAAGAATTAGGGAACTTATCGAGCCACTTTTCTCCAACCAGCACTCTGTCCAACTTACAAGCAACCCTACTAGGCCCCTCATTCATGTTGCTCCAAGTCATTAGAGGACCAATATGTTTAAGCTCATCAAGGTGGGCCCTATTACAACAGTCATTGAACTCCTCATCCCGATCAGTCCATTGTCTCGAACTCTCACTTTTCTCTTCTCTTTTCCTAATAGCATTAAAATCACCCATTATCACCCAAGGCGTATTACCCATGTTATTGTAAATCCTAATAATGTCCTCCCAAAGCCTTCTTCGTTCAATATACCCATTATCCCCATACACAAAAGTAGCCACAAACTTATTGCCGCTAGCCACCGTCTCAATCTCACAGTGAATAAATTGATCACTTTGCTCCAACATACGCAATCTTATACTACTACCATTCCACAAAACCCAAATTCTACCCCTATGGCAAAAATTATAATTATTAACCCAATTCAAATCACCACCTATGTTATCTTTAATAAGCCCACTGTTACTTTCCCTAACCTTCGTCTCCAAGACAGCCACAATATCAAGGGAGTTACCCCTAATAAAGCAGTGAAACGTCTCCCTTTACCTCAACTCACTTTCACCAATCAAACTTTATTGTTTGCAATTTCTAATTCATCTTTACCTGGGTCAACTTACATAACTAGTCCATTTCCAAATGATATCAACACTCCCCAAATCAGATGGGAAATTTGAGTTACGGATATACCTTGGAATTATCGTTCAATGTAGTCACAATGATTGGTTCCTTGAACCCTCTTTTTGTCACCCAAGGTAATGAAGAAACGAGTCAACGATATTAGAAGTTTCCACAAGTTTCTTTGTTGAGATGAAGTTACGTATCGCTCTACTATTTTCCTCTCATTGATATTGCCATTAAATTTCATGATTTTAAGGGTGTCCAAGCCTACTACCGAGCTGGTGTTTTGTGGAAACTCTATCTCTTTCTTTTTAGTAATGAGTTTTGCCTCTTAGACCTTTGATTCTTATGAAGATTATTGAATAATTTTCTGTATTTCATATGTTAGGGAACACTATATTCTACTTTCCTAATTACCTTGATCATATCCTAAAATTATCTAATTTACAACTCAGTACTCCTCCTCAAACTGGAGCATATAAATCATATACACTAAGCTTGTTACAAATAAAATCAATTTGAGGACCTCTAATTGGTTTAGTAATAATATTCGTTAGCTGGTTAGTTGAACTAACATGGCTGGTGGTTATACAACTAGTCATAATTTTTTAACGAATAAAATGACAATCAATCTTTATGTGTTTAGTCCTCTTATGAAACACTAAATTGGAAGCTATGTGAAAAGTTGTCTGATTATTGCATAATAACTTCGTTTGTAGCACCTCTGTAAATTTCAGCTCTTGGATTAGTTGCTTTAACCAGATTAGTTCACATGTTATCAAGGTTATTGCTCGATATTCAGGTTCTACACTTGACATAGCAATAACATTCTGCCTTTTACTTTTCCATGAAACTAAATTGCCATTGATAAGGACACAATATCTTGAAGTTGATCATCTATCAGTTGGGAATCCTACCCAATTTGCATCAGAATATCCAACAATTCGTGTATGACCTCTGTTTTCATACAATAAACCTTTGTCTAGTGCTACCTTAATATATTTAAAAATTCTAATAGTTTTATCCTAATGCGAATCACATGAAGACTGTAAAAACTGACTAACTACACTGATTGAGAAAGAGATATCTAGTCTCGTGATAATAAGGTAGTTGAGTTATCCTACTAACCTTCGATATCTCTTAGGATCTGCAAATAACTCCCCCTATCCTAGTGCAAGTCTTAGGGTCCATAGAAGAGTTAATAGGCCTAAAATTTAACATTCTTGTTTCCTTTAAGATATCTAGGGCATACTTTCTTTGAGAGATAACTATACCATACTTAGATTGAGCAACTTTTATCCCAAGAAAATATCTAAGTAGTCTTAGGTTTTTGATTTGAAAATGAGCAAATAGATGTTTCTTCAATCGATTGATATCTTTCTGATCATCACCAGTGATAACAATATCATCAACATAAACTACAAGATAGATACATGTCTTCTATGTTGTCTGCTTATAAAATATAGAATGATTCAACTCATTGCAAGTCATACCGAAGTCTCAAAATACATTGCTAAAACATTTGAATCAACTGTTTTAGGCCATACAATGAGCGATAAAGTTTACAAACCAAACCAGACTTCTTTTAAAAAACAAAACTAGGTGGTTGCTCCATATAAATCTTTTCCTGAAGCTCATCATGTAGGAAAACATTTTTAATATATAACTGGAATAGAGACCAATGACGAATGACAACCATAGATAAGATTAACCATATAGAGGACATCTTGGCTACTGGAGAAAATGTATCACCATAATCCAAACCATAAACTTGAGTATAGCCCTTGGCAACTAATCGAGTTTTAAGACGATACCACCATGACGTGTATTAACTGTATAAACCTTACGACATCCAATAGTTGAATGATTTAGAGGAAATGGCATTAAGTCCCTAGTATAATTATTATGGAGAGTAGTCATCTCTTCGACCATTGCTCATCGTTCAGAAAGGATCTCATTAGATGTTGAAAGGAATAGAGACAGATGAAAGTGTAGACACAAAATCATAAAAGGGTAAAGATAAATGATGATAACTAATAAAATTATAAATGGGGTGAGGATTATGAGTGGAACACATACCTTTATGAATGATGATAGGACATTAATCATTAGGAGGCAAGGCCGCAACATGGGAGGCATTTGGAGTAGGAAGCGTGTCAGCAGGACCATCACTAGGAACAATGTTAATACTTATAACAGGAACAAAAGTGGTAGCCTTAGAAGAAGGAGATCCTTTAGTGGGTGGAGAAAACACTAACTCAATGATAGGAACAATCTCAGGAAATTGGTTGGTAAGAGAAAGGTGTGGCACAGGGAGAACTATGGTGATAGACTAAAAATCTAATGACGTGGAAGAGAAGAAAGGGGATGACTCAAAATATGTAACATTAGCAGATATAAAGTATTGATGGGTGGATGGTGAGTAACATTTATATTCTTTTTAAAGACATGAGTAACCCAAGAAAACACTTGGTGGCTTGAGCAGATAGTTTATCTTGAGATAGGGTTGACAAAGCAGAGAAGTCACCATTGAAGGGGCTAGAGACAACATGTGGGAGAGGAAACTCAAAGTAACCAAGCAAACGTGTGATTTAGGGAATGACTCGTAGCACTAGCCAAAATTTGGTCATGTATGGGAATGAGATCGGGACTAATACTGATAAGAGCAAGAACCATGAACAATTTGTCTCGTTGTGTCAAATCTTCAGTTGCAGGTAGTCCAACAGGCAATAATAAATTAAATTCTGATTTAATAGAGGCTAATTTGCCAAGATATGCTGACATACTCATACCCTGTTGGTTGAGATTAACTAGATTGGACACAACCAAGTATAAAAAAACACTGAATATCATTACTATATAACAATTTGGCCTAACTCCATATCATAAAATAGGTCCTATATACCTTAAAAATAGGATGAATTTGAACGTCAATAGTTTGCCACAATAAACTACACAAGAGAGCATAAGTTTTTACCCAGTTTTCTTTATCAGTCACAATATCCTCAGACTTCATAGTCAAGTGGTTCTATAGACCTTGCCCCATACACCAAAATTCTACTAAGACGGCCCATAAGGTGTAATTTGCACTACTTATCAGTTTTTCAATCATGATGGTGGGGAGAGATAAAAAGGTAAAGGCCCTTGATTTCGAATTGGATCCTTGTTCATGTTTTAATACCACAAATTCAACACAATATGCACCTAACACAAAAAATAGGCCAAATCCAAAGTAACAACCAAAACCAGCACTAATATTCACCAAATAGTAAGATTGAAAAACAATAGCCAACAACACAGTGCAAATATCCACCTAAAATAGTAGTAACCCACCAAACTAAAGTCCAAAGAAAGAACAAAGACACAATAAGATATTACTAGGCACTATGGTGAAAAACAATGAAGAAAAATAGTAGCAATAGACTTTTTCGATCATTGGAGACAAGCTTTTAATGGTTAGACAACGACGAAATTGTAGAAGAAATTTCACCGTCGTGCTGCAAATGGGTTGGAGAATGGAGATCGAAGAAATGAAGTTTTGATTGAAACACTGTGTGTGAAGGCTCGTGAAATGGTGGCGATGGACAAGATTTGAGGGATTGGCCAGTGAGGAGGAGAGAAGTTGACCGGGGTTGTTAGATTATCGTTTTGACAATCAAAAAGGCACACTCTGACTTTGCAAAAATAGTGTGCTGTCGTTGGAAAATATTAGGGCTTCAGCTGAGCCGTTTGCTGGAAACTGGGATTAGGTTTCAGATGAGGCTCTTATACCTTATGAAGATATCATTAAATAATTTTTTGTATTTCATATGTTAATAGGATACAAGAATATATACATTTGTATAATTCTAATTTAGGAAGCATTATATTTTACTTTTCTAATTATCTTTATCATATCCTAAAGCTATCTAATATACAACTCAATAATTCTTCTCCACCATCTTCCTTTGACAACTGTTTGAATGAAATTCCTCATTCGAAAGTCGTTGGATGTTTTTGTCTCTCTTGGGGTAAGCTATCAACTTTTTAGAACTACTAGGACCCTTGTTTGAATGATTGCTATTAGCATTTGCGTGATTTTCATTTTTGTTTGTAGGTGGGTTAAGTGTATGGATTGGGTGTAGAAAAGTTGGGTTAAGGATGGTTTGGGCCACCTAGATTAGGAATGTTGTGGGTTCGATTGGATATGTTTAGCTTTTGAGTTGAGAGTGTGTTTGGGTTGATCTAGGTGGTGTGATGGCCTGGTAAATGTTTGCGCTTGGGCTAGAGAGGGTATAGGCTGAGTGGGTTATATTTAAGTGTTGGTATTTGGGGTAATAATAGTTGCATGGGTTCTGTGTTAGGCATCAATTACCCAATTCTTCTCCTCTATTTGTTGTGCTCGATCCATTGCCTCTTCCAAATTCTGGGGGTTGAAAAGCTTTACCTTTGCTTTGATTTCTTCCTTTAGCCTGTTTATGTATTCCTTAACTAGTATGTCATCTGAAACCTCTCCCAATGGTGTCAAAGTTAACTCGAACCGACAAGTTCTTCATAAGGAGAGTCATCTTGTGATGGTTGGAATTTTTGTAGTCCCTTGAATGACAGCTAAGATTCCTTCCATTGAAGCTAGTTCAAGGCGACGCCCTCCAAGCATACTGTCGCAATTGCCAACTTTTGCTCTATCAATCTGTTGATTGTGAAATACTGTTCAACCTTGAAGGTACAGCCTATCGAGTCCTCTTTGATAAACTCTAGTAGCTCCAACCTTTGATGGACTGTGTCATGTCCTGGGTTTCTCGTTGATATTGTCATCACGGATACGAGCTTCTTCTCTATTCACGACTTCTTCTAGTACTCTTGGTAATGGTGGTGTGACTTATCTCACCGGGGATGAATGAGAGGGTGACGTCCGGTGCTTCATCGGAGCCTTACCTCTGTTATTACTGTCGCCCAATTCAACAACATCACCCGTAACTCCTATAAGTATTTCCTCATAGTTTCCGTGCCCCTCCCTACACCATCCAATCTCCTATTCACATTCTCCAGCTTTCCATCCACACTTTCCATTTTCCAACCTCTTGTCGAGTCCATCCAATCTTTCCCTCATGGATTGTGCATCCCTTTCTAGCCCATCAACCTTAGCTTCCATTCTCATCATGAGCTCTAGTACCAATTCTGATAGGTACCTGGGTTTCACCTTGCTAGAACTTCTCTCCCTCAGTCACCTGTGAATTTCAGTCTACCTTCTCTGCAAATCACTCTCCTCTTCAACAACACAATTAACAATAACACACACCATACAACAATTAGACAGTACTACAATATTAAGTTATTGGAAATGAATTGTGGATTTCATTGCTGTATAAAATTGTCAATATTACACTAGTCAGTTTACAAACTCATCACAATTCATTCAGACTTCAGTGAATATGGATTGCATAAGCTTTCTTAATACTGATTTTATGGGTGCTTGGCATTCCAGAGGCTAATGCTCTCCTTCAGTCCAACTTTTCTGAATTTTCAGTTATTTTTCCCTGTTTTTCACTATTTTTATATCCGTTGTCTTCTCCTGGGTTGCCTTGTCCCTTTTCTATATCTGGTGGTCCTTGTGTCTATGAAGTGGCCAACAGCTCCAATCTTTTGCTGCCATGTGTCTTGGAGATAATTCCCTTCATTTGCTTCTTGTAGGAAACATATATGTGGGATCTAAACGAAGTATCCTGCATAAAATTTTTCTTTAGAAGTGCCTTCACTGGTTCTGTGTTTCAGATATCACTTTTGTTAAGTTGCCTCTAGAACAACAAAATATAGGCTGGCAGGTAACAGCCAATAGTAGTTTTTTAACCTCTATTCATACCCTCATAAGGCACATCTATGTCACATGCACATGCAAAGGTGACAATGCATTTGTGCCAAATTTATAACTTCAGGACATCAACTTCTGAAGATGTGTTAATCCAAAATGTGTTCTGAGAAACTCTTTGCATCAACCTGGGCTATTTATTCTTAAATTTAACATTATATTCCTATCCTGTTTAGTTCCATTGCTGACTAGAATTTTAGAGAGATTTGAAACCGTCGAGTCTTATAATTACCATATAAAACAAAACAGCACTACTGCTCAACCACACAGAAAACATAAGCAAGTAATAATTAAAACATTTGAAGGAGAAGAATGGATGTAGTTTTTGGATTTAGTGCTTTGACTCTTACAGTACACTAAGATCTTTTAATTATTAGATATTCATGCACTCACAAGCTTGTTATATGTGTTCAATAGTACAAATATATGATGTCTTGTGAAGGAATTGATAATTACAGAAGTGTTATGATTGAAGTGGACATAAAGCTTGCCTCATACCTTTGAAGTCTAATATTTGCAATAGAAAACATATATGCTGTATTGACAAGTAATTATAAGCAGGAAAGTTATGATTTGATTGAACAAGATGTAAAACTTGCTTTGCACCTCCGATGCTATGTATCTTTATTTGTTAAATGTTGAATTATTTGATGCATATATAATGAACAATAAGATATACTATTGGACTAAATTTTTGCTCTACCTCTTTTATAGGATTTGCAATTGGGTAAATTAGTATTTGCACTCTTATATGTGGCTTTTCACGTTCAATTTTTGTGCTCTAATTGCCATACTTCTGTTAGAGCTATTTTTCTGATTATATATCTTATGCATCATCAGAAGCCCAAGCGCAAAACAACTGCATCGTATGGAGGAAGATATACCATGCCAGACAAATCACAGCGATCTAGAAGCATGTCTTTCAGCTCTGATAGAGTTCGTGTGAGGTCAGTCCCTAGCTTTTAATGCACTTGCTGCTAATTTTAAGAACCCTGGTAACAGGAATCTTTCGACTCCACCCCTATTGGCTAGGAAGATCTATCCTAAATCTGGGACTCCGGATTCATTAAAATTGGCCTCCAAATCTTCTACAATAGCTGCTCTCACAGCTTCTTTCGAAAAATCGCCACCAACTCGAGAATTTCTTATACCCAAAATTGTTAAAGGTATGCATTGATTCAGTCTTATTTAAGAAACTGTAGAGTAACAGTGAAAAGAGATGAAGTTACAAAAGTAGGACAGTAGACCACCATAAGATTTAGAAGCCCTATGGAGAGACCGCCCTATTCAGGGACAATGAAACAGAAATCTTTGTGTTTGAATCTACATATGTAAACATTTCCCAAGAGCAAAAATCCTTTCTGAGTTTTGAATCATTTAATGTTGGCAGTTCAGTTCCTATTGTACATTTCACGTATGTTACTAAGATTGAAGAATTTTTCTGTCATGACTGTAGTGAGCCCAGAGTCGGTTGATTCGAAACCAGAAACCAATTCTAAGGAAGTTGATATGAGCAACAGAATGGAGTCCCTTACTATACAGGAAGATGTGAAAGAGGGTGAAGCTGAGAAAGATGACGGACTCGCAATTTATCCTTATGAGCGCCTTAAGATATCATCAGAGGATCCCGTGACGGAAATTGATGTGACCAAGCGAGAGATATGATATTAAAATGGGCATCAATATTATTTTCACGTTGCCTCTTTGATTCTGCTCTTACAATTTTACATTGAATGGGTGCAGACTAACCTGTCATCGGAGGAGTTGAAGTAGAAATTTGGAATGGCAAAAGATGCCTTCTATAAGTTGCCCAAGTGGAAACAAAACAAACTTAAAATGTCCCTTCAATTGTTCTAAAATGTCGTTTGTCTGCTGAACTACAATATCTCCAGTTTCTTGCATTTGAGGTTGCAGCCTTGCAGGTGGATTGAAAGCTAGCTTGCAAATTTGTACAAATTATTTCTTTTGTGATAAGCTCTTCTTTAACGTCTCCTTAATTATAATTCCAAAATTTCTCTGTTCTTTGTGCAGTTGACAGTTTATTTCTCAAGGATTGAAGGGGACAGCATCAGTGCATTTTTAGCTGCTTCTGCTCCCAAGAAGCTTGTTTTCTGGATTGATGATCAAACGCAGAGATTTTTTTTTCCTCACCTGATGGTTTGCATGTCTATCATTTTTATTTATTATTTGTTATCCGTTGGTTGAGTTAGATGGTTTTTTATTCTTTATGGTCACAGGTTTGTTGTGAGCTTGCATTTTTGTTTCTCATAGAACAGTTCTTTGGAAAAAAAATAAATAAATAAATAAGAAGCGATGATAGAGTCATTTAGGGGCTTGATTTAGGTTGTATTGTACAAGCAGGATGGAAATCTGTACAACAGTGTAAAAACTATCCCTAATAATAAAAGCGTAGTGATTTTTTTCGAATTTTGTTGCCTCTTTTTTCAATATGAACTTTCGTTTTAATTATTTCCGGAACTGTTTACTGGTACAAGATTAACGATAGATTAAAAGGGTTATGACATAGAACTAATACCAAATATTGCTTCACATTAAATTTTTTGTATCTTCTATTCTCTTGAACAGGAGTTCATTATTTTTTGAAATAATAATAATTGGCTTCGTAAATTGTTGTTTTAATTATTATTTACACAATACGAGACTTGTGTTATATGTTACATGGATAAAAAAATTTATATCTTTTAATATGTAATGAAAAATGGTTTGATAGTGTACATATTGTATAATAGGTTTATATCATTAATTTTATTGATATAAATTAGTATAATTTATTTTGAGAGAAGTGATGACATGATAAAGATTTATATAGAAATGTCAAAATTTTGGGTGTATTTGTGATTTTTTTAAAGTAATAAAGAATAATTAAAATTTTTTATTATTTCATTAATTTTTAAAATGTTGTATCCTACAGTATGTAAATACAAAAAATTATGTTTTTGATATAAATTATAATATATGATTTAATTATTTGATAATATTTTTTCACATTTTAAGTTTGAAAAATTCAACATTTTATTTATCAGTCAAAATTAAATGTTGATAGTAGTTATTCCCTTAACCGTACAAATAAATAACATTTTTACTTTAAATATTTATGTTTTTCTTTTTGTATTTTTTCAATCTTAATTTTTCATGCCCATTGCCATTCATTTGTTATCCCAAATCTAACCATCACTAACTTGATCTTAAATTGTCTTCTTGGAATGAAAGAGGCCTTAACATCCTCTTAAAGTAAAAAGATCAAAAATTTTGGGTGAGAAATTATTTCCTTGCTATGGTGGGTATATAAGCGACTAGAGTGAAGACAAATATTTTGAGAAGCAAGATTGAGAGCAATTAAGGCATTGAGAACAACTACGATCATTGTTTGGGTGTACTATAGAATTTGGATATTATCAATTTGGTGGTTATTGAAGCTTCCCCCCAAATGGTGCATTACAATGTTATGTTAAATTTGGCCAAACTAAATTTCGTTGCACTTTCATTTATGTGTTTAATAATCATATTGAGAGAAGAGATTTGTGGAGTGACCTTGCATATCTTACTAGTGTGAGTTTTAACTCCTTACAAGTAATGCTTAAAGATTCTAATGTTGTTCGATTTGGTTAAGAAAAATTTGGTATGGTTAGTTGGAAGAATCCTCATAAGGAGGACGTGAACATGTGTAATAGGGCTACCTTAGATGTCCTTAGTGTTAGGTGTTCTAGAATTAGAGTCATCATTTGGTAGGGATGGCCCATGAATAGTCTTACATTATATATATATATATATAAAATTTAAAAATTAAAAAAGTTATTATAATGGTCAAGCTAAGTTGACTCATACATTTATCGTCAATGCTCATGTCTTAGCCCAATAAACCCACAGACTTAGCCTAAAATAAAAATTTCCACCTCAAATCGTTATTGGTTAGGCTATTTAGTTGAGCCTAAGTTGGTTGGGCCTATTTGGCACCTTTGTGTAGCATCCTAGATCCAGAAAGCCCTTAGGGGTAGAGTTATGAGGTTAGAAACGGGATTCAGAGAGCGATTGGGAGTCTGGTAAAGTTCAGGGGTGAGTTAGTAAGTTTTCGGAGCCGTGAGGCTTTCGTAGGAATCCTTTCGGAAGGATTCGATCAGGCGAGTGAGCGGGAAATTAATTAAGTTTATTTTCCCTTGTGCACGCCCGTGCATCATTGATGCACGACCGTGCGTGGCATAGTATATAAATGGGAACCGTGAGACTTAGTTTCTTTTCTCACCCAAATTTCACTTGAACCAATTCTCTCTTCATTTCAGCAGCTCCTCCTATTCCTAAAGAAGAAATCCAGCAGCCGGTTGCCTCCAATCCGGTTAGAGAGCATAGAGATTAGTCTGGAAAGCTTGTTTCCAGAAGCATGGCAAGAGGTAAGTGTTCTTTCACTTCTTCTCGCAAATTCCCAGCATGTTTGATGAGTTTTAATGTCATGGATGAGTTATTTGCATGTTGATGAATGATGGAATTGCTTATATGGCTTTGCATGTCGATTTTGATGAAGAATTTCCACCCTTGAAGCATGCATGTGTTGTATGTGTGCTTTAGTGAGAGAAATGGCTTGCTTCCATGGTGAAATACTTGAGACTTGATGCATGTGAGAGTTGGTGCTTGAATTGTGTTGTTTGTGGTGCTAGGAATGCATATTTGAAGTGTTATTGCAATGGATTGTGAAATGGTATACGTTTGAGGCAAGTTTCTAGGCGGTGCTTTGTTGAAGAACCAGACGCACGACCGTGCGCCTGCATGGCACGACCATGAGTCTTTGTTTTTCCAGATGCACGCCCGTGTGCACGCCCTGTGCACGGCCAGAAAATGCCCATGCACACCCGTGTGTCCGCATACGCATGCCCGTGCATGCGCTTTCAGTGAGAAATTTTCCAGAATTCCAGTAGCTTGCATGGTCAGGCGCACGACCAGCGCACGACCCCGTGCGTCCAGGCTCAAGCCCGTGCACCTTCCTTGCACGCCTGTGCACCTGTAAAATTTCAGAAAAAGAATGTTAATTGATTAATTAAGCATACGAATTCAGAATAAAGGCTAATGGGCTCCAGATAAGCATCAGATGAGTACGAATTCAGTTAATAAGTTGTATATGCATATCATGGCATTACATGTAGCTTCAGAGAGGATCAGGGGATCCGAATTCTGCAGTATTCAGTATTCAGAGCCCGATGTATGGGTGAAAGCATTAGGTGAAACACGAGGGGGCATCCATGGGATTCAACCTTCTGACACCAGTCAGAACGCTCAGCAGTATTTCAGATTCAGTTTCTGACACCAGTCAGAATACTCAGCAACATTTCAGTTTTACCATCTGGCACCAGTCAGATTGGGCAGCAGTATTCAGATTCAGCTTTCTAACAAGTAGCTAGACTGTTCAACCCACATGGCCAGGATACCGAATCCCTGTATTCCACCAAGTCTGATCAGCACAGCAGGTACCTTCGGGTACAGAGAGGTATTCAGATGCATGCATCCAGTGTTTTCAGTTAGCATGGCATGACATACACATCATGACATGAATAATAATGATATCAGTATATAATGAGAATGAGATTCAGATAACAGTTTCAGATTCCAGCAAGCGCATAGATGTATGAATAGGGCCGAGGCCCAAGTATGTTTGATCTATATGATTGTTTGTGCTTGCTTGGGTATTGAGGGAAGTAAGGAGCGCTTACTGGGTGATCTTTATCACTCATCCCCCTCCTTCTTCCATCCTTTTCAAGTGTTCGTGCTGGGTTCGAGGAGCGGTTGGATCGAGGCTGACAGGAGATGGCCCACACCACGATCTCAGTGTATATGTATATCAGTTTTGGACCTGTGTGGTCATGTTGTAAATGCTCTTGTATCAGATGTAAATGAACAGTATATGTATGTGTGAAAAAGGCCATTGGGCCCATTGTACAGAACAGTTTATATATTTCAATGATGTATATTCATGATAGCTTCCGTATGTGCAGAATTGTATAGTTCTAGAGTTTTATTATTTCCGTAGGATTCCCGTCGCGGGTACCCATATTTTCAGTTTATTAATAAAAGCTCCCCATAGCTATTCAGCAGCAGGGGTACTCGTGGCGGCGGGTCCTACACTTTGCATAGAACCAATCATCACTATTGTAATCTTGATGTAATTAATGTTTGAATTAACTCATTAAAAAATGTTTAAAGTAATGAAAATAA
The DNA here is from genome assembly GCA_026122585.1 of Anacardium occidentale. Lineage (NCBI taxonomy): Eukaryota > Viridiplantae > Streptophyta > Magnoliopsida > Sapindales > Anacardiaceae > Anacardium > Anacardium occidentale. The sequence goes on along the minus strand of JAJEJH010000127.1, from coordinate 147,541 downwards.
CATTTTGTTTATTGTCAATCTAATTTAAGTGGATAAATGCCAACAGAATGGTTAAATCATGAGTAGGGGTGTTTAATGCATGATAATTGATTGTACGGACTTTATGTTCAAATTCGGTTATCATTTTAAAAATATCCATAATTTTATATTATTCTGACTATGGGCACATATAATATAGTTAAGATTATCATAGTATTGAACGACTCCACAAAATGGTGGTGACAAATTTTATATTTTAAAACTATTGGTAACAACTTAATGTAACAAATGGATACATGTTATAGATATGTCTATCATGTCGAGGTTGGTGCTTTAGAATCAATCTTTTTAATGATATGGGTTCATTAATGACATTATATACAAATCTTGAAGTGATGCTTTTTACTTATAAATATTTTAATGTTAGGATAAATGCTCTTAGAATAGTTGAATCAAATTGAGAAATTAAATGGTCTGATTGTAGTCTCCCTATGTACATATTAAGGTAAATATCTAAAAACTATCTATAGGCTTGATATTACCATAACTTGGGATAATAGTAATGGTGATAGGAGTATCATACTATTGAACACCCTATCAAAAGATGGTCATAGTTTGCATGTATCAAAGCTATTGGTTATAGCTTAGAATAACGTATGGGTGTATATTTTGTACTAGGCATGTTCACTAGACATGCCCCATCAAGAGGGTTTTATATAGATGGTTACTCTAATGTATCATCTTTAGCAAGTGGAGGTAGGTATGATCCTTTGACTTAAGGATTGCTAAATTACTTCATCTAATGATCAATATATATGTTTGCAAACCATAAAATCCTTACAAATATCGATTTAAATATTTTGGAAATGCAAGCCATAAACCTTTGCATTTTCAGTTGATTTAAATTTTTCTCATCTAAGCAACAAAACCCTTTAATTTAGTGTGTTGACATCTTTGGGAAAACCTTTAAATATGAGCCTTGAAGATGTGCCTTCATCAAGCTATGCCATGGACATCATTAATGGCCTCATAAGCTCACTAAGATCCTATGAAACTCATGCAAGCAAACTTAAAGAAGACCCCAAGCCAAAAATGAATCCAAGAGCAAGCAAAGATGCAAGATGATGGCTTGCCCTACTCTTATTGTGATAAGGATATATTTTGTTGGGACAACCTTTGCTTCAATTGCTTCTATTGCAGTAGGAAGTTTCTATCCAAGTTTGCTTTTTTGTGGAATTACCTCCTTGTCATGACACAACTTTCTCATGTCGAGACACTAACTATTTTTATGCTTTTTTTTTTTTTTTGGTTTTGCAATTTACCAGTTTGTCTATTCTTTTAATCTAGCCTTTGTGTAATTAATTTTAAGGACATTTTAGACATTTTATTCTCTTTGCAAAGCCCATATAAAAGGCTTCTCTCTCATATAAAATTAGTCTTGATGTTAAGCAAAAAGCTTGATGTTTTTTCCTTTAAACTTTGAACTGTTAGTGCTATTATGTTCTTGATCTTTATCCAACTTGTCTAAGGAAGGTTGGTAGTGATTTGAGTCAAGTTGGTGGAAATCTTTCCTTTATGCTTGATTCACACTCTTGTATTCTTTAGATTTCAAGTAAGTTACTTGTTATTGTTTGTGTAAAGTTAGTCAATATTCTATCTTTCTACCATAGTTTCCTTGTTGCCCTATGTGTTGGAATATCTTTGCATGCTATTGATAGATCAATTAGTGGTTGGTAATATATCATATTGGTATCAGAGCCTAAGTTTGAAGCTTAGGATTCATTGAAGTATTAAGAGTTTTGTTGACGTTGAGTAGAGTTTGACTTAAATTTTACATGTGTTGGTAGAAATTGTAGAACTTGGAGGAAAGAAGTTCATAAACCCTTATTTTGGTGTTGGATTGGTGCCTATAAAGTTTATTGTCTTTACCTTATTTTCACGTCTCATTTTTTTTTTTTTTTGGTAAGTAAAGAATTATATAACCAGAAAAAGGGAAACCCAATACAATCTAAATGCAACGAGAAACCCACCTGCAACCAAAGGCAAGGCAAAGACACCACAAACTCCTCCACCCAACCCCTTTAAGGGCTTATTTAGGTTCTTACCTAGATATAACTCAAGAAGAAGGGAAGAGAAATACCAACCTTAATAAAACTCAAGAAGTATCCAAACTTTTCCAGTCATCTATTTACAATCAAAAATTGATTAATTTTACTATCCCTATACCAAACATCATTTTTACGACCTAAACATAATTCACTTGGCTTTCATTCTCATTCTTTCCCTTGTAACCAGCCAATTCATGTTTCCTCGCCCCTCATGGATACAGTGCATACTAGTTCCAAAGTGTAGCAGTTATCTTTGCGGAAAACACCATGAATTCCTCTGAATGTTTTGATCAATTGAATGTCAAAATATTCAACACAATCCTCCTTGTAACTAGCCAAAAGAGTAGTCTTAAAACCATGCTTGAAACAAGTTGAAATCTAGATTTTTACCTAATTTTCACCGTTCACGAAATAGCTCTTATATGATATGGTTTATTAGAATGATCACACCATTATCTATCTCTAAATACATTGTCCTTAGGAGAATTATCTTGCTTCGCTCCAACTAGAGCAAAAACTGTGTTATTCTAAAGACCAATAGGAGGACAAAGCATAACACGTTTTCGACTTCTTCTCTTCGAACCTCAACAAAGACATCCCACAGGGACATAAGGGGCTTGGTTCCCAAAATAGAACCCTAGACTTCATCTAAATCAGCATTAATCCCTTTAAGAAAATCAAAGATTCTCTTTTGTTCAACCATTTTCTTATATTTCATACCATCAATAGTTGTATCCCACTCGATCTTGTAAAAAAGATACATCTCCCACCATAGTTCAATTAAAACATTGAAATAATTTGTTACATTCAAATTTCCTTAATGAGTCATTTGAATTTTAGATCTTACTTCAAAACATTGAGAAGTATTTTCTAAATCAGAGTAAATTTTCTACACAGCCTTCCAAATCTCATTGATAGTGTTTTAAAACAAGTTCTTCCAATTTTGGGTTCCATAGAATTTATAAACCACAACATTATCATTGAATTTTCTGCTTCTCATATATCATGTTTCGTATCAATGGATACAGGTTCTTTTACAAACACCAATAAGGTATCCCATTTTTGCCTTTTTCTTTGATAATAGGTTTGATGGATTGAGACTATTCTCTAATGTTAATTCCATTCAACCAATATTAAGTTATCTATACATTGGGACTATCCATTCCTTATACGTTTGATCTCTTTATAGCACACATATTTACAACTGAGGATTCTCTAGAGGTTTGGGAATCTTCCATTTTATTACTTATGGAAGATACTCAACAAGAAAGAACTTATATTGCAATATCACCAAATAAAAAGTTATGACATTCTATAAGAAAGAAGACATACCCGAGTGGCGATTTGTCGAGCACAATAGAAGTTTAAATACCTCAGGAATAAAGGTTGACAACTTGAGCACTGCAATTAATGTTTGAGAGAGATTTGGCTGCCAAAGATGGAAGTTGATAGTCTCTGGACCTTGATTAGCTAGATCTTACTAGAATCGAGTAGCTAGCAAATTTTTGATAAGGTTTTGACAATCTCTAACAAGCAAATTTCACAATCGAGCGGAAAGTGCTAATCTTGTGATTTCCAACACACCTAGGAAAGTTCGACAGTCACACAGTTTGGTAGGTTCTGGCAACAAATTTTGTCTATCTTCGATGTGATTTTCCAATTCTTCACAGAGAAAGCTGATCGTGCTATTTCTAACACACTACAAGAGCCTCAATTAATGGAGATGGTTTTTCAGTAAGCTTTTTTAGAAATCCAATGAATCAGGTCTTCATTGATTTCTAGCATTTCAAACTTAGGGTTTTAGCTAGTCACTCCTAAGATTAATAGATCTTTATCGATCTTCAAAGAACCAGCAATCTCGAAGCCTTTCAGGTAAGATTCCAACAAAGAATGATGGCTAATAGAAAATTTCAAAAACAGCGCTCTGATACCATGAAACTAGTTATATAGAATGAAATTCTATCATACATTTCATTATGTTTGAGATTATAATAACTATAAAACTCTTATAAGTTGCACAAGGAAGAAATAATACACACATGGTAAGAGATAATACAGTAGGACATACAATAATATACATTAAAGAAGAAATATTCAATTTCCTTACCATGAAATTATGAATAACTGACTTTCCAACAAAGAGTGTGTCTAGTTAGCTCTAGCTCACTACTGGTATACTATGTAACTAGTCAAAAACATTATTGACTCTAAAAAGCTCACTAGCATGAGTACAATTAATGAAAAATTCTACTATAACCTGAGAAGAGAAAGTCCTCTAATAGAGCCTAAGATATTAGCACATGATTACAAGCTTTTATATCTCGTTCTGACACATTGGTAATAAAGAACTGGAGAAAAAGAAAGAGAAGGAAAAGTAAGAGCAAGAAAGATTTTCTTGCTAGTAACAAAATATACAAGAAAATAAATTGTATACTCATAACTATGGTCGTACAGAGTTTGTCAAAGAGCACGGAAAACCATTTAAAACCTTCTTTTACCATTTTTTTTAAGGAGAAAAATCTAAAACAATGTCATTGCTTGAAAATATTAGAAGAGTGTGAGCAAGATGTCTACTGTAGAAATAGTAAACAAGTTGTGAATGTTTCATATTAGGATCGTCTATATTTAGATCTTTATAGATTAGGAATGTACATATATTAGAACTGATTTAGTTCCATTGATACTTGACTATAAATCCTATATATTGTAATATTTGTTTCCATCAAATACAACAAGAAATTATTGCAATCCATATCCACAAAAGTTAAGATCCATCTAATAGATCAAAAAAGATCAATACAATATAAGTTGAGCAACTCAAACAAAAGCTAGACAACTCAATAATCAAAGCCAATGACACAACAGTAACCTAAAACTCATCCCTAGTCCTACATGAATAAAGAAGAAAGGACATATCTTGAAAAGCTTTAGTGACTGAAGACTAAAGAGAAGCAAATAATAATAACTTTGTCCAAGAAACTATGAATATATTCCTCACATTTACCTTTGAAAATTCTTATCATTTCTTTCCTACCAAATCACATAGAAGTAACTAAATAACAAGACTCCACAAGATTTTGGCCTAATTACCTCTATCCAAACAAAAATTGTATTCTGAAAGAAACTCACCACAAGAAGCTAATTTAACCCACATGGAGACATACGTCGCCATAATTTTGAATAGAAACTTCAAATGTAAGAAGATGTGATTCATAGTATACATGTTATTTGCCCAAGACAAAACATGGAGGCTATAGATGCCACTTTGGAAACCTTCTTAAAAAGCATTGTTGATACTGATTTTACTAAAAGAGATGGTCCAAGAAAAATCTCAACTTTAAAAGGCACTCTGGCTTACCAAATTATGGGTTGTTTGAAAAAAGGTGGTTAATAGAGTGATTATCAATTAATTAACTAAAGAAGGATTTGCATGAAATGGCCAAGAAAAATGCAACTTCCAAACTCTTCTGTCTTCTCTCATCTCATCAAGGGAAATTATTTCCAAATTTTTTAAAAAGTTGAAGTTCCAAAGGCGGTTTTTGCCGCGCCAAGCGATGACAGACTTACCACTCTTGTTTAACCACCCTAAACGTGGTCAAGAGGAGCACATAATGGGTTTGTGACCCGCTACGAAGTCTATGGAGTTGCCACCCGGGAGTAACCCCGAGAAAATACACATCGGTGAGGATGTGCGATTTATGGATCCCTTGCACATGACCCAACCACTCCTCACCTGTCCAATAAGTCGGGTTCGGAGAGTCAGGTACGACGATGGAAAGGTGTTAGGCACCCATGCCGCCCCGCGTGAAAGCCGGCCTCCACTTTTGTGGTTCGTTCGTTAAGCACGTTACCAAATTTAATTAAGTTTCGTATTATCACACGATGCAATATTAATCATACACATATAATAAATTACATTCATCCACGAACATAATAAAATACGAAAAAGAAAATAATTAAAAATTACAACCCTTTTCCATACACCCCTATACATTTCCTCTAACCCTAAACAAGCCTAGGAATAATAAATAAGTAAATCCTGCAAAAACAATTTTGTTAGTTAATCCAATAAAATAAAAAAAAATATATTAAATAAATAAATCCTACAAAACAAAATTTGGTTAGGGTAAATTACATTTATAAAATAAAGAAGAGACAATAATTAAAAAAAACCTAATCTAAATGAAAGCAGCCCGCCCAAGGAAATAAACAAAACGCGGCCCAGGCGGCCCAAAGAAGGAGGCTGCAGCAGATGGCCCAATAATAGATGAAATTAAAACGATGCAGCTTCTCCCTAATGAGATTCGAACCCGGGTGCCAAGGGAGATAAGTCTCCCGCCTCTCGCCAGCAACGCAACAACCACATTTAATGAAATTGCATGCAAGAAAATTATATATACAATATGGCAGACGCACACAGAATACAAAATTTGCATTTACAGAATATTTACACATTTCATACCAGGTATAATACTTTTATATACATAGCACAATATACATACAAAAATATATACAGTAATACAAACACTCAATATATACAATATGTACAATTCAAAAATTACACAATACATATAACATATACATGTACAGTAATATAAATACTCAATATATACAATTAATGCATAATAAAAATAGATATACAACATGCACAATTCAAATAATTACATTATATATGTAACTTATTCATATAATAATAATAATAATTTTATGTATAGTAGCCCGCAAAATAAAATAAAATAAAATGGATATATAAAATAAAAGTAAAAATAAAGAGAATGTATAAAAAGAAAGAAAAACAACAATAATAAAAAAAAGATAACAAAACAAAAAAACAAATGAGCAGCTTTGCCCAGCGCGATTCGAACCTGGGAGGGGGCATAACATAACCACCTTTTGCCATCAAGGCAGCCAGTCGCATCCGTCAAACACGCTTGCAAAAAATGTATATATGTAATAGACACGAATGCACACAGAATATATGTAGGATACATAATATACCCTTACAGAAAGATTATTATACATGTACATACAATACAATATAATACACATGCAAACAGAATGTAAAATACAGAATACTTAATACAGTAAAATACAAAATGCATACAAAAAGTATCAACATATAAAACAAATCGAGTACGAAATATGAACAAGATTACAATACAAAAAAAGTATAAAATATATAAACTATAAATACAGAATAAAGAAAATGAAATATACATACAGAATATTTACATACGTATGAAAAACATAACAAAGAAAAAGATTAATACAAAATATTAACATATCTATTTGCAAAATAAAAATACAATGCACAAATTATTCCTACGGATTATGCAAATAACATTTGCATGTAATATAGTATTATATGTATATGAAATAATAAAAAAAAATTATCTACAAACAAATCCCTCTCAAGGGCGTACCTGAAAATTGTTGATTCGAAGTTTATCAATGTTGAACTGAGAATTGTAGAGCACACAAATTAATTTTCAAATATGTTATATTTTTCTTTCAGATTTTTTTCTCTCTTTTATTCTCTTTTTCGAAATCTTTTTCTCTATTTTTTGGTTTTTGGAAAATCCCCTCCCCTGCTCTCAATTTTCTCTCTCCGTCTCTCCCCCCTTTCTGGTATTTTTCTTTCTCATTTTTATATTCCTCTGGAAGCTGAGATCCCGAGAATTAAATTCGTTTCAATTCCCCTCAATCCGCCCAAAAAAAACGATAACGATTAAATCTTATGCGCAGAAGAAGGGATAAGTCACTGACAAAAGTAAATCAAAAAGCTGGTTAAGGATTTGTAGGAAATAAAACTGGCAGGCAGGAAAAAGGTAAGCTGACGCAAAAGAAGGAAAATAAGAGGTTGGCACGGGCTAGATAAACTCAAATATAATGGAAAGAAAGGTTTACGCACAAGAGATAAGTAGGCGAGAATAAATGCATTGCACAAAGGAAGGAAATCTTCGCGCACGTGTATTGCACGGGCGAGGAGAGGCGCACGTTGATCGCCAGCTTTGCCTCAGCTCAAGCATGGAGGTACGCGCTCCTGGGCCTTCTTCCTGGACATGGGCTACACGCTTTCATTCTTCTTTCTCCTTGAGCAGACTCCATTATTCTCTTGGGTGCTAGGCTTCTTCCCTTCTTATTTATTTCTTCACATGCTCTTTCTCTCTCTCTTTCTCTCTCCCTCTCTTTTGGATTAGCTACTTGGTTTTTTTTTTAATAAAATAAAATAAACACTTTTTTTTTTCTTTTTTAACTCATCCATCCTCGGCTCAACATCTCAAAAATTTGAAATCAACATCCAGATTTTTCATCATTGGGGGTGACCCTGCTGGGTCCAAAATGGGGTGTCTACAGATATCTCTTACTTTGTAAATTTTGTGTGTGTTGTGAATGCAATGAAAATACATGCAAAATGCATCAAAGTACAGAAAAAAGACACCTAGACGTCTCCAATAATTGGATGATTTAATCTATGGTGAAGCTAAAGAAACTTCATAACGGTCAAATTCTTTTCTCAATTGATTGGTGGAATGCCCCTGGTTAGGTAAACTCGACAAGATTGGATATGCCCCTGTTTGGGTAAGTTCTACAAAAATTGGATTTGCCCTTGATTGGGTAAGCTCAACAAGATTGGATTTGCCCCTGGTTGGGTAAGCTTGACAAAATTGGATATGCCCCTACAGAAGGATGAAGACGTCCCTACAAGACGAATCATGAAATTACTATAATGGTGGATCGAAACAACAGGCTATTTTGAGTATTCTAACCATGTGATGCATGATGATATGTGTATGCTGACTTTGCTGGCTCGTATGCAATGCTTTATGTCATAACCATATCAATAGGAGGTAGGAGACCTAGACCAAGGGAACACGCCTTGATTTTCTCTATTCTTTTTTTTTTTTTCTTTGTTTCTTTCCTTTTATCCTGATGGGATTTGACATCTCAGCTTCAACTCACAATTCGATGTAACAAGATTTTTATCCGAAAAAGAAGTTACTTAGCTTGGTAGATACTCACATGTCACTCAATTCACTCAAGTGTTTGAAAGGGTAAAAATTTTACGCTCAGGTTCAACTCATGAAGGGTGCCTACCATAAGCTTGCTTGTTCATCTGATCTCCACCACTTAGGTCATATGCAGACACAAATTTAATAGTTTTATAGGGGTTGTCATGGGGTTGGGGTGAAGGTAAGATTATCTTGGATAATGGTAGCTTAGACCGAAGGGACTGATAAGGTCATCGATTCACATTCATTTCTCTTTTTAACTTTTTGAGTGCTTGCGCTTTGTTGCACAAAGATTTTTCTCTTCTTTTTTTTTTCTTTTCATCTTTTTTTTTTCTTTCTATCTTTTCTCTGTTGCTTTCATCATCATTTTTTGTTTTTTTATTGACTATTTGTCTCTCTCTCTTTTTTTTTTTTTTTTTGTTTATGCAAGTGTCATCGCTTTCCATTTGCTTTGCCCTAATAGTCTTAATGCTCTACCAGCCCCCACGATTAGGTAAGGACAAAAGGAGTTGTGGTATAGGGTTTGCTAAAAAAGTGTTTTAGGCTCAACAGAATTCTCTAAAGTCAACTTGTATCATGGTTGGCTTTTTGGTCAAAATGGTTCATCTTCTAATACCATCATCATTTCTGTGAATGCATGTGATCGATTGTGATTTTGATTAGTATTTGAAGCAAGTTCTAGAGACATCGACATGAGTGAACACACTCAACAAAAAAATTAAAGGTCATTTGCGTGTGCATGACTATGGGCTCAAAATCTCACGTTTGGTATTTGAAAATCTATCAAGACTAGTTTACCTCCTTTTTGGAAAATTCAAATCATATTTTATTGTCATATTTTTTCAATATGTACATTCATAAGATGCAATACATGCAAAAGAAAAGACAAGTTCAAAAGATAATGCCTTTCAAGTTTCATAGGAATCTTCCACCAGATCGTTGATCTAATTCATCTTCTAATACTATCATCATTTCTGTTTTAAGCTCACTCTTCTTGAAGGCATACTTCTTCCCCTCTTGTGCAACCAAGGCATCTTCAATTTGTATCCCAGCATCATAATTGCTCAAATGTGGTCAATGGAAAGAAACAAATGTTTTCATAAAAAACAGGGAGAAGGTTTCTCATTATCATTTTTACTTGATCCTTCTCAGGAGGTCTGCTTGTTATCTATGAGGCTTTCTCTCTCCATCTTGCTATAAATTTAACGAATGACTCATTATGCCTTTGTCTGGTCGTTTTCAAGTCCCTGATTGTCACGTCTAAAGCAGTGTTGTAGGAATATTGTTGCAGGAATTTTTCAACCAATCCATGCCAATCTATTTTATCTGCTTTACTGAGACTGTAATACCAAACACTAGCAACCCCTTTTAATGACAAAGGAAACAATTTCACCATTTGTTCTTTTGGTAACCCAATTGTTCCCATTAGAGTGACATAATGCCTTAAGTGCATTTTTGGATGACCAATCCCACCAAATTTGGATAAATCAGACACTTTAAACTTTGGTGGTAACCTCCTTTCTTCAGGTATGTCTAAGTCATCCTAGTCTGATGAGAAAGATGTTTTTTGCTTCATTATGGCCTTCTCTAATTGTTCCAACTTTTCAGTTATTACTCTGTCCCTCGAGGTGGACATGGGTACCTCTGTCATCTTCTTTGAGCCTCTTTCTCTCTTTTCTTGGGCTTTCAAATAATCTTCCAAATCAAAGAAGTCATCCCTTGAATCATTTTATTGCTCTTGAGCTAAGCCCCTCACCTCGCTAATTTCTCCTACTTTCTGTTTTCCTTCCATTTTTGTTATCATTTGGGTCATTTTATTCATCAAGTCATCCATTCTAGTAGCAAGTCTTTCCTCTATCATATTCTCAAGTTTCTCTACCATTTCCTCCATCATGTTTCCCTCGGTCATATTTCTCTTCTCCCACTGAAACGATTGCAAAATTACATGTTAGTGCATGATATGCATGATGTGTTTATGTATGATATGTATGCAAGGATTAACAAAGTGACATGTTAGTGCATGATATGGATAATGTGTTCATAACATGTATACAAGGATAAACAAAGTAACATGTTAGTGCATGATATAGATGTCATGTATGCAAGATTAAATGGGTATATTTATTTTAAGCAACGACTTTTTTTTTTTTTTTTGACACAAAAATGGTGGCAAAAGATGGGTCTAATAAGTAGATAGACAAAAGAACTGTGGACCTAACGTCTAAGTAAAGTGAAGACTTAAAGGAGTCTTAATGACAACACATTTAGCCCTAAAGATAAGATTTCAAATTCAATGATGGGACAACCTAAACCTAAAGTTATGCAACATGTGAGACAAGACAAATGAGGGGTAAGTCTATTACTCCTAAATGATTTTACCTTGTGGGACGACTCGAATCAAAATTACTTATTTCAAAAGACCAAAGACAAAAATGCCCCTATGAGGTAATTCAGATCAAATTAGCCAATTCAGATGACACTTGACGATTTTAACCTTACAAGAATGATTCAGATTGGAATTGCATACTTAGGATGACATTTGACAATTTTACCCCTATCAGATGACTCGAGCTGAAAATACCTACTTAGACTGACTAAAGATGAAAATGCCCTTTGGAGACGATTTGAAAAAGGAAGTCCTTTTAAGTCTAAGCTTTGCCCCCTTATTACTTCAGTCAATGAAAAGTTAGAAAGTCAATTCTACCCTATACGGTTAGTATCCATTAAGTCACCAGAAGACCCAATGATCCTAGACCTAATAAATCCTTACGTATGAAGTTTCGAGTTTTATGTGCTTATTTAGGAGCATGTCGAGTCATGTCACAAAGATTTCTACAAAACGATGTTTCAAAAAGTTTTCCCCTAGTGAAAGGTCACTTAAAGAAACAATCGGTGATATCTTGATGTCATGGATCAAGACATATTTCAGAATGGGCAGTAAAACTCAAGACTTTATGCATAAAGATTCGACTCAATCAATCACATGCAAAAGAGTCCTAAGGTTGACATCTATGGGCCACTATATGGGTTTGACATAGGTAAAGGTCAAAGGCTACCTTAGGCTAGAACCAGAGGTTCTTTTTATATGCACAAAAGTACGTTGTCTAAAGCTGATGTACAAGTCAGACCACCTCTAGGCCGAGTGGGCTTTCGGGCAAAGTCTGGATTGCCATCGGGGTTGATAGGGACAAGGAGTGTACAGTGAGTGTGAGTGTTGTGCAATGCAAGAAACTTGATTAAACTTAGAAGCGCTTTACAAACTTACCACATCAGAACCGACTCTTCGTATTTTTCCCAGTAGAGTCATCAAAGTTGTGGCACCGATTTTTGTCGCGCCAAGTGAGGACAGACTTACCACTCTTGTTTAACCACCCTAAACGTGGTCAAGAGGAGCGCATAATGGGTTTGTGACCCTCTATGGAGTCGTCACGCGGGAGTAACCTTGGGAAAATACATATAGGTGAGGATGGGCGATTTATGAATCCCTTGCAAAGGACCGAACCACTCCTCACCTGCCCAATAAGTAGGGTTCGGAGAGTCAGGTACGACAATGAAAAGGTGTTAGGCACCCATGTCGCTCGACATGAAAGCCGGCCTCCACTTTTGTGGTTCATTCGTTAAACGCGTTACCAAGTTTAATTAAATTTCGTATTATCACATGATGCAATATTAATCATACACATATAATAAATTACATTCATCCACGAACATAATAAAATACGAAAAAGAAATAATTAAAAATTACAACCTTTTTCCATACACCCCTATACATTTCCTCTAACCCTAAACAAGCCTAGGAATAATAAATAAGTAAATCCTACAAAAACAATTTTATTAGTTAATCCAATAAAATAAAAAAATATATTAAATAAATAAATCCTGCAAAACAAAATTTGGTTAGGGTAAATTACATTTATAAAATAAAGAAGAGGCAATAATTAAAAAAAAAAACCTAATCTAAATGAAAGCAGCCCGCCCAAGGAAATAAACAAAACGCGGCCTAGGCGACCCAAAGAAGGAGGCTGCAGCAGATGGACCAATAATGGATGAAATTAAAACGATGCAATATTGATCATACACATATAATAAATTACATTCATCCACGAACATAATAAAATATGAAAAAGAAAATAATTAAAAATTACAACCATTTTCTATACACCCCTATACATTTCCTCTAACCCTAAACAAGCCGAGGAATAATAAATAAGTAAATCCTGCAAAAATAATTTTGTTAGTTAATCCAATAAAATAAAAAATATATTAAATAAATAAATCCTGCAAAACAAAATTTGGTTAGGGTAAATTACATTTATAAAATAAAGAAGAGACAATAATTAAAAAAAAAAACCTAATCTAAATGAAAGCAGCCCGCCCAAGGAAATAAACAAAACGCGGCCCAGGCGACCCAAAGAAGGAGGCTGCAGCAGATGGACCAATAATGGATGAAATTAAAACGATGCAATATTGATCATACACATATAATAAATTACATTCATCCACGAACATAATAAAATATGAAAAAGAAAATAATTAAAAATTACAACCATTTTCTATACACCCCTATACATTTCCTCTAACCCTAAACAAGCCTAGGAATAATAAATAAGTAAATCCTGCAAAAATAATTTTGCTAGTTAATCCAATAAAATAAAAAATATATTAAATAAATAAATCCTACAAAACAAAATTTGGTTAGGATAAATTACATTTATAAAATAAAGAAGAGACAATAAGTAAAAAAAACCTAATCTAAATGAAAGCAGCCCGCCCAAGGAAATAAACAAAACGCGGACCAGGCGGCCCAAAGAAGGAGGCTGCAACAGATGGCCTAATAATAGATGAAATTAAAACGATGCAGCTTCTCCCTGATGAGATTCGAACCCGGGTGCCAAGGGAGATAAGTCTCCCGCCTTTCGCCAGCAACGCAACAGCCACATTTAATGAAATTGCATGCAATATTAATCATACACATATAATAAATTACATTCATCCACGAACATAATAAAATACGAAAAAGAAAATAATTAAAAATTGCAACCCTTTTCCATACACCCTTATACATTTCCTCTAACCCTAAACAAGCCTAGGAATAATAAATAAGTAAATCCTATAAAAACAATTTTGTTAGTTAATCCAATAAAATAAAAAAATATATTAAATAAATAAAACCTGCAAAACAAAATTTGGTTAGGGTAAATTACATTTATAAAATAAAGAAGAGACAATAATAATAATAAAAAAAAAGCTAATCTAAATGAAAGCAGCCCGCCCAAGGAAATAAACAAAACGCGGCCCAGGCGGCCCAAAGAAGGAGGCTACAGCAGATGGCCCAATAATAGATGAAATTAAAACGATGCAATATTAATCATATACATATAATAAATTACATTCATCCACGAACATAATAAAATATGAAAAAGAAAATAATTAAAAATTACAACCATTTTCTATACACCCCTATACATTTCCTCTAACCCTAAACAAGCCTAGGAATAATAAATAAGTAAATCCTGCAAAAACAATTTTGTTAGTTAATCCAATAAAATAAAAAATATATTAAATAAATAAATCCTGCAAAACAAAATTTGGTTAGGGTAAATTACATTTATAAAATAAAGAAGAGACAATAAGTAAAAAAAAGCTAATCTAAATGAAAGCAGCTCGCCCAAGGAAATAAACAAAATGCGGCCCAGGCGGCCCAAAGAAGGAGGCTGCAGCAGATGGCCCAATAATAGATGAAATTAAAACGATGCAACTTCTCCCTGATGAGATTCAAACCCGGGTGCCAAGGGAGATAAGTCTCCCGCCTCTCGCCAGCAACGCAACAGCCACATTTAATGAAATTGCGTGCAAGAAAATTATATATACAATATGGCAGACGCACACAGAATACAAAATTTGCATTTACAGAATATTTACACATTTCATACTAGGTATAATACTTTTATATACATAGCACAATATACATACAAAAATATATACAGTAATACAAACACTCAATAAATACAATATGTACAATTCAATAATTACACAATACATATAACATATACATGTACAGTAATATAAATACTCAATATATACAATTAATACATAATAAAAATATATATACAACATGCACATTTCAAATAATTACATTATATGCGTAACTTATTCATATAAAATATATACAAAATAATATATGCACAATATGCAATAAAATAATAATAATAATAATAATAATAATAATGATAATATTATGTACAGTAGTAGCTAACAAAATAAAATAAAAAAAGATAACAAAACAAAAAAACAAATGAGCAACTTTGCCCAGCGCGATTCGAACCTGGGAGAGGGGCATAACATAACCACCTTTTGCCATCAAGGCAGCCAGTCGCATCTGTCAAACACGCTCGCAAAAAATGTATATATGTAATAGATACGAATGCACACAGAATATATGCAAGATACATAATATACTCTTACAGAAAAATTATTATACATGTACATACAATACAATATAATACACATGCAAACAGAATGTAAAATACATAATACTTAATACAGTAAAATACAGAATGCATATAAAAAGTATCAACATACAAAACAAATCGAGTACGAAATATGAACAAGATTACAACACAAAAAAAGTATAAAATATATAAAATATAAATACAGAATAAAGAAAATGAAATATACATACAGAATATTTACATACGTATGAAAAACATAACAAAGAAAAAAATTAATACAAAATATTAACATATCTATTTACAAAATAAAAATACAATGCACAAATTATTCCTACGGATTATGCGAATAACATTTGCATGTAATATAGTATTATATATATATGAAATAATAAAAAAAAAATTATTTACAAAAAAATCCCCCTCAAGGGCGTACCTGAAAATTGTTGATTCGAAGTTTATCAATACTGAACCAAGGATTGCAGAGCACAAAAATTAATTTTCAAATATGTTAAATTTTTCTTTCAGAATTTTTTCTCTCTTTTATTCTCTTTTTCCGAAATCTTTTTCTCTATTTTTTGGTTTCTGGAAATCCCCTCCCCTGCTCTCAATTTTCTCTCTCCGTCTCTCCCCCCTTTCTGGTATTTTTCTGTCTCATTTTTATATCCCTTTGGAAACTGAGATCCTGGGAATTAAATTCATTTCAATTCCCCTCAATCCGCCCAAAAAAAACAGTAACGATTAAATCTTATGCGCAGAAGAAGGATAAGCCGCTAACGAAAGTAAATCAAAAAGTTGGATAAGGATTTGTAGGAAATAAAACTGGCAGGCGGGAAAAAGGTAAGCTGTCACAAAAGAAGGAAAATGAGAGGCTAGCATGGGCTGGATAAACTCAAATATAATGGAAAGAAAGGTTGACGCACAGGAGATAAGTAGGCGGGAATAAATGCATTGCACAAAGGAAGGAAATCTTCGCGCGCGGGTACTGCAAGCGCGAGGAGAGGCGGACGCTGATCGCCAACTTTGCCTCAGCTCACGTGTGGAGGTACGCGCTCCTGGGCCTTCTTTCTGGACCTGGGCCGCACACTTTCATTCTTCTTTCTCCTTGAGTGGGCTTCATTTTTCTCTTGGGTGCTAGGCTTCTTCCCTTCTTATTTATTTCTTCACATGCTCTCTCTCTCTCTTTTGGATTAGCTACTTGGGTTTTTTTTCTTTTAATAAAGTAAAATACACTTTTTTTTTTTTAACTCATTCATTCTCGGCTCAATATCTCAAAAATTCGAAATCAATATCCAGGTTTTTCATCATCGAGGGTGACCCTACTGGGTCCAAAATAGGGTGTCTACAGTAGGACATACAATAATATACATTAAAGAAGAAATATTCAATTTCCTTACCATGAAATTATGAATAACTGACTTTCCAACAAAGAGTGTGTCTAGTTAGGTCTAGCTCACTACTGGTATACTATGTAACTAGTCAAAAACATTATTGACTCTAAAAAGCTCGTTAGCATGAGTACAATTAATGAAAAATTCTACTATAACCTGAGAAGAGAAAGTCCTCTAATAGAACCTAAGATATTAGCACATGATTACAAGCTATTATATCTCTTTCTGACACATTGGTAATAAAGAACTAGAGAAAAAGAAAGAGAAGGAAAAGTAAGAGCAAGAAAGATTTTCTTGCTAGTAACAAAATATACAAGAAAATAAATTGTATACTCATAACTATGGTCGTACAGAGTTTGTCAAAGAGCATGGAAAACCATTTAAAACCTTCTTTTACCATTTTTTTTAAGGAAAAGAATCTAAAACAATGTCATTGCTTGAAAATATTAGAAGAGTGTGAGCAAGATGTCCACTGTAGAAATAGTAAACAAGTTGTGAATGTTTCATATTAGGATTGTCTATATTTAGATCTTTATAGATTAGGAATGTACATATATTAGAACTGATTTAGTTCCATTGATACTTGGTTGTAAATCCTATATATTGTAATATTTGTTTCCATCAAATACAACAAGAAATTATTGCAATCCATATCCACAAAAGTTAAGATCCATCTAACAGATCAAAAAAGATAAATACAATATAAGTTGATCAACTCAAACAAAAGCTAGACAACTTAATAATCAAAGCCAATGACACAACAGTAACCTAAAACTCATCCCTAGTCTTACATGAATAAAGAAGAAAGGACATATCTTGAAAAGCTTTAGTGACTGAAGACTAAAGAGAAGCAAATAATAATAACTTTGTCCAAGAAACTATGAATATATTCCTCACATTTACCTTTGAAAATTCTTATCATTTCTTTCCTGCCAAATCACATAGAAGAAACTAAATAGCAAGACTCCACAAGATTTTGGCCTAATTACCTTTATCCAAACAAAAATTGTATTATGAAAGAAAGTCACAACAAGAAGCTAATTTAACCCACATGGAGACATAGGTCGCCATAATTTTAAATAGAAACTTCAAATGTAAGAAGATGTGATTCATAGTATACATGTTATTTGCACAAAACAAAACATGTTGACGATAGATGCCACTTTGGAAACCTTCTTAAAAAGCATTGTTGATACTGATTTTACTAAAAAAGATGGTCTAAGAAAAATCTCAACTTTAAAAGGCACTCTGGCTTACCAAATTATGGGTTGTTTGAAAAAATGTGGTTAATAGAGTGATTATCAATTAATTAACTGAAGAAGGATTTGCATGGAATGGCCAAGAAAAATCTAGCTTCCAAACTCTTCCGTCTTCTCTCATCTCATCAAGGGAAATTATTTCCAAATTTTTAAAAAGTTGAAGTTCCAAAGCCAACTAAAGGAAAGAGAAAAAAAAAGACAACCATATCTTTAATTATATTGCTCACTTTTTTAAAATCCCTCCACAAACGGAATCATTTAACAATATTTCAATTCTATTTGATACTTAGTACAAAATTTTGAAGACAGGAAATAAAAAGGTAAAACATATCCAACTGATTTAGTAACCAATAATAATAAAAAATTATAAAATTGTCGTAAACAGAAAGTGTTATAAAAGGTGAAAACACAATTACTAAACAGGATAAGCTTGAGAAAACTTAAAAAATAGCAGCTATACACCGGTAGCGAAGAAGACAGTGATTCCTCAAGATATGTAGTTCTTTTTCTAGCCTACCTTTGAAAAACAATGACAAAAAGTTGATAATATTCACTGATTTAATCTGAAGTGTACCTCCTTGGGATAAGAAAACTTTTTCCCGCTCATTAATCTTGGATTGTTAAAAAGTGGGAATAAAATTAAGTTTAGATATAAAAAAACAAGATACATTTAATTTCTTAAGGTCAGCCAAGAACACAAACCTCTCTCAATCAAGTTAACCCTCCAAATGAAACAACTAAACCAATGTAAATAAATTTAATAAATAGATCATAGCAATCAACTAACACAACTCATAAAACCTCTCCAACCAACTTAACCTTTTTAAAGAAATTTAACCAATTTATTATATTAATGAAATTAATATATTTACACAAATTAAACCCCTTTAACACAAATCAAAAGTAAAATTAAGAAACTGATCATAAGAAAACATTTCTAATAAATACAAAAGTACATAATAAATAATAAACCAACCATGAGCAATAAATAACATATAAAATGTAATAATTATATGGTTAAACACATAAGGAAATTGATAGATAAACCAGTTGAATCTAAAATGATGAATGGCATTTTGATGGGTAAGGATAAAGTAAAGGTAACCATATGAAATTCTTTGATGACACCAAATTATCTTCATCACATAGAGATAAAAAAATAACTTAGCAACTAATGAATATTTTAGTCTTTCTTTTGGTGTCGAAGTGAACATGTTAAAGAGCATCACAATGGGGCCTCAACAGTTCCAGGGATATGAGCAAACATCTAGCACCCTAAAAAAGTGGTTTTATGATCAAATCACAAATCACGTTGCAATAAACCATTACCACCCACCAATTGTGAAGTACGAAGCCAAAAAATATAGATTCTATTTGAGGAAAGATAAACACAAAACTTGGCTCAGTCCCGTAAAATGTTAAATTTCTTCCCCTTGAAATCTTCAAAAGTTATTGGATATAAATTAATCATAATTTTTCAAGCATATACTCGACTCTATGATTTGCAAATGCAAACCGGGCAAAATCACTAGATAATAACTGTTCTACCTCGGGTTTTTGTACCAAGCAATAAGGCATTCTAGTGACCTAGCAGAGTAAAATGCAATCAGTAGTTGCTCGAAATAGTGTTGAGGCTAAGTTTAAGGCAGTTGCTCAACGAATATATGAGTTAATCTACATCGAAAGAATCCTTGAAGCATTAAAATCGTCTATAAAGAAAAAAAAATCTATCATCCTCTATAGTGATAGCAAATCTACTGTCAGTATAGTTCATGTTCAAACTAACAAAAATTTCTTCAAGAGATAAATTGAAGAATGAGGGATCAAGCTTACATCCCATCCATAGCATAGGTAGCACATATTTTTACCCAAGCCTTGTTAAAACCAATTTTTAAGACATTGATATGCAAGCTAGAAATGATAGACATCTATTTACCAACTTGAAAAGGAGTGTTAAAAAGTTGTTTGACAATTTTATCCCGATATCTACAAATATGTAAAGTATATTAATGTATAATATTAAGCTTCCTTGATAGATTAGTATACCTATTTAAGGAGCATAGAATGTTGTATATTTATCCCCCAATGTATAATGAGAAGCAATACAAGCTTCCTTCAAAGAACTGTGTTCACATTGGATACTAACAACGTTCAAAAACTACACTTAAATACGCTTTCTCATGCATTTTAGGCATCGCATCATAAAACCAAGCTAGAAAATGATCATAGTAGAGACCTAGCAAACATGAAGCATGATAACCATAGCTAAACTCATACCTAGAGATGGAATGTTTTCAACATCTTCCCTAAGTCTTCCCACAGGATGTGCAACATCATTGCACTTGTTTAAAGCAGCTTCTTCATTAACACTTCCATCTAGTACACACTGAAATGCAGTAATTATTTTTTCTGGTACAGTTCCAACAGCCAATTTTTGAAGTTAAACTGGCAAAAAAAAAAAAACATATAACAAAAGAAATAAATAGAAATCAATAAGTAGTTCATAACTTAGTTTAACACGATTATATAAAGCATGTTCAAACTAACAAAAATTTCTTTTAGAGATAAATTGAAGAATGAGGGGTCAAGCTTACGTCCTATCCATAGCATAGGTAGCATATATTTTTACCCAAGCCTTGTTAAAACCAATTTTTGAGACAATGATATGCAAGCTAGAAATGATAGGCATCTATTTACCAACTTGAAAAGGAGTGTCAAAAAGTTGCTTGACAATTTGATCTCTATATCTACAAATATGTAAAGCATATTATTGTATAATATTAAGTTTCCTTGATAGATTAGTTCTCCTATTTAAGGAGCATAGAATGTTGTATATTTATCCCCTAACGTATAATGAGAAGCAATACAAGTTTCCTTCAAAGAACTGCGTTCATATTGGATACTAACAACTTTCAGAAACTACACTTAAATACCCCTTCTCATGCATTTTAAGAATCGCATCATAAAACCAAACTAGAAAATGATCATAGTAGAGACCTAGCAAATATGAAGCATGGTAACCATAGCAAAACTCATACCTAGAGATGGAATGTTTTCAACATCTTCCTTAAGCTTTCCCACATGATGTGCAACATAATTGCACTTGTTGAAAGCAGCTTCTTCATTAAGACTTTCATCTAGTACAAACTAAAATGCAGTAATTATTTTTTCTGGCAGAGCTCCATCAGCCAATTTCTGAAGTTAAAGTGGCCAAAAAAAAAATACAGCAAACGAAATAAATAGAAATCAATAAGTAGTTCATAACCTAGTTCAACACGATTATATAAAGCATGTTCAAACTAACAAAAATTTCTTCTAGGGAAAAATTGAAGAAGTAGGGACCAAGCTTACATCCCATCCATAACATAGGTAGCATATATTTTTACCCAAGCCTTGTTAAAACCAATTTTTAAGATATTGATATGCAAGCTAGAAATGATGGACATTTATTTACCAACTTGAAAAGGAGTGCTAAATATTTGTTTAACAATTTGATCTCTATATCTACAAATATGTAAAGTATATTAATGTATAATATTATGTTTCCTTGATAGATTAGTATTCCTATTCAAGCAGCATAGAATGTTGTATATTTATCCCTTAATGTATAATGAGAAGTTATACAAGTTTCCTTCAAAGAACTATGTTCACATTGGATACTAATAACTTTCAAAAACTACACTTAAATACCCCTTCTCATGCATTTTAGGCATCGCATCATAAAACCAAGCTACAAAATGATCATAGTAGAGAGCTAGCAAATATGAAGCATGATAACCATAGCAAAACTCATACCTAGAGATGGAATGTTTTCAACATCTTCCCTATGTTTTCCCACATGATGTGCAACATCATTGCACTTGTTTAAAGCAGCTTCTTAATTAAGACTTTCATCTAGTACAAACTAAAATGTAGTAATTATTTTTTCTGGCGGAGCTCCATCAGCCAATTTCTGAA
The DNA here is from genome assembly GCA_026122585.1 of Anacardium occidentale. NCBI lineage: Eukaryota > Viridiplantae > Streptophyta > Magnoliopsida > Sapindales > Anacardiaceae > Anacardium > Anacardium occidentale. The sequence goes on along the minus strand of JAJEJH010000127.1, from coordinate 125,385 downwards.
GTTAAAGTGGCCAAAAAAAAACATACAGCAAATGAAATAAATAGAAATCAATAAATAGTTCATAACCTAGTTCAACACGATTATATAAAGCATGTTCAAACTAACAAAAATTTCTTCTAGAGATAAATTGAAGAATGGGGGATCAAGCTTACATCCCATCCATAGCATAGATAGCATATATTTTTACCCAAGCCTCGTTAAAACCAATTTTTGAGACATTGATATGCAAGGTAGAAATGACAGACATCTATTTACCAACTTGAAAAGGAGTGTTGAAAAGTTGTTTAACAATTTGATCTCTATACCTACGAATATGTAAAGTATATTAATGTATAATATTATGTTTCCCTGATAGATTAGTATTGCTATTCAAGGAGCATAGAATGTTGTATATTTATCCCCTAATGTATAATAAGAAGCAATACATGTTTCCTTCAAAGAACTGTGTTCACATTGGACACTAACAACTTTCAAAAACAACACCTAAATACCCCTTCTCATGCATTTTAGGCATCGCATCATAAAACCAAGCTACAAAATGATCATAGTAGAGACCTAGCAAATATGAAGCATGATAAGCATAACAAAACCCATACCTAGAGATGGAATGTTTTCAACATCTTCCCTATGTTTTCACACATGATGTGCAACATCATTGCACTTGTTTAAAGCAGCTTCTTAATTAAGACTTTCATCTAGTAGAAACTGAAATGCAATAATTATTTTCTCTGACAGACCTCCAACAACCAATTTCTGAAGTTAAAGTGGCCAAAAGAAACATATGACAAATGAAATAAATAGAAATCAATAAGTAGTTCACAACCGAATTCGACACAATTATATAAAGCATGTTCAAACTAACAAAAATTTCTTCTAGGGATAAATTGAAGAATTAGGGACCAAGCTTACATCCCATCCATAGCATAGGTAGCATATCTTTTTACACAAGCCTTGTTAAAACCAATTTTTGAGATATTGATATGCAAGCTAGAAATGATGGACATCTATTTACCAACTTGAAAAGGAGTGCTAAAAATTTTCTTAACAATTTGAACTCTATATCTACAAAAATGTAAAGTATATTAATGTATAATATTCAGTTTCCTTGAAAGATTAGTATACTTACTTTAGGAGCATAGAATGTTGTATATTTATCCCCTAATGTATAATAAGAAGCAATACAAGTTTCCACCAAAGAACTGTGTTCACATTGGATACTAACAACTTTCAGAAACTACACTTAAATACCCCTTCTCATGCATTTTAGGCATCGCATCATAAAACCAAGCTAGAAAATGATCATAGTAGAGACCTAGAAAATATGAAGCATGGTAACCATAGCAAAACTCATACCTAGAGATGGAATGTTTTCAACATCTTCCTTAAGTTTTCCCACATGATTTGCAACATAATTGCACTTGTTTAGAGCAGCTTCTTCATTAAGACTTTCATCTAGTAGAAACTGAAATGCAGTAATTATTTTATCTGGCAGAGCTCCAACAACCAATTTCTGAAGTTAAAGTGGCCAAAAAAAATATATAACAAATGAAATAAATAGAAATCAATAAGGAGTTCATAACCTAATTCGATACGATTATATAAAGCATGTTCAAACTAAAAAAAATTTCTTCTAGAGATAAATTGAAGAGTGGGGGATCAAGCTTACATCCCATCCATAGCATAGGTAGCATATATTTTTACCCAAGCCTTAAAACCAATTTTTGTGACATTGATATGCAAGCTAAAAATGATAGACATCTATTTACCAACTTGAAAAGGAGTGTTAAAAAGTTGTTTAACAATTTGATATCTATACCTACAAATATGTAAAGTATATTAATGTATAATATTATGTTTCCCTGATAGATTAGTATTCCTATTCAAGGAGCATAGAATGTTGTATATTTATCCCCTAATGTATAATGAGAAGCAATACAAGTTTCCTTCAAAGAACTGTGTTCACATTGGACACTAACAACTTTCAAAAACAACACCTAAATACCCCTTCTCATGCATTTTAGGCATCGCATCATAAAACCAAGCTACAAAATGATCATAGTAGAGACCTAGCAAATATGAAGCATGATAAGCATAACAAAACTCATACCTAGAGATGGAATGTTTTCAACATCTTCCCTATGTTTTCACACATGATGTGCAACATCATTGCACTTGTTTAAAGCAGCTTCTTAATTAAGACTTTCATCTAGTAGAAACTGAAATGCAATAATTATTTTCTCTGGCAGACCTCCAACAACCAATTTCTGAAGTTAAAGTGGCCAAAAGAAACATATGACAAATGAAATAAATAGAAATCAATAAGTAGTTCACAACCGAATTCGACACGATTATATAAAGCATGTTCAAACTAACAAAAATTTCTTCTAGGGATAAATTGAAGAATTAGGGACCAGGCTTACATCCCATCCATAGCATAGGTAGCATATCTTTTTACACAAGCCTTGTTAAAACCAATTTTTGAGATATTGATATGCAAGCTAGAAATGATGGACATCTATTTACCAACTTGAAAAGGAGTGCTAAAAATTTTCACAAACAATTTGAACTCTATATCTACAAAAATGTAAAGTATATTAATGTATAATATTCAGTTTCCTTGAAAGATTAGTATACTTACTTTAGGAGCATAGAATGTTGTATATTTATCCCCTAATGTATAATAAGAAGCAATACAAGTTTCCTCCAAAGAACTGTGTTCACATTGGATACTAACAACTTTCAGAAACTACACTTAAATACCCCTTCTCGTGCATTTTAGGCATCGCATCATAAAACCAAGCTACAAAATGATCATAGTAGAGACCTAGAAAATATGAAGCATGGTAACCATAGCAAAACTCATACCTAGAGATGGAATGTTTTCAACATCTTCCTTAAGTTTTCCCACATGATTTGCAACATAATTGCACTTGTTTAGAGCAGCTTCTTCATTAAGACTTTCATCTAGTAGAAACTGAAATGCAGTAATTATTTTATCTGGCAGAGCTCCAACAACCAATTTCTGAAGTTAAAGTGGCCAAAAAAAATATATAACAAATGAAATAAATAGAAATCAATAAGGAGTTCATAACCTAATTCGATACGATTATATAAAGCATGTTCAAACTAAAAAAAATTTCTTCTAGAGATAAATTGAAGAATGGGGGATCAAGCTTACATCCCATCCATAGCATAGGTAGCATATATTTTTACCCAAGCCTTAAAACCAATTTTTGAGACATTGATATGCAAGCTAAAAATGATAGACATCTATTTACCAACTTGAAAAGGAGTGTTAAAAAGTTGTTTAACAATTTGATATCTATACCTACAAATATGTAAAGTATATTAATGTATAATATTATGTTTCCCTGATAGATTAGTATTCCTATTCAAGGAGCATAGAATGTTGTATATTTATCCCTCAATGTATAATGAGAAGTTATACAAGTTTCCTTCAAAGAACTGTGTTCACATTGGATACTAACAACTTTCAAAAACTACACTTAAATACCCCTTCTCATGCATTTTAGGCATCGCATCATAAAACCAAGCTACAAAATGATCATAGTAGTGAGCTAGCAAATATGAAGAATGATAACCACAGCAAAACTCATACCTAGAGATGGAATGTATTCAACATCTTCCCTAAGTTTTCCCACATGATGTGCAACATCATTGCACTTATTTAAAACAGCTTCTTCATTAAGACTTTCATCTAGTACAAACTGAAATGCAGAAATTATTTTTTCTGGCAGAGCTCCAACAACCAATTTCTGAAGTTAAAGTGGCCAAAACAAAACGTATAACAAATGAAATAAATAGAAATCAATAAGTAGTTCAAAACCTAGTTCAACACGATTATATAAAGCATGTTCAAACTAGCAAAAATTTCTTCTAGGGATAAATTGAAGAATTAGGGACCAAGCTTACATCCCATCCAGAGCATAGGTAGCATATATTTTTACCCAAGCCTTGTTAAAACCAATTTTTGAGATATTGATATGCAAGCTAGAAATGATGGACATCTATTTCGCAACTTGAAAAGGAGTGCTAAATATTTGTTTAACAATTTGATCTCTATATCTACAAATATGTAAAGTATAATAATGTATAATATTAAGTTTCCTTGATAGATTAGTATTCCTATTTTAGGAGCATAGAATGTTGTATATTTATCCCCTAATGTATAATGAGAAGAATATAAGTTTCCTCCAAAGAACTGTGTTCACATTGGATACTAACAACTTTCAGAAACTACACTTAAATACCCCTTCTCATGCATTTTAGGCATCGCATCATAAAACCAAGCTACAAAATGATCATAGTAGAGACCTAGCAAATATGAAGCATGATAAGCATAGCAAAACTCATACCTAGAGATGGAATGTTTTCAACATCTTCCTTAAGTTTTCCCACATGATGTGCAACATAATTGCACTTGTTTAAAGCAGCTTCTTCATTAAGACTTTCATCTAGTACAAACTGAAATGCAGAAATTATTTTTTCTAATAGAGCTCCAACAGCCAATTTCTGAAGTTAAAGTGGCCAAAAAAAAACGTATAACAAATGAAATAAATAGAAATCAATAAGTAGTTGATAACCTAGTTCAACACAATCATATAAAGCATGTTCAAACTAAGAAAAATTTCTTCTAGGGATAAATGGAAGAATGAGGGATCAAGCTTACATCCCATCCATAGCATAGGTAGCATATATTTTTACCCAAGCCTTGTTAAAACCAATTTTTGAGACATGGATATGCAAGCTAGAAATGATAGACATGTGTTTACCAACTTTAAAAGGAGTGTTAAAATGTTGTTTGACAATTTGATCTCAATATCTACAAATATGTAAAGTATATTAATGTATAATATTAAGTTTCCTTGATAGATTAGTATTCTTATTTAAGGAGCATAGAATGTTGTATATTTATCCCCTAATATATAATGAGAAGCAATACAAGTTTCCTTCAAAGACCTGTGTTCACATTGGATACTAACAACTTTCAAAAACAACACCTAAATACCCCTTCTCATGCATTTTAGGCATCGCATCATAAAACCAAGCTAGAAAATGATCATAGTAGAGAGGTAGCAAATATGAAGCATGATAACCATAGCAAAACTCATACCTAGAGATGGAATGTTTTCAACATCTTCCCTATGTTTTCCCACATGATGTGCAACATCATTGCACTTGTTTAAAGCAGCTTCTCCATTAATACTTTCATCTAGTAGAAACTGAAATGCAGTAATTATTTTTTCTGGCAGAGCTCCAACAACCAATTTCTGAAGTTAAAGTGGCCAAAAGAAAACATAAAATAATTGAAATAAATAGAAATTAATAAGTAGTTCATAACCTAGTTCAACACGATTATATAAAGCATGTTCAAACTAACAAAAATTTCTACTAGAGATAAATTGAAGAATGAGGGATCAAGCTTACATCCCATCCAGAGCATAGGTAGCATATATTTTTACCCAAGCCTTGTTAAAACCAATTTTTGAGACATTGATACGCAAGCTAGAAATGATAGACATCTATTTACCAACTTGAAAAGGAGTGTTGAAAAGTTGTTTAACAATTTGATCTCTATACCTACAAATATGTAAAGTATATTAATGTATAATATTATGTTTCCTTGATAGATTAGTATTCCCACTCAAGGAGCATAGAATGTTGTATATTTATCCCCTAATGTATAATGAGAAGCAATACAAGTTTCCTTCAAAGAGTTGTGTTCACATTGGATACTAACAACTTTCAAAAACTACACTTAAATACCCCTTCTCATGCATTTTAGGCATCGCATCATAAAACCAAGCTAGAAAATGATCATAATAGAAACCTAGCAAATATGAAGCATGATAACCATAGCAAAACTCATACCTAGAGATGGAATGTTTTCAACATCTTCCCTATGTTTTCCCACATGATGTGCAACATCATTGCACTGGTTTAAAGCAGCTTCTCCATTAATACTTTCATCTAGTACAAACTAAAATGCAGTAATTATTTTTTCTGGCAGAGCTCCAACAGCCAATTTTTGAAGTTAAAGTGGCCAAAAAAAACATATAAAAAATGAAATAAATAGAAATCAATAAGTAGTTCATAACATAGTTCAACACGATTCTATAAAGCATGTTCAAACTAACAAAAATTTCTACTAGAGATAAATTGAAGAATGAGGGATCAAGCTTACATCCCATCCAGAGCATAGGTAGCATATATTTTTACCCAAGCCTTGTTAAAACCAATTTTTGAGACATTGATACGCAAGCTAGAAATGATAGACATCTATTTACCAACTTGAAAAGGAGTGTTGAAAAGTTGTTTAACAATTTGATCTCTATACCTACAAATATGTAAAGTATATTAATGTATAATATTATGTTTCCTTGATAGATTAGTATTCCTATTTTAGGAGTATAGAATGTCGTATATTAATCCCCTAATGTATAATGAGAAGCAATACAAGTTTCCTCCAAAGAACTGTGTTCACATTGGATACTAACAACTTTCAAAAACTACACTTAAATACCCATTCTCATGCATTTTAGGCATCGCATCATAAAACCAAGCTAGAAAATGATCATAGTAGAGAGCTAGCAAATATGAGACATGAAACAATAGCAAAACTCATAACTAGAGATGGAATGTTTTCAACATCTTCCCTAAGTTTTCCCACATGATGTGCAACATAATTGCACTTGTTTAAAGCAGCTTCTTCATTAAGACTTTCATCTAGTACAAACTGAAATGCAGCAATTATTTTTTCTGGCAGAGCTCCAATAGCCAATATCTGAAGTTAAAGTGGCCAAAAAAAAACATACAACAAATGAAATAAATAGAAATCAATAAGTAGTTCATAACCTAGTTCAACACGATTATATAAAGCATGTTCAAACTAACAAAAATTTCTTCTAGAGATAAATTGAAGAATGAGGGATCAAGCTTACATCCCATCTAGAGCATAGGTACCATATATTTTTACCCAAGCCTTAAAACCAATTTTTGAGACATTGATATGCAAGCTAGAAATGATAGACATCTATTTACCAACATGAAAAGGAGTGTTAAAAAGTTGTTTAACAATTTGATCTCTATACCTACAAATATGTAAAGTATATTAATGTATAATATTATGTTTCCCTGATAGATTTGTATTCCTATTCAAGCAGCATAGAATGTTGTATATTTATCCCTTAATGTATAATGAGAAGTTATACAAGTTTCCTTCAAAGAACTGTGTTCACATTGGATACTAACAACTTTCAAAAACTACACCTAAATACCCCTTCTCATGCATTTTAGGCATCGCATCATAAAACCAAGCTACAAAATGATCATAGTAGAGAGCTAGCAAATATGAAGCATGATAACCATAGCAAAACTCATACCTAGAGATGGAATGTTTTCAACATCTTCCCTAAGTTTTCCCACATGATGTGCAACATCATTGCACTTGTTTAAAGCAGCTTCTTAATTAAGACTTTCATCTAGTACAAATTGAAATGCGGTAATTATTTTTTCTGGCAGAGCTCCATCAGCCAATTTCTGAAGTTAAAGTGGCCAAAAAAAAACATACAGCAAATGAAATAAATAGAAATCAATAAGTAGTTCATTACCTAGTTCAACATGATTATATAAAGCATGTTCAAACTAACAAAAATTTCTTCTAGAGATAAATTGAAGAATGAGGGATCAAGCTTACATCCCATCCATAGCATAGGTAGCATATATTTTTACCCAAGCCTTGTTAAAACCAATTTTTGAGACATTGATATGCAATCTAGAAATGATAGACATTTATTTACCAACTTGAAAAGGAGTGTTAAAAAGTTGTTTAACAATTTGATCTCTATACCTACAAATATGTAAAGTATATTAATGTATAATATTATGTTTCCTTGATAGATTAGTATTCCTACTCAAGGAGCATAGAATGTTGTATATTTATCCCCTAATGTATAATGAGAAGCAATACAAGTTTCCTTCAAAGAACTGTGTTCACATTGGATACTAACAACTTTCAAAAACTACACCTAAATACCCCTTCTCATGCATTTTAGGCATCGCATCATAAAACCAAGCTAGAAAATGATCATAGTCGAGACCTAGCAAATATGAAGCATGATAACCATAGCAAAACTCATACCTAGAGATGGACTGTTTTCAACATCTTCCCTATGTTTTCCCACATGATGTGCAACATCATTGCACTTGTTTAGAGCAGCTTCTTCATTAATACTTTCATCTAGTACAAACTGAAATGCAGTAATTATTTTTTCTGGCAGAGCTCCAACAGTCAATTTCTGAAGTTAAAGTGGCCAAAAAAAAAACATATAACAAATGAAATAAATAGAAATTAATAAGTAGTTCATAACCTAGTTCAACACGGTTACATATAGCATGTTCAAACTAACAAAAATTTCTACTAGAGATAAATTGAAAAATGAGGAATCAAGCTTACATCCCATCCAGAGCATAGGTAGCATATATTTTTACCCAAGCCTTGTTAAAACCAATTTTTGAGACATTGATATACAAGGTAGAAATGACAGACATCTATTTACCAACTTGAAAAGGAGTGTTGAAAAGTTGTTTAACAATTTGATCTCTATACCTACAAATATGTAAAGTATATTAATGTATAATATTATGTTTCCTTGATAGATTAGTATTCCTATTTAAGGAGCATAGAATGTTGTATATTTATCCCCTAATGTATAATGAGAAGCAATACAAGTTTCCTTCAAAGAACTGTGTTCACACTGGATACTAACAACTTTCAAAAACTACACTTAAATACCCCTTCTCATGCATTTTAGGCATCGCATCATAAAACCAAGCTACAAAATGATCATAGTGGAGAGCTAGCAAATATGAAGCATGATAACCATAGCAAAACTCATACCTAGAGATGGAATGTTTTCAACATCTTCCCTAAGTTTTCCCACATGATGTGCAACATCATTGCACTTGTTTAAAGCAGCTTCTTCATTAAGACTTTCATCTAGTACAAATTGAAATGCAGTAATTATTTTTTCTGGTAAAGCTCCAACAACCAATTTCTGAAGTTAAAGGGGCCAAAAAAAAAAACATATAACAAATGAAATAAATAGAAATCAATAAGTAGAAAAAATATAATAAATAAAAAAGAGAAAACGAAATTGGAAAAAACAATAGGAAACACTGCCAGAAAATTGATAAATGCTTACAACTCTTAATGAATTAGCATCCCTCTTCACTATCTTGATTGGATTTGAGCTCTTTCCATTGCTTGTAGAAATAGGGTGAGGATTCTTACCGAGTAATTCATCTTTAAGATTCTGCGCTCGAGAGCCAAACACTTTTCTTTCTTCCCATATGTCAACCTATCAAAATGAACAAAGTGGTTGCTTGCTCATAAAGTAATAAAATGGAGCAAGTATTATATAAAGCTAAATAGATATAAATATTAAAATAATAATAAATTTGAAGCATTTCCAAATCGAGTCCAAGAATCCTTACACTACTCTGTTACATGTTCACAAGCTAAGTTAAGTCATGCATTACTTTTGGAAGAGTTAGAGGACTAGTCAATATGGATCATTAACTAAACACCAACACCTTAATTAAGTGAGATAATAATCAGCCTTTTCATTGTCCAAAGTCAATTATGCATTCTATGAAAGCAAGTTGACAAGATTTAGTTGTTTATCATTTCTATTGTGTAGATTAAGTGTTTTGTTTCATTTTCCTAGTAAAATTAAATTTTGAATTAAATCTTTTCTCCTATAAAGAGAAAGCAATGATGTAATTGAAAATTAGAGATAATAGAAAAGAAATTTAGAAATCCTTTAAATTGTATTTAAATCCTTTATCCAATCTCTAGCCAAGATTGGTGGTGGATCACCTCTTTGACCAGTGGTCTAGCCTTTACATCTTGGAGTTATTGCTAGGCTTTTCTTGAATTTTCCTTTATTCATTCTAAAACCACCTAACCATCTAATCTTTGAATTTGGCTCACTCAATCCCACCACAAACCACATCAATCGGTACCAAAACTTAGGTTGTTTAAGTGAACTCATTTCCACCATCTCTTTCACTTAATGTAACAGCAACGTCCATCCTAAGTGGTTCCTCTTCTCCACCTACAACATGGGAAATAACAACCAAGAGGATGGATGGAGAGGTGGCTTAAATAAGAGAACCACTAAACCAGGTTCTTCAACCTCTAAGAGCACCAAACCTAGCCCACTAAGAACACCTAGATCACCATCATCCCCAACCTCTACGACCAACCATGAACGAAGATGAAGTTGCATACAATAATTCTAGTGACTTAGGACTATGGAGGAGAATAAGGGAAAAGATAGTAAAGGATGGTCGTGGCCTACGCACATACATTCCAAAATTAATGAGTTCACTAACTAGCTAAGTGCTATTGAAAAAGGTTTTGAATACAAAGAGTACTCCAATAAGAATTGTCAAGTGTTTGTCCTCTAGTTCAAGGATAATGCATTTTTATGGTGGGAGAACGTAAAGAAGCAAAGGAATTGAAAGGCCAAAGAAAAGGTCTGTTCTTGGGACAAGTTCAAGAAACCACTCAAGAAGATATTTCTACCTAAGAATTACAAACAAGAGATCCACCTAAAGTTACGCTTATTCAAGTTACAAAGGCTAAAAGGACATAGCCTAAGTATGGAGTAAAATGGAAGATTTGATGCAAATTTTTAATAAGAAATAAAGGGGTTATAAGAGAGTTTAAAGGACACACCAACTCAAAATGTTGATTTTGTAGAAGATGGTGTATGGATTGAAAGGTAATCAAGAGTTGTTGCAAAATGCAAGTATGACGACATGGAAAGACCGAACAATAAGGGCTTTGACTTATTTACTAACTCTCCTATCAGGAAAGTAGAAAAAAAAAAAAAATAGAGCCTTAATGACAAGGGCAAAGATGTAAATCTGGATTTGAAACCCGTTACGCTCTCTCTAAGTTTACCAAATGATTTTCTACCAATTGGTGCTTGAGGTAAAATCGTAGCTCCTGGTTCTCTAAGTTAAGGAAGGAGTAGTTAATCCTTAAAACACATTTCATACAACCTTTCATGGGCTTACTACATAAATGTCGTTTTTCTATCTTTTAGTCAATTTTTCATAATACAACTTGTTCATTATTTCATAATATTATGCATAACTTAAACAAATTTGTTCACAGACCTCCAATATTTTAGGGAATTGATCAGGTTTCTCAAGGAAATTGGCAGGAGCAATCGAAATACAAATCCATTAAGCAAAAAGAAATTCCACAGTACACAAGGATTTTTTATGAAATAACATGGCTCGATTCATCAGTTTCAAGGTATTTCAAATCATCAACTTGAACAAGGACAACATTTTAAGGGTATAGAAGGAAGCACAGACATGCCCAATGGATTGGAAAAGCAATTGAGTTTTGCATAAAATTAGTCTACTTACCCATATCCACTAGCAAACCATGAAAATCCACATCCAAAGTTATAAGGAAAGAAGAAAGCAGCCCTGTTTGTCATAAAAAAGCTTCAAATTTCCCTTTTTTCTTTCCATGCAAGAGACTATATATGTTGATATTATAACCTATGATCCACTTCTCCAACTTGGGCCAAATCCCTTGACTCCAATGAGAAAATCCAATCACTTTCAATCCACATAATCATATGCTTTCTCTCATTTAATCCTGAATACAAATTCCTCTTCCATTCTCTTCATCTAATCCTACAACATCTCAATACAAACTAGATTAAAAATATAGTGGCCCTTTAGTAAGGACCATTGGGCTGCTAAGAATATATCCCCCACAACCTCTTTTCTCACTACAGCCAAGACTTCAGCAAAATCATTCCAAAGCTAATGGCTTAGAGTCCATAACCAGTAATCTCCAAAAATAATACAAAAGGCGTCAAACATACAAAGGTAACATAATTTTCAAATTTCACAAAATAGTTATGAATTAATTGGCAAAATACTCCATCAGATCCTTCTTAATTACCCTACAATATAAATGAAAAACCAGGGTAAGGCCTTCTAGTTCCAATGATTAATCTTCCAAATTATCCATTAGAAACAAAAGAAGGTCAATTGAAAAATCTAAGATAGAATTAGACACAAGAAAAGATTTGGGGCAAAAAAGAACATCATCCATCTACCAAGAAACTTTTCTCCACACAAATTAACATACACATATTAGCTAATCATAATATATCATCTATAATCCACTTTGTCATATAAATAACTGAGAGAAAGGATTGCAATTATGAGAAGAAATTAATATAAAAAACTTTACCAGTCTTGTCACTGCTTTTTTTCCATATTCATCACCATTATCATAAACTTGCTTGAGAGCAACAGGAAGAGCTTTCCAAAATTCATTCACAAACTCGCTGCCCTTTCTCCTACTATTTTGCAGAATATCATTAGCCAAATATAGGAACGAAACACGCTGCTCTTTCTGGGAAGAGTTGAACAGTTTATCCCATGTTTCAACAATCTGTTTTGCTTTCTTCCGGTGCATAATACACCATCGAGACAATGCTGAGCATTGTCAAAGAAATCCATCACATACAAAACAAATCAAATTTAGAGGTTAAAAAAAATCAAATGCAAAGATAGAAATCACATAAAACTGGAAGCATGAGGATGAAAATGATTATTTTGTCAACCAAAAATGAAATTTGCTAAAAATTTGCTCATCATATTCATAAATTATTTGACCACTCAAGCTGAACTGTTATGATCATGATGAAGATAAATACTGTGCAACAATGTGAAGAACATAGAGCTACATTTCCAACAAAAAACCAGTTCTAGAGGCATATGAATTCTTCAATAATTATCTTAGCAAAACGTGAAAATACCTAGCTCTACAGTTTTTTCAACTAAAGATACAACATAAGGATACATTCAATGCTCTGTTGTGAATTGTTAAGTTTAGCTAACTTCTCCGCCAATATCACTCCATCAAAAGCCTCACTGCTCATCCTGATGTTCAATAGGTTTTGCTATATCCTGCAGTAATTTCTGTAAATTCAAACAAACAAAGATTGAAAATGTAGAATTAATTGTTATAATCTTAAGTGGCAAATCTTCAAATGAGATAAACAAGACAAGGAAGAAACAAAATTAGGCAAACTTGTCCAAGAAGTACAAGATAAAAGAAATAATTCCATGCCTCTTCAAAAGTGTTACACAATTAAATGACAGAGCCAGAATTGTGTTTCAAGGGGGCAAATTAAAGGAAACAATCAAAATATTAAAATATTAAAGATCAAAACTACAAAAAACTGAACATAAAATTAAATAAATATAGATTTATAGTTATAATTTGAATAGATGAAGAATTTAATCGCTAGAGAAAAACAGATACTTTTGAAAATATAAATGGTAGAGGTTGTTCTATTGACAAACTCTACACTCAATCATCAGTGAGAAACGAAAAATCGAAGCTTAAATTATATAGGAGTTGACGAAAAGAAACAGAACACAGAAAAACTGGTGGCACAAAGACTTAACCATTTTGATCAAAGAAAGGGCCTTTTAATAAACTTACGCAATTGAAACGAAGCTATTAAGAAATCCCTAAAATCCAAGAACCTGAAGACTGGTCTTGTTTATCTAATTTCAGAAGGTTTTTCTATATATTTCACTATTCAATTTCATCTAACATGACACCAAATGTATGCGTTTATCAAAAAAGACAAAAAAAAAAATTTATTTTCATAGCTAACGGTTCGACAGCCAACGTCTTCACGGTGGAGAAGCGATCCGACGGCCAGCTTGGATGATAGCCGGCGATCACGACTTAAACAACAACTTGTTGGTTTCCATCGGCAGCACATAGAAGAGAATCGACAAGAAATCTTTGCGATAACAAGGCCGGAAGGAAAAATTCAGCCACGTGAATCTTTACGATTTGTGAAAATCTTTGTAAAATCTGTTTCCAATGATTTGCGATTCAAGGTTGGCAACACACTTTTCTTTTTATTCTTGGTACAAAAGAATCTGCTTTCGACGCTTCACCGATGTCGTTTAGTTGTCATGTTCCAATACTGTTAATATATCAATTAAACAGGTAATCGTTTTGGTTTGGGAAATTAGTTAAATTGAGCACAACTCATGTATCTAAATAAAAATTGATCAATTTTTCTGGGGACAAACGGATTTGACTTTCACCTCTAACTTAATAGTAAAATCACAGGTAACAAAGACTTAAACCTTATAATCACAAGTTTTGAAATTTTACATGTTTACACCTCACTTAAGTAATATTTTTTATATCATAGTATTTATATGAACATTACTTTATTGATTGATTATAGATCAATTTATGGTGTATTAAATATAAATTTTGAATTATATTTCAAAACTAATAATAGAAAAATGTGGGTATATTTTGATATTATAATCCTAGGAGGTGAACTGAAATTTATGTATGGGGTCATTGAATATTTTACTATGTAAAGGGTAATTTGATTTTGTTTTTGTATGTAGTTGATTTAATATTTAATTATATAAAAAGTAAATTGATATTTTATCATATGAGACAATTTGATATCTTTTAAATTTTATATTGAATTTTTTAAGAAGTTATTTTGTATTTTTAAGTATAAATATATAGAGAAATTTTATAATAGGTATAATCAATATTTACCATGAATTGATATTTTATAAATTTTGTATAAAATTATTCAGGAATATATTTGTACTCTTATTTACTATACATAGTAAACCTTTGGAATTGGTGCAACAAATATAAAACCACTGGGTGGGAGGGAGTAAATTAATATTTTATCTTAGGGTAAATTAACATTTTAACATATATAAGTGAATTGATATTTTATTTATTATAGGAAGTGTAAATTGATATTATAAAATTCAAACTTCAAACCCTTAAATTTCTTAAACTTTAAACCTTTAAAACTCTTAAATTAATATTTTAACCAGGCAAATGATAAATTGAAATTGATAATTATTTATCAAAAAAAAGCAATAAATTGATATTTGTACATTTTGTTTTGAAATATTCTAGTAAATTTTGTTATGTACATTTTCATTATAAGATTAATCCAAAAGACAGGTTATGTTTTGGTTCAACATGTTGGGGAATAGATAGAAAATGATTTTAAAAAAAAAATGCAATATGTTAATTACTAATAAAAGAAGGTTAAAGTCCCAACAGACATGATATTCTAGAGATTAATCCAATTATTAAGCAAACTTCTCTATATTGGTTGAAGCTGAAACAATATTCAGTTAAGTATGAAACTAAGAAATCTTGATGGTAACAAACCTTTAAATTTCGTAAATGATCAAGATCATGATTGTCTTAATAATATTTTTTTCTACTTAAAAAGAATGCATTTAAATTTTTATGAAAACTAACCATAAATTTTTACATGCACAACAGAAGCCACCAACCAAAGGTGGTCCTAAATAAGGCCTAAGGGGGCATAGGCCCCTCTAAATTTTAAATTTTATAATTTTTAAATTATATTATAGATTTTTTAACTTTTATGCACGTGATTTTTTTTTTAAATCTTTAAATTTAATATTATTTTTATAATATTTAAGCTCAAATTTTAATCTCATGTCTCTTAAGAAGAAAAAAGCAAAATAAACTTTTTTAATAGCAAAACACTTTCTTTATGGTAGAAAGACAAACTTTCAATTTTAATAAAAGTTTTTAATCTTGTGGAGTGGAAAGTGACTCACACCTTGTTTATTATATTTTAGTATTAAGTCTTGTTCAGTTTTTATACAAATTAATTTTTATTTTTTAATTAAAATATTTAGTCAATATGTAGGATTTCAATTTATATTATATTAATAAATCTAATTTACTTTAATCCCTTAAACGAAAATATGATAATATTTAATATTTACTTGCATTTTATAATATTAAAGGTATGTTAATAAATAATTAAATATTCTTATTGTATTTGTTGAAATCAACTATTTATTATAAATATCATTGTTATTTCTATTCTTCAATTGAAATTTATTCTATGAATACGAATTTTAGCTAATTAAATGGGATAGAAGAAAGTAGATTGTAGTCTACAACTTTTAGGTATATTTTAGAAAAAAGTATGAATTTATTTACTATTATAAACATTATTATTGTCTTTACTCTCTAATTGAAATTTATTTCATAAACATAAATTTTTTTCGTTATCAAAATATTTAAACTTAATTGAAAGTTTATATATTTTAATTGAACTCCTTTAACAAAAATTTCTGTGACCGTTATTATTTGGAGCAACATTATAATGTACAACACAATGATAGTAGAATGGATGGATAGTGATAAAAGTAGAATGCAATATGTAAGAGGCCTACAAAAAATGGTTATAATCGAAAAGAGTGTTTGGTAGTTTTATATAATTTGGCATTAAGGTAATTTATTGAAAATGCAAGGGATACTTTTATATTTATTCTATTTGTAAAAAAGTGCAATAAAACGGTCATCTAATACACATTTTACATATTTGAGGCTCAAAATTTGTAAAGACGTGTTTAAAATGAAAAAATATATGACAAAAGTGAATTAAATGCAAATAATTCATGTTTTTACTAAGTAAAGCCACACTAACTCCATCATATCTCATAAACCGTATTCCTTCTAAGAGCATAAAATTTCGAATAGCGATCAACTTATTAAAAGATATTTGTTCCCATGTTCGCCTTATTGCTTTTTTACCTCCAAAGGTATTCAAATATACTGCTTATGCCTGCAACCATTCCCCCACTCAAAAGGGGTACCAATGTTATTATGCTATGTCCAAACATTTCTTTATTTCAACTAATGTCCCTTTTCTTGAGAGTCAATTGTTCGATCCTAATGCTTCTTTTAAGGGAAAGAAATAAAGTAAAGCTCCATATTTGGATCCTTCCATTTCTCCATTTCTCTCCCTTTTTACTACAATAATGATGATTCTTATTCGTAACACTTAGTTTAAAAGGAAAAACTAATGACAAGATAAATGCCAAAATTCAAAATATAAAGATATTATTTACTCCAAATGCCAAAAGCTTTTTCTCCTTGCCAATCATTAAACTTGGAGTCAAGTTTTGTGGTGGAAGCTTCAAAGATAGGTAATGAATAGCAAAATAACTTAATATTCCTATCCTTGTCTAAAAAGGAGTAAGAGCTTGCACTCTATAGCCAATCATGTTACATATTCTAAATTGCTTGACCAATATAGGGAATCTACTTAAAAAATAGATCGGGTTGAAATTCCTAAAGATATTCAATGTCATATGGGTTCTAGAGTGGAGGACTGTAATTATAAAAGGAACGAAGGCACAAACAAATAATAATATTTGGGAGATTGTAGATTTATAAAAAAAAAAAAAAAAAAAAGATTGTAAACTTAATTCAATCAAAGTACTAATTTCATTAACTTTGCTAATCTTAACTGGCAACTACATCAGATGGTTATTAAAAAAGATTTTTTGAATGAAGAACTTAATGAAAAGATTTCTATGAAAATTCAAATAGGACTCCAAAATCAAATTACAGATAATTGAGATTGTTAAACAATGGGAAATAAAGTTTATTAATACTAAAATTACAATAGATTGGTATTTATTTCCCCAGATGTTTCACCTGATTAAGAGGAAGGTGCTACACCTTCAGCAACCAACCTCCTCAATTGATACTGCCAAGGATCACCATCACTACCTTTTCATCTAAACCATCCTAGTTTAAATAAATGACCTCCATCCCTAATTCTTCTAACACTAATTTGATTTAGTAATGCAAATTTTATTCTCATCGTATCCTAATCACAATCGAATTGATTGTTTAATCTTAATCTAAATTCAATCCTAATTGGATAATTCATAATCTTAATCTAATTTCAATCCTAATAGGATAATTCCTAAATAACTCTCATTCACATTGCTACAATGGGAGCCTAAAAGATTCCACTTGATTTTGAGAATGAAGAACAAGGAAGCAAGATGTGTAAACTAAATAAGTCGTTGTATGGATTAAAACAATCTTCTAGACTTGGTTCAGAGGTTTAGCTCAACTATGAAAGGTCCCAAGTACCATCAAGGGAGAGTCAACAATATAATGTACCAAACATTCTCATGATAGTAAAAATCTATGTTGATGACATTATCATAACACGGGATGATACACAAGAGATTGGAAATTTAAAGAAATACTTTTTGAAAACCTTTAACACTTTTTTGGTATAGAGATGGCATAGAACAAACAAGAAAAGTATATCTCTCAAAATATACTCTTGACTTATTGACAATATCTGGAAAATTAGGCTGCAAATGGGCTTGTACAATTGGAAGTGCAAAAGAAATCCCATATGTTGGTAGGTAAACTTACTAGACCGAATATTGCTTTTGCAATCAGTGTTATGAGTCAATTCATGCATGCACCATTCCAAATGTTGTTAATCATATCCTAAAGTATCTTAAAGGGACTCCATTACAGGGCTATTATTTTGGAAGACCAATCAAAGAGGAAATGAGAGTTATGCAAATGCTAACCAGGTAAGGTCTGTTGAAAATAATAAGTCTCTACTTGTTAAGTCCCCAATCACAAATGTTTTACAAGAAGTGGCATAGGGACTCAAGTAAAGGAGTATTTTCCTTGCAATGAGTTGGCAAAATAGTTTTTGTAGCAAAAGAAGCCATGCACATGGAGAGTAAAAAGGGAACTGATGAGAATGGACGAAGAGTCAATGATATAAAAAGGGGTGATGAAAGGGAATTGCTGTTTCATCTCAATCAATTTCTTGCTTGATTGTGTGAAGTATGGGAGATCAGTTTGGTTGATTGCACAGATAGCTATCATGCAATATCATAACCCAAAACTCAATTGAGTTAACTGGAGTACTGCTCCAACCCAAAACAACATATTTCCCAATCCTTCCTAATAACTCTACTCAAGCCTAAATATAACTCATCCACCAACCCAACCACTTATCACTCCAACAAGATATAAAGAAGACTTCATAACTACATAATAAAGTAGGCCCTTTGAATGCTTATACATAACCCAAAAGTAATAAGGATCATTAAACACACTTGAAAAAAATTCTCTGATTCTCTTTTGAAAACCAAAAATACAAAAAAATGAAATAATGTAAAGTTATCGTTATTTTAGCAAATGATGGATCCTTCACATTGCAAAAATAGCACAAATGTGTCATTTATATTCAATAAATTGGTACTAAACCTTGTAGCATCAAAGCAAAACCAACGTTATTCTTGCAACTGATGAAGTTATTACAGTAACTAAAAATGATTTTGCTCTCAATACACTAATACAGAACTTTCACGTAAAACAAAATAATGTATTGTAGCATGCTCAAACCACAACAGACATGTATGCGCTCCTTTTACAAGGTTTTCGATACAACACACACATGATTTGTAATAATACAAGTATTGATACTGAACTAAAAAACATTATCAACCGTCAATCCTTTCAGTCAGACCCTCATGTTCATATTTAATACTTCTACATACTGTGAAACCTCTATGGCAAGTTACATCAAAATGTTGATCCAGGAGACTGTGTTACTCAGAGGTCCATATATTTATATAATACACATTTCTTGCAGAGATAATGGAGCACAAGATTTCCACAAAAATGCATGAGTAACTCACTACATCTATTAAAGAATTATTGAAAAGAGAAGATATGATAGCATATTTTCTCACAGAGAAATACACATTACAAAATCTTTTTTTCAAGTTTGAGGTATATATGGTTGATGACTAAACTTGAAAAGTTGTTCATGTGTTGTGTTCATGTATGCAAGTGACAAATTTGAGAACCTTTAGATGGACCTGACGATTCTCTTAACTATGGTTGAAAATGCACATTGCTTAGATCCTTAGATAGAATGGATATATAGATGAAGAAAACATCAAGAGCATGAATTAAAATTTCAACTATTCCAATGTCTTAGTTGCTGAGTAGGTTAGGGGTTAGCATGTCCACCGTGAGTGACCCTGAAGCGGAAAGTGACTAGAGATAAGAGTATGCATAGGACTTTAGGTATGTGATTAGTTGAGTAAACGGGTGATGGTATTACAACTATTGGTCACTCACGTAAAAAGACTAGTTCACAATCTAAGTAAACCAAATAAAGCCCTGAAATATTATATGTCAAAGAAAAGAACAACAAAGAAAAAATGTTATTAGGCATGATACATAACAAGCATAAAGGTCATGACATCTAGGATTGAGGCATTGTTACTAATATATCCAGCGAAGACAACTAAATGGTTTGTCTGAGGAAATATATTTATAATTTTTTTTTTTCAATCACTTGTATAGATGGATGCATACATGGATAAATTCTAAAAGTTTAGTTAATGGTTTGTGAAGGATATGGATGTGAGAGTTGATAAAGTAATGGTGTGTTGTTTTGAATTACTTTTAAAGAGGATGAGGTTGGTAAGTTGTGTACTGATTATTTGTAGTTCATAAGACATTTGTACAAGTTAACTATTATGTTGTTGTACATTATGTGTGCTTGCTATGTTTCTTTCTTGGGATTGGGTAAATCATGTTTGTGTGTGACATCGCTAAAAACCCTCACAAGACTATAACTCATCCACTAGGGCCGCCAAGGGGTTTAAAAGCTTGTTAAATACTCTAAATGCAATCGTTACAACCTACAAAAGTGGTTCAGATAGCTAGTGAATGTGTTAGTTTGATTTCATTTGCATTTAGTTTTTGTTTTTTTGTTTTTGTTCTAGTAAGTCACTTATTTTGCTAGGGACTAGCAAAAAGCTGGTTGGGGGTTATGATAAGTATCAATTGCATATATAATTTGGGAGTTAATTAATAGAGTTTAGGGTGCGATTTGATTATTTTACCCCTATTATGTGCATATTTTGGAATCACAGGTTTTCATGTTTGATTTTGCAAGAAATGCTGATTTTGATGTGATTTCAATGGAAATCAAGCCAAAAAGACACTTATGAAGGAGTAGATAGTGGTTCAAATTTAATCTAAGGAAGAAGGAGCAATTGAGCCATAAAAAGGGAAGGAGAGCATTGTGCGCTATAGAGGAAACACAAGGATTTTCAATATACTTGAGCTTTCTAATGAAAGGTATCTTCAGCAAAGTTGTAGTGGACATCTCAAACTTTTCAGAAAACTACTATGAGGAAAAATATGAGTTTTATTGGGCCTTCAACTGTTACTACAAATTTAGGCCTTCTTGGTGAAATTTTGTGTCTAACCACTGAGAACTAAAATAGTCATAACTTGAGATTCCAAAGTTCAAATGAGGCAATTCAAAATCCAAATGAAACTAGACATGCAGAGCTATAATTTGATGAAGGCCAAAATTTCATATTCTAGAAGCTCCATGCCATAGCACAACACTGCCCACCATATTTGACAAGAATCCAGAATATCCATGCCATAACATGCCTAGTTTGCATTTGAGGCAGAAACTTCATGCCATGGCATGGGCACTTTCATTAGAGTTTTGATTTTTTGAAACTCTTCCTTAACCCTAAGTATATATATTAATTGTAACTTTAGAAAATAAGAGGAAAGCTATCTTAGGAGAGCTTTGGAGAAAATTTTCAAGCAATTTTAGGAGATTATAAATTTTGTTTTGAAGATTCAATCAAAAGTTATTCGGATTGCAATTGTGAGACAAATTTTCATCGAATTTCAATAAAATATTCAGTGAGTTATCAAGTTTTATTCTTATTATTCATTGTACCTTCATCGAATCTGATTGTTTATTTGTGTTTAATGATGAACTAAATAATTTTTGCTCAGACTAGGGCTAGTTAATTCATGAATGTGTAGGGTTTTTTTATTATAAGTTATAAGCATGTTATTTTATGTGAATTTGTGTTCTAAACTTAATGTCTATTAAAAACTTGACCAATTTTTAATAGAATCTTTGTTGTGTGATTAAGACTAAAAGGTGATATTGCATAAAAGCAGCGAGAATACGAACTATGGATTAATCAAATATAGAGATATATTTGGTAATGCATGTAATAGTCATAGGCACAATAGGCTTATGCTTAAAAGCTAGTGAATTCCATAAAACTTAATGCATTTTTATCTAATTAAACCTAGATAAAGATATTTAGGTTATTAGATTGTTAAATATAATTAATATTGCTTGAGAAAGAATATTAATCAATTTAGGGAATTCTGTTGTCACGTGAATAACATGAGAATTCAATTATATGAAAAATCTATCTTGAAGTGAATTAGTGAACTCGAAGTCTTAGCAACATCTTGCATATTGTCATTTGATTTACCTAAAAATATTTATTAATTATTTGATTTTAGTTTTTATTTTAATTTTAGATTTATTTTCGATCCGTATTCAATAGTTTAGATAAGGTTAGGAGTGGTGCCGTCCTGGTACTTGCTTACGCAATCCCATGGATATGACAACTTCAAATTCTCCCTGTAATACTTTGAACTAGTGCACTTGTTAGGAAGTTAGGTTTAAAACTTAACACATCAGTAACCCCTACCCTTACATTAGGACAAGCCTATAGGGTCAAGTTAGAACATTTCACTTTTATCAATTCACGAGAGTTAGCCATTGGCACTTGATATTCTCAATAATCTTTTGACCTTAGCATACTCATTGATTTCTGAGTCATACATGATTCTTTCATCGTATTTTTTGGGTAGCAACCCAAGAGGGTGCCGATTGTCCTACCAAAGGTAGGTGTTTTCTCCATTGCAAATAAGATGGCCAACTTTATTTTGCATTTCATCCTTTAACTTGAGGAACTTCTTCCACCACCATGGGCTGTCATTAGAGCACTGAATATTCCATATACTTCTATTCTTGATTCTGGTCTTCTTCACCTAGTTAATCCAAATAGATATGTAATTGCTTTGAACTTAGCAGCCTTGTTCTATTCTTTACTTACTTTTATCCCCAAACCACCTTCCTTGCAAGGCTTACAAACCTCTTCTCAAGCAACCTTAGCCTTGCCCATGTTAAGCTCCTTTTCATTTAAAAAAAAAAAGTCTTAAGCTTGACATCAAGTTCTTAAAAAACTTTATTTGGGGGAAAAAATATAGACCCCTAGTAGACTTGAGGGCTGAAAAGAGTAGCTTTAATAAGCACCAACCTATAACAGAGATGCTTACTCTGTTGGGATAGGATACAACCAAGAATATTATTGATCAAGGTTTTACATTTACCTTTTGAAATCTTAGAAGAAACCATCAAAACTCTCAGGTACCAAAGAGGAAAGGAATTTTTCTTATACCCAAGGATATTCATCGACCTTTTCTTCTTTTTCCTATAAAGCCAGAAAGAAAATGTTATTTTTCTCTCGATTGGCCTTTAAGCCAAACCATTTTTTAAAGATATCAAGTACATCCTTTAAAGTTTTAATGGAATTCTTCTCTGCCTTGCAAAATAATATAAGGTGATCAATAAAGCACCTGTAGGTTATTTTACTCTCTCTATATTTCCATTGGTACTTAAAATTTCCTTTATTGACCCCCTTTTCAACAATTTTAGTAAAAACCTCCATAGCAAAAGCAAGGAGGCAAAAGGATGAAGGATCTCTTTTTCTTAACCTTTTTAAGCACTTGAAAAAGCCATCCAATTCACCATTAATACAAATAGAGAACATGGTTGTAGTGATATATTCCTTAATCTAGTGAATAAAGATAGGGTGGAAACTAAGCCTCTTAAAACAAGCTATGATAAACTCCCAACTGACCATCTCATAAGCTATCAAGTCAATCTTTATGACACATCTTTTCTTGTTTGCATTATTCCTATGATACTTTTTGAAAATTTTGTTGTATAAAACGATATTGTATCCAATCCTTTTACCTTTAACGAAAGTTGCTTGAGCTCTATTCACACATTTAGGGTACACACCTTTCAAACTATTGGAAATGATTTTAGATATGCATTTATATATTGTGTTATACCTTGCAATCGGCCTAAAGTCTTTGGCATAGAAAGGATTATCATATTTAGGCATCCAGATGAGTACAGTACAATTGACTACTCTTAAAAGTGAGCCATTATCAAAGAAGTATTTTATTGCTTTTGTCATATCCTTCCTAACTATCTCCTAAGCTTCCTTAAAAAACATCGCACTAAAACCATCAAGGCTAGGAGCCTTGTTACATAGCAAAAATGGTCCCCTTTATTTCATTATCAGTAATCTCTTTAACCATCTTATAGGCCTTAATATTGGAAATTCTATAATCAAACAACTTGGCCATTTTATCCTGATTAATATCTCTATCATCTCTGGAAAGAATGTCCTTGAAATGACCCACTAAGATGTCTTTGATTTGATCTTTCTGAAATACCAAGGTGTCACTTTTATTTTTGATAGCTTTAACGACATTTCTATTATGAGACATTTGGAAAAATAGCTACAGTTCTAGTCTCCCTCCTTTAGCCATTTAATTTTCAATTTTTGCTTTAAGAAGGACTTTTCCATCTAGCTAATTTTTTGGTACATTTTGGAAAGTTCCCTTTCTTCATCAACAAGCTTCTCAATAAGCAAATTATTAAAAAGTCTAGATTGCGCCCCAGTCAACCTATCTTTTGAGTGCTTAACCCTCATAGATATGTACCGAAACTCTTTTTTATTCAATTATCTCAACTTGCCTTTCACAACTTTCAACTTCTTGACTAGTTTGAACATAGGGATTCCAATGATCATAGTATTCCAACACTCTTCAAACTAAAGGCAAGAAACAACAAAACGAACTCAGAGGCATAAAAATTGAAAATTTTGAATGGACAATAATATTGTCATATCGAACAACCAAAGGATAATTGTCAAAAATCCCATTAGAAAGAATAATACCAAATGAATTGAGGAATTTTTCAAACCATTTATCATCAACCAAAACTCTATCAAGCTTACGTGTTATCCTATAAAGCCTTACACTGATGTTGGTCCATGTCATAAATAAATCAACATGTCTTAAATCATAAAGGCAAGCCCTATTGTAATAGTCTTTGAACTCTTCATCTTGATCACTCTACTAACTTAATCCACCAATTTTCTTGTTTTTCTTTCTTATGCATTAAAGTCACCTATAATCACTTAAGGGTTATTTTCTGTATTACTACTAATCTTGACAATGTCTTCCTATAGACTTCTTCTCTCAACATAACCATTAGGCCTATAAACAAATGTGGCTAAAAACTTATCACTAAAAGAGGTGGTCTCAATCTCATAATGGATTAATTGCTTCCTTTGCTCAATCATCTGAACCTTAATGTTGTTTTTATTATACAAAACCCAATATACCCTCTTTGATTAAATTCATAGTTATTAACCCACTGTCAACCTTTACGTATGCTACTTCTAACATTTTCACTATTACTTTCCCTTACCTTAGTCTCTAAAGTAGCCAAAAGGTCAAGTGAATTACTCCTATTGAACTTTCTGATCTTCTTTTCAATAAATCTGAGTTATAGGCGCAATTACCACTCTTTGAATAAATTATTGTAAAACAATATGAGCAAGCTTCTCTAGACTCCCTTATCCCTACCCCGTTTGGCACTTCTTTTTATTGAAATCCAATCCTGTTAGCTTGAGCTCAAGGCATTTTAGAGAGAGCCTCTCACCCTTCGGCTTTCTAGTTTTGCTCGCTTTGAAAAGCTTTTTGGGATTAAGATCAAGCAAGTGAGGTACCTTAAGTGCTTCCAAGAATGTACGCTCATCAAAGGCTTGAGATCGTGTACCTGTGTCTCGAGTCCTAGGAAAAGGGCTTCCTAACCTTTTTACAGAATGGGAAGTGGGAGCTTATCGACTAAAAGGGCCAAACCAAGGAGGATTGACCCCCAAGAAAGCAATATCGGAATGCTTAAAGCGCTAGAGTTGGGAGCTATAACAGGCTTGCTCTTTTGTCTTTTGTTTTGGGTGGGCCTAAAGATAAAGAAAAGAGAGTATGACTATCTAAATCAAAATAAAACACAACAGGATATCGAGTGGACAAATCGCAGAAGCAGTTCTAATCTAAGACACTCGACTAGGAGCTTCTACGTGGATTAGACACCTACCTAGCCTACTTGGTTCCCAGTTCCAAAAAAAAAGGGGCTTTGTTTGCTATCTTGCTCTGAGTAGAGTGGGGTTGGCTAGCATGCTAGGCATTGGAAAAGGAGACCGACCTTTTGTACCATATCCTGTTCCCAGACCCATTATATAGAATTGAAGTGTAATGGCCCTGATAGAGAAGGAGGATAAAAGAGTAAGCCCAGCAGTAACTAATCATGCTAGATGTGAAAGACTAGGAGTGGAGATCCATTTGGGCATATAAGGGCCCGACTTAATCTCAAAAGAAAAGAGAGTACTCGCGAACGCCTCTTGTGTGTAAGGCTTAGCTTCCCGATTCACCATTTAACTCCTCTTGCCAGTCCGTCTTTTCCAAGTGCATAAGACAACTATAGCAGAGATCGGCTAAGCCATAGCGTAGGTTCTATTCGAATGCAGGGTCTATAAAAGAGGATAGTTTCAGATAGTTGGCCTCATTTCCTTCAACTAATTCAAGCGATTCAGTCAGTAGGAAAGTCATCTCACTGAACATTGGATTATATACAACCTTGTGAACATTACAACCAATCAATCGAGAGTCTTCTATACATTTTTTCAAGTTTCTATTTCTCCTTGAACGCACAAGAAAAGGTATAAGTGAGCTTCCTAAAGTTAGAGTAAGGAAGGGATCTTAGCCATCGGTGACCTTCATCTTAAAGCATCACGACAGAGAATTCAAAATCGAGCAGATACCAGCTACATCGCTTCCAGTAATGAGTATGTCATTGACATAAAGGAGAAGAACAATAATGCCTGAAGTAGAGCATTAAACTCATCTTGCATGGATGCGTGCCATTCTAGTACCTTAGAAGCATCGGATTGAAGAGCAAGAAAACACGCTGGAACAGGGTAGTGAGTGGCGGAGAAGACCCTCAGTTTCCTGGTGCCATCCCTTGACTGAGTAAGATGATGATGACGTGAGATGGTGGCAGAAGATGATGGTGGCGGTGTAGTCATGTCAGTTGTAGTACATCTAGAAGCAACATTAGGATCAGGATCAAAGGCCAATAGAGGACCATCAGAGCCAGAGGGAGCAACCTCAGTCGTAGTAACAGTAGGTGATGAATTAGGGAGTGGCGCAGCAACAGAAGCAGAAGAGGGCAACGAGACATCACAAGAGAAAGGGTTAGCCGAGCAAGAAGCAACGCAACTGCACTAGAGAACTGGTAGGTGATAGAGATGGGGGAGATGGTTGAGATGAAGTAGACGTAGCGCCAGCGGTGGTGAGGAGAGAGATGCCACACCCCGTTGGTTTGCCTGAATAGGTGTACCTTGAGGTGTTTGCAAGCACTGGGCTCAAGTGGGAAAGCAGCGTACATATTTCCTCCCCTCCTCAACCAAGGGCTTGTGCATTCCAAGCCTCATTAACGTGCTCGTCTACGAGCTATGCTGGTTCTGTAGAGTAAAGGTGCGCAACAATGAGAGAGAAAGGTGAGCTTGGCAACTGAACGATCTGCGTCACGACTATTCCTTCTATACTATGTTCGGTGGAGGAACTATAAGAGAACAATTTCAATCCGTGTTCTAACTCGACATATTCGTCTTAATCATATTTGAAATCTTCATATTAATCTTTTATATCTTCGATATCTTCAGCAGAATCTTCATCTTCTCCAGTTGATGATGCATATTCATATTGAACTTCAACCAATGTCACTTGCTCAACAACTGCCTTCTTCCATAGTAGCCTCCTCTCCACGAGTCAGCAAATAAGATTTTGTCCATTTCTTCTATGTCTGTTGATGATGCTGAAGCAGATTTCACTTCAACGGGTACTGGTATATTTCCACTGGCATAGCGGCACTTCTGGCTTAAAGGCTTGCTTTCCTGGCTCCTTTCAAAGGTAGGCTTATCGTCGAGGACAAACCAACCGCTCAAACCTCCTTAGAAGACTGACTGGTCAAAAATAGGTTATCCACCAATAAGAGAAGAAAGGGCTCCACTACGAAGGGACGAATATCGTTTCACATCTGATGAAATTGAAACAACTAATCTAATGGCATATACAATTTCATCGTCTTGTAGATGTACTTAATAGATGCACTAAAAGTGTTCGATAAAACCCAAGGAAAAAAAAAAGTGCTTTTCGGTCACCATTGGCTTGGGGTGTCCTCTCTTTAACTGAACAACTTCCAAGTCAACCTTTTTTGCTTAAACGCTTCTCTTTTCTGGGTGCATGCTCTCCCATTGGGAATTTTATACCCTTGTACCACGGTAGGGTTCTGGCTCTCTCAATCAAAGGAAGGTCTCTATCAATCAAAAGACTTGTTACTCTCCATGTTCTCCGGAATCACAATCGTTCAAAGAATAACATGAATGAAAAGCCCCATCTATCTGGAGTCAAAGCTATAGGTTTTTTCACCCTGTCTATTTGTTGTCCTCCTATTTGTTCTCCACGAAAGTAAGCTTGACTCACTTCAAGCCTCGTTGTTTTCACGTTCCTAGTCACAAGACTACTTTTCTTGGGGTAAATGTCACCCCCTTAATATACTTAATATACCTTAATATACTTAATATAAATAAATAATTGGGCCTAGACAGTGGGTCTTCTCAACAATATGGTGGTTTTGCCCCCTCCGTCGGATATTATTGTGATCTTATTCGCTGTGCCCAATGCTCCTATTCTAACAACTCGACACCAGAGACCCCGAAAGGGTGCCAAGACTTGACTATACGCCTGGGAAAGAATATGGCCTCATGTAAAACCTGCTTGATTTAGATCGGGAGAATCGTACAATTTTATGAAAGCATGTGCTATGGTTCGAATCCGTAGTCAATCCTATTTATAAGAGCAGTTGACAATTGAATCCAATTTTTCCCATTAATTTCATATCCTAATAGTGCGAAAGGAAGGCCCGGCTCCTAGTTGTTCAAGAATAGTGGCGAGGAGTTTCTCGACCCTTTGCCTTAGGATTAGTCAGTTCTATTTCTTGGTGGGGAAAGGGAAGGGATATAACTCAATGGTAGAGTGTCACCTTGATGTGGTTGAAGTCATCAGTTCGAGCCTGATTATCCCTAAACCCAATATGAGTTGTGAGTTTTTTCTATTTTGGCTTACCCCCCTGTCGTGATCGAATAAGAATGGATAAGAGGCTCGTGGGATTGACGTGAGGGGGTAGGGATGGCTATATTTCTGGGAGCGAACTCCAAGCGAATATGAAGGCATGGATAAAAGGAAGCTATAAGTAATGGAACTATGAATCTCATGGAGAGTTCGATCCTGGCTCAGGATGAACGCTGGCGGTATGCTTAACACATGCAAGTCAGACGGGAAGTGGTGTTTCTAGTGGCGGACGGGTGAGTAACGCATAAGAACCTACCCTTGGGAGGGGAACAACAGCTGGAAACAACTGCTAATGCCCCATAGGCTGAGGAACAAAAGGAGGAATTCGCTCGAGGAGGGGCTCACATCTGATTAGCTAGTTGGTGAGGCAATAGCTTACCAAGGCGATGATCAGTAGCTAGTCCGAAAGGATGATCAACCACACTGGGACTGAGATACGGCCCAGACTCCTACGGGAGGCAACAATGGGGAATTTTCTGCAATGGGTGAAAGCTTGACGGAGCAATGTCGCGTGGAGGTAGAAGGCCCACGGGTCGTGAACTTCTTTTCCCAGAGAAGAAGCAATGACGGTATCTGGGGAATAAGCATTGGCTAACTCTGTACTAGCAGTCACGATAATACAGAGGATGTAAGCATTATCCGGAATGATTGGGCGTAAAGCGTCTGTAGTTGGCTTTTTAAGTCCGTCGTTAAATCCCAGGGCTCAACCCTGGACAGGCGGTGGAAACAACCAAGTTGGAGTACGGTAAGGGCAGAGGGAATTTCCGGTGGAGTGGTGAAATGCGTAGAGATCAGAAAGAACACCAACGGTGAAAGCACTCTGCTGGGCCGACACTGACATTGAGAGATGAAAGCTAGGGGAGCGAATGGGATTAGATACCCTAGTAGTCCTAGCCGTAAACGATGGATATTAGGTGCTGTGCGTATCAACTTATGCAGTGTTGTAGCTAACGCGTTATGTATCTTGCCTGGGGAGTATGTTTGCAAGAATGAAGCTCAAAGGAATTGACGGGGGCCTACACAAGCGGTGGAGCATGTGGTTTAATTCGATGCAAAGCAAAGAACCTTACCAGGGCTTGACATGCCGCAAATCCTCTTGAAAGAGAGGGGTGCCTTCAGGAACGTGGACATAGATGATGCATGGTTGTCGTCAGCTCGTGCCATAAGGTGTTAGGTTAAGTCTCTTAACGAGCGCAACCGTCGTGCTTAGTTGCCACTGTTGAGTTTGGAACCCTGAGCAGACTACCGGTTTTAAGCCGGAGGAAGGTGAGGATGATGTCAAGTCATCATGCCCCTTATGCCCTAGGTGACACACGTGCTACAATGGCCATCCTCAGTTTGGATTGCAAGCTGCAACTCGCCTGCATGAAGCCGGAATCGCTAGTAATTGCTGGTCAGCCATACAATGGTGAATTCGTTCCTCGGCCTTGCACACACCACCCGTCACACTATGGGAGTTGGCCATGCCTAAAGTCGTTACCTTAACCGCAAGGAAGGGGGTGCCAAAGGTAAGGCTAGTGACTAGATTGAAGTCGTAACAAGGCAGCTGTACTGGAAGGTGCAGCTAGATCACCTCCTTTTCAAGGAGAGCTAATGCTTGTTGAGTATTTTGGTTTGACACCGCTTCACACCCAAAAAGAAGCGAGCTACACCTGAGTGAAACTTGGAGATGGAAGTCTTCTTTCGTTTCTCGACGATGGAGAAAGACCAAGCCCATGAGCTTATTATCCTAGGTCGAAACAAGTTGATAGGATCCCCC
This sequence comes from Anacardium occidentale, assembly GCA_026122585.1. Taxonomy (NCBI): domain Eukaryota; kingdom Viridiplantae; phylum Streptophyta; class Magnoliopsida; order Sapindales; family Anacardiaceae; genus Anacardium; species Anacardium occidentale. The sequence goes on along the minus strand of JAJEJH010000127.1, from coordinate 94,471 downwards.
TTTTATGCCCCCATGTCCCTCCCTTGTGGCAACATGGGGTTGTAAAAAGGAAAGACAGGGATGGGGTTTCTCTCGCTTTTGGCATAGTTGACCCCCAGCGGGAGGCCTGCACGACGAGCTATTAGCTCAGTAGTAGAGCGCAACCTTGATAATTACATTGTTGTGCCTGGGCTGTGAGGGCTCTCAGCCACATGGATAGTTCAATGTGCTCATCAGCGCCTGACCCTAAGATGTGGATCATCCAAGGCACATTAGCATGTCGTACTTCTCCTGTTCAAATCGGGGGTTTGAAACCAAACTCCTCCTCAGGAGGATAGATGGGGCGATTCAGGTGAGATCCAATGTATATCTAACTTTCTATTCACTTGTGGGATCCAAGCGGTCCGAGGGGGACCACCACGGCTCCTCTCTTCTCGATAATCCATACATCTCTTATCAGTGTATGGACAACTATCTCTCGAGCACAGGTTTAGGTTTGGCCTCAATAGGGAAAAAAATGGAGCACCTAACAACGTATCTTCACAGACCAAGAACTACGAGATCACCCCTTTCATTTCATTTTGGGGTGATGGAAGGATCGTACCATTCGAGCCTTTTTTTTCATGCTTTTCCTGGAGGTCTGGAGAAAGCTGTAATCAATAGGATTTTCCTAATCCTCCCTTCTCGAAAGGAAGAACGTGAAATTCTTTTTCCTTTTCCTTTTCGCAGGGACCAAGAGATTGGATCTAGCCGTAAGAAGAATGCTTGGCTGATAAATAAGTCACTTTTTCGTCTTCGACCCCCTCAGGCACCAATTCCAATTGAAAAACAAATTCTAGTCATTTATGCAGCTGTCAATGGATTCCGTGATCGAATGCCACTAGACAGAATTTCGTAATATGAGAGAGCCATTCCAAGTAATATCAAACCAGAATCACTACAAGCACTTTTAGAAAAAGGTGGGTTAACTAACGAAAGAAAGATGGAACCAGATGCTTTCTTAAAAGAAAGCGCTTTGCCTTACCTATGATGCAGGGAAAAATCCCATATCTGTTCAGCGGCATTCCTTCTTGATATTGGGAAAAATGCAGCGTATGACACCATAAATCTATCACTTCTTGTGTGAAATGGCAATAAAAATTTTAAGCATAGTAGGGGTTGCTTTTGTTCCATTGATCGTTCTAATAATATTCCGCGCAGGATGACTTAGGGGCTTGACCCAAGAAAACATGGTAGAGAGACTAGGAGATCTATGTTTTAATACGATAAAGGACACCAATAAATTATGGAATGGCTTAGGTTGCATTAGGGTAAGAATTTTAATCTGCCCCTCGGCTTAACCATTCAAGAAGTTGGAAACCAACTCCATCAAGATTCCAAATCTTTGGAGCTACTTCTAATTATATTGAGAAATTGAACATTTTAGTGCCCTTTCTCAAGATTTTTGAATTGAATGATATCCTTGTGTGGTTTGTTTTCCTTTGGCAGATGCCCCTTAAACCTCTATATAACTTTCTAAAGGTTAGCTAGTGTCATTGGCCTTCAGCTTCTTAGCCTTCGGATTCTTTTTCTTACGCTTCGGCTTGGGAGGGTGCTTGTACAGAGTAGGTTGGGGCACCTTTAATACTGTTGGGGATTCAGTAAGAGGGTGCATCACTTGACAAAGATATTAACTCTCTTTCCACCATGAAGTTTACCAAGTAGGCACCGATAGCATAATAACTCTCACTAACTTTCGATTTCCTTTTACCCCGACCTTTGTAATTGAACTGAACAGCTTCTTTACCACTTTCTTTATTGCCGGACATAATCACCGATTGAGCTCGTACAGCAGAATTCAGCTGTTCCACCAAAGTAGATACCTTCACTACCGGTAAATCTCGAATACTGTTGAACACCAATCCAAGTACATCAATAATCAGAACCTCCAACGTATAGTGACCAAACGGATAAAGAACAATTAAATTCTCTATTGATAGGTGACTCTTTAGATATTTCTTAGCAGTAGGCATATCCTTTCTAATCAATAGCTTGATCAAGTTAGGGACTTATACAAACTTCTCTCATCGAACTTCTTTGTAAGATCTTCAATATGCTTCTGTAATTCAATTAACTCTGTCTTGCTAAACCTAATTCCTTCTCATTTTCTTTTATCCTTTTCCTTATAAAGGAACATTAGATAGGGTGTACTTTTAAAACGGTCTTTGAAAATCCACTGCTATTTATTGAAGGAATTACCAGGACGAAGCCAATCACACATTTCTACTTTCGACCAGTTCAAGTTATCCACATCTGAGGAAGTGCACGGATAATCGTAGACTAAGAAGAGAGGACGCAAACACATTCATTTAATTGGATAGCTTTGTTAGCAAGAAGCAGTTAGTGGAACTCAGTTCCATGAGCTACTTCTTTGAAGTCTTTTTCTAGGACTAGAGCTTTTGGGATTGAGCTTTCACTAAGGGACTGGGATTGATGCGGAGACTAGATTCCAAACTAGAGATTCCTTCGATTCTTATTCACACAAAAGTGCTAGCGGAAAGGTAGGGCAAGCTGATAGTGACAATGTTAATGCTAGTGATGATATCGATCGTGACCTTGATACGGAGCTGGAGCTTCTAACTATAATGAGTGCGCTAACTATTGATATGATGTCGGAAATAGTTTATATCACCCTTCAATTTGAATTAGCAAAAGCAAAGTCTCCTTGCATAATATGGATTCCAAACATTCATGATCTGGATGTGAATGAGTTGAATCTCTTATCCCTCAGTCTATTAGTGAACTATCTCTCTAGGGATTGTGAAAGATGTTCCACTAGAAATATTCTTGTTATTGCTTCGACTCATATTCCCCAAAAAGTGGATCCGGCTCAAATAGCCCCGACTAAATTAAATACATGCATTAAGATACGAAGGCTTCTTATTCCACAACAACGAAAGCACTTTTTCACTCTTTCATATACTAGAGGATTTCACTTGGAAAAGAAAATGTTCCATACTAATGGATTCAGGTCCCTAACCATGGGTTCCAATGCACGAGATCTTGTAGCACTTACCAATGAGGCCCTATCGATTAGTATTACACAGAAGAAAGAAATTATAGACACTAGTACAATTCGATCCGCTCTTCATAGACACACTTAGGATTTGTGATCCCGGGTAAGATCGGTTCAGGATCATGGGATCCTTTTCTATCAGATAGGAAGGGCTGTTGCACAAAATGTACTTCTAAGTAATTGCCTCATAGATCCTATATCTATCTATATTCAGAAGAAATCATGTAACGAAGGGGATTCTTATTTGTACAAATGGTACTTCGAACTTGGAACGAGCATGAAGAAATTAACGAGACTTCTTTATCTTTTGAGTTGTTTTGTCGGATCGGTCACTCAAGACCTTTGGTCTCTGCCAAAACCCAATGAAAAAAACGAGATCACTTCTTTTGGACTGGTTGAGAATGATTCTGATCTAGTTCATGGCCTATTAGAAGTAGAAGGCGCTCTGGTGGGATCCTCACGGACAGAAAAAGATTGTAGTCGGTTTGATAATGATCGAGTGACATTGCTTCTTTGGCCTGAACCAAGGAATCCCTTAGATATGATGCAAAATGGATCTTGTTCTATCTTTGACCAGAGATTTCTCTATGAAAAATACAAATCAAAGTTTGAAGAAGGGGAAGGAGAAGGAGTCCTCAACCCATAACAGATTGAGGAGGATTTATTCAATCACATCGTCTGGGCTCTTAGAATATGGTGCCCCTAGGGCTTTCTATTTGATTGTATCGAAAGGCCCAATGAATTGGGATTTCCTTTTTGGGTCGGGTCATTTCGGGGCAAGCGGATCATTTATGATGAAAAGGATGAGCTTCAAGAGAATGATTCGGAGTTCTTGCAAAGTAGAACCATAAAGTACCAGACACGAGATAGATCTTCCAAAGAATAAGGCTTTTTTCGAATAAGCCAATTCATTTGGGACCCCGCAGATCCACTCTTTTTCCTATTCAAAGATCAGCCCCTTGTCTTTGTGTTTTCACATCGAGAATTCTTTGCTGATGAAGAGATGTCAAAGGGACTTCTTACTTCCCAAACGGATCCTCCTATATCTATATCTAAACGCTGGTTTATCAAGAATATGCAAGAAAAGCACTTCGAATTGTTGATTCATCGCCAGAGATGGCTTAGAACCAATAGTTCATTATCTAATGGATTTTTCCATTTTAATACTCCATCCGAGAGTTATCAGTATTTATCAAATCTATTCCTATCTAACAGAACGCTATTAGATCAAGTAGACACAACTGGATCTTTTATTCGCCTTCCAAAGGTGCCTAGAGGATGGGCCTCAAACTCACTTGCAGTCAATCTTAGTAGAGTAATCGGACTGAAAGATGATGCCTTGTTAAATCATTACCTCAGTTCTATGTTCAGTTAATGTAGTCATTCTCTCTAGGTGTCTAGCACGTCTGGCATTCTTTCACTCATCTTTCGCTCTCAATTCCGCTTCTATCTATATCTTCACACTGATCTTTCTAAAAATGCTAGGGCATGACTAATCGCTGCCTCACCAAAGTAGGTGGCGCTTCTCTGAGGTCCTGCGTGTGAGGTTGCAGAGCGCGCTAGGTGTGCATTGAGTTAAATTCCTTGCTTGTTGCATAGCTGAATGGGACTGGTGTAGTGCAGGCTTAAGCTTTGGTTCGCTCGTACGTTTCATAGGGATATGTCTGCTAGAGGATCCCTGTTCTTGCTATGGTTAAGCTTTGTTTTATGTGGTTCCGACTGTAAACCCAATGCTTGCTTTCTTTCTCCCTCTGCCCCATCTATTGACTTAGATGAGTATTGTTTTGAGCGTGAAACCTGCTCATTCAAAGTGGTCTTTGCTAGGGTCTTCGTCCCTTTGCTCTTTCCCAAAGAGGTAGGTGTTTGTTTTTATTTCATGGTCTAGCATGGGACTTCAATTTCGGTTGATTTCGCACTAATATGGTGTGTGTCTGATCTAGATAGGGCGCCTAACCATATGGTGTAACATTCTTACCATGGGGGGGGCTTTGTTAGTGATAGGTGAAATCTATTTTGGAATGCCTAACACTGCCTCAGTTGACTTAACTGCTTGAGCAGCCTGATCAATTCATGAATACAGGGAAGTGGGAAGAGTTGGCCTTGTGTTCCATCCGGTCTAATAGCAAAAGGGACAAATGTTCGGAAATCTTATCGAATAAAGGCACAGAGGGGTCAAGATCTCTATAGACTTCCTAGGGAGGTGGGGCAGTGGTCGAGTGTTCCATTACTTGTCCCCCCTTGTATTCCTCTCTCGGGTGTTCAGTTCGATTGCTTGTCTTTCTATTAATGCATCTACAACCGTTCGGAGCAGAGGTTCACCCCTGCTTATTAGAGTTGCCTAGGGAGGTCAAATCTGTAAGGCTATTACGTATTAACAAACCGGTCCTGAAACACCTGTCAAAGTCTACTAGAATGTCAAAGTATATTATTTATGTATGCAGTCTCCTACTGGCTTGCTTGGCATCCTTCCTTGCCGTCTCTCTTGGTCCTGTCGAGGGGAAGAGAAGAGAAGAGATTGGGCAGTAGTAGGCATTAGTTATGGCTACTGCCTCCCGCGGCTAGGCGTAGCAACGAACAAATAGGGGTGAGAGGGTGGGGGCTACTCGGATCGGATTCAAGGACTGGTGTGAAAGGAGATGGATCAGTCGAGAGCTTGGATCCAGGTCATTGCTACACTTGTTTGTACTCTTTGATGGATGGATAGGAAGAATCTTGCTTGAGGTCAGTCGACGAGCGTGGGTTTGGGACAAGGAGATGGTTGGATTGATATCTGCACCCTAGCATCGGAAGAGATAAGAGGTAAGGTTGGGCCAGTTGGTGCTAGCAGCCAGGAGAGAGAAAGAGATGGTTGGTTGAAAGGCCCTGGCATAGGAAGAAAGAATTAGTGGACTCGCTTCCCCATTGGTGAAGAGCAATGAGAAGGAGCTGTAAAAGCATTATGATAGAGTTAGCCATATTACACTAGATAGAAGTAGAGCACCTTCCGCGAGACCCAGCAAACAGACTACACAAACAGAGGAGAATCAATTACTTAGTTCTATAGAAGCTAAGGAGATTCAATCACAAAAGCCTGTCTTTTTTAATCAAACCTAAATTCCTTTCATAGAGTTGGTGGCAAACTTCAAAAGTTCATGAAATGAAATCCTGTTTTAATATAAAAAAGTTAGAGAATCGATACCAATCTTTCCCACTTAGATAGACTCCGGGGGGAGATATGACTTGATATTCCACGGAGAACAGGCCTTCTCTTGGTCTCGGAATAACCGGATCGGGATCGATTGCTGCTACCACTACCTGAAGTTCTCTTTCGTGTCCCATGGCCCCTATTAACGTATTAAACACCTCATTGAACATCTTGACCTGGCCAGACACAGGAAGAAAAGAACCCGTGATCAATGACCTAGCCAAGTAGTGAACGGCTCCTATTAATGATCCGCCAGGATGATCTAAGTGGGAAGGTCAAGTTGGGTCAATCACTCAACCTAGTCAGTGTAGATTACACTCTCAGCCTTAACCCTGTCTCTCGTCTTTCCCCTGGCGAGCACGAAAGAAAGTATACGACCACCTAATGCTCTTTCTTCCCACCCTCGATAGGAGCTTTCAAAAAGATAGGAAAGAGAGTCATGTGAATGAATGTCCCCTTGTGGGGGGGGGGGGGTATGGCATTTTATGGGGAAAAAGACAAAAAAAGAAATAAAGGAAAGAAGGAAAGCCAGGATGGGGGGGAGGTAAAGATTAAGCTTTATCAGACAGACAACTAACTCTATTGGATTGGACCCCATAGGAGAGAGATGGAAGGATACAAAGCATAAATTTACAATCACTGATCGATCTGAAGTATTGAAGGATAGGATGGCAGGAGGGCTCAGCAGAGCAGGGAAAATGAGGGAACGATGATGAATAAGACAGAGATAGGGTGAAGAGCACCCTTGCCAACAACCGAATCGAAGGTGAAGAAGGGTCACCAGAAAGCATGATTGCAAAGATTTCAAGATCCAATCATGCCAATCTTTCCCATTTCTCACCTTTGTGGACACCCCTTCCAAAGCTTGTCAGCCCAGAGGGCGGAGAAAAAAAGCGAGTTAGCCTTTGCGCTCCTAACTCCAAGTATCAATCAAAAACCTCGAAGTGCCTAAGACATCGTCAACTGCTCTCTAGGAAGTTGTAAACGCATGGAAGGAGATTCATTAGTCTATAAATGAATTAAAAGAGAGTACCGAAACGAAGTCACCCAAGTAAGCACCGAGAGCGTTGGGAGAGCTCGGATCTAATGAATTCTCTAATCTTTACTAGGGTCGAGAGAACAATGGAGATGGAATTAGCAACTCGGGTAGGTCGGTCGAGCAACTATTGTATCCATCCGGCAGGTGGGAGATGAAGCCAAAAGAAGGGATAGGAAACATATATATGTGTGTTCTTTTTCGGTTCGAAAAAAGTTCACGATGGATGAATAAAGTCAATCAATCCAACCGAGAGAGGAATGAGATTCTTCCTTTCCTTCTGGTAATGCATTATAGGCTGTTTTCCTTCCCTAGAACTAAAATTGAAAAATTGTTGAAGGAATAACGAGAACAGTTGAAGGCTGAGTTTCAAGCTCAGTTCTTACCTCTGGTAATGTGTCGTGGATGACACACCATTCCTTGATGAATCTAAGACAGACTAGGGACTACATGAAGGCCTTTTCTGCGCTAATGCTCAACATAAAGGACATGTCAAATGAAGACAGGTTCTGTCACTTTCTGAAGGGGTTACAACCCTGGGAGCAAGCATAACTATAAAGGCAAAATGCGCAAAATCTTAGTGTAGCTTTGGTAGTGGAAGTATGGAGTTGGCAACTACATGGCAAGGTACGGCCGGCATGATGAGTCGTACAGGGGGTAAGGGATCGAGGAAAGCCAAAAGGAAGGAGTCAAAGAAGAGGTTCATCAGGCCAGAGGGCAAGACGATCGAGTCGAAACCGTCAAGGAAGGCAAGGGAGCAAGGAGAGGACGATTCAAGCCACAAAATAAATGGTGTATGTGTTGTGTTTTTATCGCACCCCCTAAACCTGAAGAACTGCTAATAACAAGAGCTGCCTTTACTAACCTTTCGGACAAGACTAGTCGTATGAATATCCTATCCTCCCATTCGAAACTAGACTGCAACTTGGAAAAAAAAACCAAACTTGAGCAAGCTGATCAAGACAATCGCCAAACTAGCTAACTAAAGGTGAAAGATAGCGCTCGACTTACGACTAATACTAAATGGGGGCTCAAGTTGCGAAATCAAGGGCTAGTGTCTTTAATGCTTGATTTGATCCTCAATCACCTTTAGCATTCAACTAAAGCTGTGATTAAGACCCTGCCTTTAACTGTTAGACAAGTGGTACCAGATGAAAAATGTAAGAATATATAGTAGCTACCAGAACCGGATTACACCATTCCTTTGTTTAGGCTCCCGGCAACATGAATCCTTAACCCACAGCAACAGCCTTGGCTGACTGAGAGAGCTGAGCTGGCTATCTGAGCCCGAGCCTAGTTTAAGCAACCTTCCATCGAACTGCCTTAACTAGAGATGGAAGCTTCAACTGGAGCTACTAGTCATTCAAGCCCAAGCTTACAAGACACAAAGACGTTCTGATATGAATCCATATCTGCTCTTGTGCGTAAAATCGAAGGTGACTTCAACAATCAAGTTTTCGATGCCCACAATTTGTATTTCAAGCATTTCAAAGTGCATTCCAATAATCTATGCTCAGCAAAGAAGACCAAATGTGCCTCTGAAAGTCATAATTCCAACTGTGCACGATAACACCAACGCCTCCTGTACTAGTATGCATAATATTCCTCAAAGCCTTCGGATCATGCTTGGAATTTGGAAAATTAGAAAACGACACACCAAAGAGTCAAATTTTATAAAATGGCTTCATATGAAGCTAAGGAAAAAACGGGACTCAATTCGAATAAGAAACAAGTGAAAACCGGCCACGTGAAAATTTCCCCTGCTTGGCACCGCGCTCCTGCCTTGCGCACACAGTCACGCGCACTCTAGTGCACGTGCCCACACGCTGCCTTGCTACGCATGCAAGCTTGCGCTCACGCACACCTGTGCGCCTAGCCTAGCACACGCCAGCAGCCTGCGTGCGTGTCCCAGCGCCAATTCCATGCTTCTACGTGCCTTCTGCATTGATTTCAACTTTTCAGCATTTTTCAAGCATTTTATTGCATGCTTTTGATTCCAATACTTCTCCAATGCTCCAGCCTTGATATTTTTGAATTTGTAATGACGTCCAGCATGGATTCGAAAGCCAATGATTCTCCATATCGAATTCAAACAATAGAATAAAAATTCGAATCCAAGACAACTCAATCAAAGGGAAAATGCAAGCATGCAAATTATGATATTTTAATTATGTTTATATTTAATTGTACTTTGTAATTAGATTTAGGAGACTTATTTAATTTGTATTGTTTATGTTTTCTTTCATTTCATTTGAAATGTATTTTAAATTAACTAAGGTTAGTTTAAGTTAACTAGGGTTGTAACTTTCCTATATAAAGGCAACTCAAACTCATTGTAAGGACTTTTGATGAAATTATAAAAATTTGAAGCTTTGGCTTTTCTCTCTTGTGTTCTTGGAACCTTGTGTTCTTGTGAACCAAGTTGTATCCTTCGTCCAATTTTCATTGCAAAAAGGAAGTTGGTGGTGGAGATTCAAGTTGGTGAGTCTTGAATTCAAGTTGGTGGAAGCATCCTTCAGGCTTGAGTCAAGAATTCTTTATGCTTGGATCACCCTCAAGTCGATGAAGATTTCCTTTATACTTGAGGTTTGTTTTCTTGCTAATTTTAGTTCATGTTTGATGGTCTTGAAGTTTGCTTGAAGTGATGATAGATTGGAGTTGCATGAATGTTAGTTTTGGGTGGGAAATTTGCTTGATATTGCATGGTTCAGGAGCTTGTTTATTGCTGGATTTTTGGACAATCATTTGAATGCTATTTGTTCACCATTGAAGAGAGATTAAGGACTTTAATTTAGATCACGTTCCACCCTTATTCCCTCTAAAGCCCCTCACCTAAGGGAAATGAAAAACGATATTCAATGTTATAGCTCAAATCAAAATATCTTACAAATCGAGAAAGCACAGAACTCAACTTCACACAAACCAAAGATTTAAAAGAACGAAGTACACCCACGCTAGTCTCTAGATCAGTTAAGGTGAGTGGAGTGAAGGAAGAAGCTCTTACTCACTTAAGGATAAGACGCTAATGCCACTAGCTTGCTGGCTTGCTAGAGCAGCTAGACTAGCACTAGCTCCTAGTATTTTTTCAGCAGTATCCTGTGATCTGAAATATGCTGTCGGAAGATAGCATGATACCCTCCCTTGCTTGGATTCCATATACCTAAGTATCCTGTAAACTATATCTAAGTGTTCTTTTCTTCCATGAATTCACTCACAATATAACCAGCATATGCAATGTCCGGTGGGGTGATTGTAAGGTATATCAACCGTCACAATCAGTCTCCTATACACCGTAGCATCAATAAGATCACCATCCATGTCATGAGTCAAACCGTGATTTTGTTCAATAGTAAAGTGACATGGTTTGCATCCCATCATTTAGCTTTTTTGATAAAACATCTAGTGCATACTTCTGAGGAAAAGACCACTGTTTGATCTCGCCACTTCGATGCCCAGAAAAGACTTCCACTTTCCAAGATCGTTTCTATTATATTTATTTCTCTCTTAGCTGCTTTTTTAGATCTGAGATAGCTTCTACATCATCCCCAGTAACTACCTTGTCATCAACATAAACAAAAAGAATCGCTATATCTTTTTTCGTCTTCTTAGTAAAGAGCAAATAGTCTGACGCAGCACGCTTGAAACCAGCTCCTTCAACAGCCTCACTAAATTTTGCGAACATGCACAAGGAGCTTGTTTCGAAACATTCTAATTGGATCAGTGAATCGTTATTCAGTCATTCATTGAATGATAAATCACTACAAGTGACGAAGATACTATTTTTAAAAAAAGGAAAATCCAAGATTTGAAAATTGTATCTATAATGACTGGAAAAGTGGAAACAAGACCAGATATAATTTGATCATTATGAGAAAATCCAAAATCGTTGTAGACATAGCCAGTCATTAGTTCCCAACTGTGGGGTGAATGGAATCCAATACATAAATCAGATACTAAAAAAATAGAAAAGGCTTTTATTTTTATTGTGTCGCTTAAATTATATAGGAATTCTTGAATCCAAGAGTTAAGAATAAAAAGTTTTGCATTACCCAGAATAGAATAACCACTTAGAATAACGAAACGGATTCTATTTGTCGAGAATAGTCAAAATACTATAGATGAAAGAGAGATCCACCAGGGCAAAAATAGTCAAAATACTATAGATGAAAGATATCGAAGGGGAATGGATGTGCTCTTTTTTGTTATTTTTTCATCTGTGAATTGTTAATGAACCCACCTCATTTGTTGACTTTATTCGATCTAATATTTCTATCAAGCATGAGTCATTGTGAGCATAGGCTCGAGCTCGAACCTGTCACCCAGTACTTTGCCTAGCTGTTTAATTAAGGCCTGCGATATAACTTCATCAAGCTTAATGATGGCTCTCTTAGGGTTTTCTCTTTCATCCTTCCATGGCTAGGGTTTTCTTGATTCAATCTTATCATTGTCAATTGATACATAGGACAAGGAATAGGTCTGCATGGCCGATAGCCCAAATCAAGACCCGAAACCAATCCAGACCCTAGAAGCAGAGATGGAGCATCTTTTAGAAATAGTTCAAAAACCAGAACAACAGCCAGGGTACACACTGTGTCGAGTACAGAAGTATTTGGTCTGATGAGTTCCTTTGTTTTCATAAGTTTCGTTTGAAAGTGTAGGAATCTAAAATAACAGAGGAAAAAGGGTTGTTATCATATGTTTTTGTAGGTGGAGCCTATCGAAGCAAAGCAGCTCAATCTGTCCTCGAGGGCATGTTGAAGTTTTTTGCGGGAGGCCCGGGAGCAGTATGAGCTAGACTGGGCTAAGCGCCAAAAAGGGTTTGCTACTGAATGATTCTGATCAATAGGAAGAAGAGGGAAAAAAAAAGCTTATGATGAGCATCTATTTGAGTCTATCATTTCCAAGATCTAATTCAAGTTTTTAATAGCCCAGGGGTAGAACTATCATTTTAGGCTCTGAGATTATGGGTAAAAGAGAGATTTCCAGTTAGGAAATGGTTCCGAGAGGATTCAAGGGTAGAAGAGTCTTCTAGAAGCCTTTCGTGGCTTATACATGGACATTATGGGAAGAATATTCCGTGTATGGTGTGAGGAGAGAGAGATTTCAGATTTTTGAGGGGCACATGCCCGTGTGCCAGGTGAGAGCGCGATAAATGCTTTAGTTTTCCCGCATTTCGCTCAGTTTATTTCCTTTAGCTTCTTCTTTTCTCCTTTTCCAGTGAACCCTAGGCAAGAATCCATCCAACCAGCAGCCATTGTTTCGGTTAGAGCTCTAGGAGCAGCTAGAGAGAGAGATCCGGATGCTATGGCTAGAGGTAAGTATTTCTTTCCCTCTTTCACTTAGGTTTCTAGCAAGTTTTTCTGATTTTCAGCTCCTTGGATGATTGATGCATGTTGTGGATGTTTTCCAGCATGATTTGATGATGATGAGATGCTTTGAATGATGATTCATGAGCTTATTATGCAATGTATGCTGTGTATGTTGCTTAGTATGAAACCATGAGAAATGCATGAGATTTGGCATGCTTAATGATGGATGTTTGAGATGAGAATGGTTATTGGCATGTATATATGCTGTGTTTATGTTTGATTGAAGAATGATTGAGATTTGGATGTGTTTGGGTGGGATTTTTAGGGTTGAGCACACGCCCGTGCACCCGAGGGGACACGCTCGTGTGGCCTCAAATCTACATGAGACACAGCCTTGCATGTTGCCCGTGTGTATATGAAAATCCAAACACATGCACGTGTACCCGAGTGCACACACATGTGTAGGCAAGACACGGGAGTGTTATGAGGCAGCTACATGCTCGTCCAGTGCGATACACGCCCGTGTGCCCAGTTATGCATGCCCATGTACTTGCACCACACGTCCATGTGGTCAGCCTTTTGTTTGAGAAATTTTTCACAGCCCCATGTGCCTTAACACACGTCTGTGCACATTGACACACACGCCCGTGTGGCTTAAGAAAGACAAAAAAGAGAATATTAAAGCAAAGATAAGCTACCCTAAGCAACCCTAAGTGAATTCTAAGCTTGAGAAACATAAGAATAATAAGAGATAACAACATATCATGCATGATTATCAAGCATTGAGCACGACATGCCACATGAGATGTTTCTAGAAAAAGGGATCTAAGGATCCAAGAAGAGATGTTTTAAAAGTATATATATATATATATATACGATGTTCCAGACATCAGTTAGGGGTGGATATGAGGGGGCACCTATGAGTTCACATGCCCGCTAGAGAGGACATGGTCGTGCACGAGTAGTTTTACCATAGGTTTGAGCTCACACAACCAAGGTGTCGAATCCCTGTGTTCATCAGTCTGGCCAGCATAGCAGAGATATTTTTCAGATACATTACTTTTGATGCTGTTTTCAGTTATACTATATGTATATATATGAGGATCTTTAGATCAGAGCTTTTATCAGAAGAGTTTTAAAAAAAGAATGAGTTTTTCAGAAAATCAGCCCAAGGGGCAAGTCTTATGATAAATAAGCATTTACATGACATCAAAGCATACATATCAATTAATGTACAGCATTCATGAGAAACATATGAGATAAAAGCAAAGTACAAAGCATAAAACAGATGAAAACTCCGAGAACTCGATGATTAAAGAAAGTAAAGAAATAAGAGATAAGAAAAGAATGATATAAGCTACTGTAAAGCAAGTATAACAAGATGATAAGGAAAAAATAAGCAGAGAACTCGAGGTCTGATCTAGGATCAACTTTTGCTCGATGACCTGTCTATGTAAGAGATAGGAAATGCTTACTAAGTGATTTTATCACTCACCCCTTTTTCCTTCCTTTCTTTTTTGTAGGTCAATGAGTTGGGGACTGAGATATGGCAATGTAGCTGTGAGGTTTTGGGGACATGGCTTGACAGTTAGTTTTGTGTTTTGGCTCACATGCTTGATAACTCGTATCTCATGTATTTATGTGGGTGTATTATATTGTAATATAAACTATATGTATAGCATGATTTCGTACATGAGTGGCCTGGAATTTTCAAAAAAGCCATTATGACTTATTTTATGACAATATTTGTATTTCACACTTCCGTATTCAAAGTTTTAATGTATTTTGAGCAGTAGTTAATGTTCTTTTCCTTGTGGGATCTCCATCACAGGGGCATTTTTGTTATTATTATTATATATATATATATATATATAATTATGTATATATATTTTAAATAGCTACGCATAGTAGGCCTGGGGCGGGGGTCACTACAGGTTTTGGTATCAGAGCGATATTTTGAGTTGCAATGCATTGTTTTGAGTTATCAGCAATGCTTTGAGCTATTTAGAAAGAATTTGAGATATATTTTAATGAAAATGAGTTTTAAATGCATAGTTTTATAAGAAATTGCATGAGCCAAGGCCAGCATGTCCCGATAGCTGTTGCTCACTTCTTCTCAGTGTAAGTATAGTATGTGAATGTTGCATGTTTTGAATGTTTACCCTTGTGTTGTGTTGTTTTAGATAGAAGAGCTCAAGCCCCTTTACCCCCAATCGTAGAGGAAAAGAGTAGTGCTTCGGTTAGGCCTATGAGTACTAGTGATTTTAGCAGGTCCTGACACTCCAGAGTATCTCTTCGACCTGAGGATGTGAGAGACATTTTGAAAGAGATGATCAGAGAGGGTTTTCAGCCGGTAGCCAGAGCCGAGGGTTTTGAGCCAGAGAGACAGAGAGCCCATTAGGGGCAGGTCAGAGGTTAGTATAGACATAGAGATTAGGGTATGTCAGAGACTATTAGAGAGCCCTATCAGATGTCAGAGTTTGGTTGTCAGACAGATATGAGTTCAGGGATAGATACTATTGGTACAAGTAGTTCAGACAGGTTGCATCCGATCTACAGTTTGCCTGGTGCTCATTAGCCTTCTAAGTTCAATGGTTCTAGAGATCTAGCTGTGGCTGAGGAGTGGATAAAGTCGGTTGAGAGTGTGATTGGTTTGTTCACGATGACCGACAGACAGAAGATTCAGTACGCTACCTTTATGTTGAGAGGTGATGCGAGGGTGTGGTGGAACCTCGCGAGGACATCAATTGATGTTGAGAGTTTGTCTTGGACTGAGTTCAGCAGGTTGTTTGAGGAGGAGTACCATAGTGCAGATATGGTGCAAGCTAGAGCCCAAGAGTTTATAGAGTTGACTCAAGGGAACAGTTCGATTAAAGATTCTGCCACCCGGTTTAATGCACTAGCCAGATTTGTTCCAGGAGTAGTGGGTTCTAACCCTATCAGAGTTCAGAAATTTGTTCATGGTTTGTATCCTGCAATAGCTAGAGATGTGATGACTGGTTCTTCGTCGCCGTAGAGATTTAGTGAGGCTTTAGGGAGAGCCTTGAGATTTGAGGTATATTTGCAGAGTATGGGTTTCTTTTTGAGGCCAGTAGAGAGAGCGCCAAAGAGAGGCGAAGATAGAGGTAAGAAACCTATGCAGTCAAGGAAACAGTTTAAGGGAAAGAGATAGAGACAAAGAGCAGAGTTGTCAGTCTGCAAGACTTGTGGCAGGAGTCACCCAGAAGAGTGTCTTTCAGGTCAGGATATATGCTTCAGATGTCGTCAGCCTGGTCACAGAGTTTCTGAGTGTCCGACGAGAGGAGTTAGAGTTGGAGTTTGGCCATCAGTTGGTAGAGCAGGTCCTAGCTGAGAGGCAGAGCTAGAGTCTTCGCAGTGAGAAGAGAGTAGGCTGAGATGATCCCCCATGCGGTTACAGGTCAGTTGACTTTCTTTGATACCCTTTTACATGTGTTGATTGATTGTGGTGCCACACATAGTTTTGTGTCTCGAGGAGTGATAGAGAGATTAGGGTTGACCCCTAGTTTGGCAGAGAGGAGTATTTGTATTGAGATGCCTAATGGTGGTGTTATAGTGAGTGATCAGATACTAGTAGATTAGGAGGTAATGATTATGGGTAGGATATTGAGGATAGATTTGATCATGTTGGAGTTAGCTGATTTTGACATGATGCTAAGCATGGATTTCTTGAGCTGTTATGAAGCAGAGATAGATTATAAGAGGAAAAAGGTTAGATTGCAACTAGGCTCTGATCAATTCACCTTTGGTGAGGGTAGAGTGGAAACAGTGTTCATTTCCTGTTTGCAAGCGAGAAAATTGTTGAGTAAATGATGTATAGGATACTTGGCTAATGTAGTATGTAGAGAGGCAGTTGAGTCAAGTATCAAGGAGGTGCATATAGTTAGAGAGTTTTCAGACGTTTTTCCAGAGGATTTGCTAGGATTACCTCCAGAGAGAGAGTTAGAGTTTTTGATTGAGTTGCTTTCCGATACAACTCCTATTTCGAAGGCTCCGTATCGAATGGCTCTAGCAGAGATACAAGAATTAAAGAAACAACTTCAAGAGTTGATTGATAAGAGGTTTATCAGGCCGAGTTGTTCACCATGGGGGTGCTCCGATTTTGTTTGTGAAGAAGAAAGATGGTTCCTTAAGGATATGTATAGATTACAGAGAGCTGAACAAGGTGACAGTTAAGAACAAATATCTGTTGCCCAGGATAGATGATTTGTTTGATCAGTTAAGTGGAGCTGTAGTGTTCTCCAAGATTGATTTGAGGTCTAGGTATCATTAGGTCAGAGTTACAGAGAGAGATGTGCCTAAGACTGCTTTCAGGACGAGGTATGGCCACTATGAGTTTGTGGTGATGCCATTTGGTTCGACGAATGCTCCTATGTTGTTTATGGATTTGATAAACCGAGTCTTCGAGGATTGTCTAGATAGATTCGTTGTTGTGTTTATCGACGACATCTTAGTCTACTCGAGGAGTGTAGAGGAGCATGTAGAGCATCTGAGATTCGTTGTTGTGTTTATGGATTTGATAATCTTTCCTAAGCCCAGATAAAAGTAGCTAGAGGGAGAAGAACGTTCCCAGTGAAGAGTTTTTCCTTTAATCAGCAGGGATGGCACCTGCCTTTCTTTAGATGACATTTCTCTCACTGCCAATAGTCTTCACTTCAAAGCTTTTCTTTTAAGGGCTTACCTGATTTCTGTTCGAGAGCAGGAATCGACTCTAAAAGCAGAGTCTGCGGCAAACTAGAAGAGTGAAAACTAGAAGATTAAGATGGCACAAGTCTTTATGAAGGCCTGACCTATCAATAAATAGGCTTTTTTCATTTCGCTTCATCAGAAGCTGCCACTGAATAGTCTGATGTCGCCAATCGACTTTTCTTGAATCTTTCCATTTTGGGGTTAACGAGTGATCACTCAATAGTAGTAGTTGACGAATGGTCTTTTAATGACTTCTGGGCATAAGTGCCATTCTCGTCGTCTACTCTTAGCTGGGAGAACTGAGAGCCTTTCCCCCAGTAAAGAGGGTGAAATCGGCTTCAAAAAAAAAAAAATTGGACAGTTTTCACTTTGGGAATCTTATTCAAAAAACATCAAATAACGAAAATCTAATTGGAGATTGGCATGTCCTAACTCTAACTTCTCTAAACAAAAGTCGGTAACATAGGCTTCAGTGGAATTATTACCCGAGAATCATCAATCTAATTTCAAGTCTAAAATCAGGCCTTTCGGGTAGCAAGGGAACGAAGCTATAAAGCGGTCAAGCGCCCTCCAAAAAAGCATTCGATGCATTTCTGAAGAATGAAAAAGGGAAAGAAAGACCAGCCATAGAAAGAGAAAAGAGACAAGAAAGGTGCCATACTTTGTATGGAAAGATAGAAGTTGACTATTTGTAAAGTCAAGATCGGCGGGAACATCCACCAGAGTGAGCTCACAATGGGCATTTCAGGCCAGTTTTGAGTTTAGCAATCAGAGTTTCAGACTCGGCAAAGGCATCAACCTAGCTAGGAACTTAAGGAGCTTAAGTAGAAGAGTGAACCCCGAAAGAGTAAGGCAAGGCATAGAGCCTATTAGAGTTCGACCGAATAGCGGACTTAGCTTCAAAGCTTGAAGTGAAGGCTTTACCTTCAATCAATGCCGGAGAATTTTTGACATCGGAAGCTAATTAGCACGTAGGCAGTGCTGCGCCGTCTCTTGTACCGTTTTATAGAGAGAATTTGAGTTAAGACTAATCCAAAAAGAAAGTAACCAATCGACCAGACCTGTGGAGGCAACGAAGGGCAGGTAAGGCTTCGAAGCCAAGCAAGCAACTATTGGAAAGAAGTTGAAGCTATAACAGTTGTAGAAAGAAAAATAGGTGCCATCCATCCAGCAGCTAGGCTCGTTAGGAAAAACAGACTGATGGCGTTGGGAAGCGGGGTAGTGACACCGATTAAGCCTTTCACTCGGCTTCCTCTCTTCCTTACTCTTCTTATCTTAGTAGAATTCATTGACAAGACCAGTTTCCACCCCAGCTGGCAAAAGAAGAAAAAGAATATGAAAGGCCAAAACACACATATGAAAGTCGAAAATTGGCTCCAGGCTAGGAGAACATATTGGCTTCATCGGCTTGAATTCTTTAATTGCTGAGGAGGAATCTTCTATCAGAAAGACTCTTTCTTAAAGGAAAGAAGGGCATGGGAACACCTGTTAGAGCTCAAAATAGGCCTTTCTAGCTAGGTTATGTTCTTTGTTAGGAGTTTTTTTACTGGGACAAGATAGTACCCGTTCTGTTGTCCCTAGGTCAGGTTCTGTCCCTGAATCATCTGTTGATCCGTTGGAGTTTGGGGTTTCAGACTTTGAGGAATTGATGAGTGAAGGGCGATGCTAGTCGATTGATACTCAGATTCTAACATACCAAACTTTGATCAATCATCCATGATAGGAGAGAAATTGTCTGATTAAGAAAGAAGGGTTCCGCCTCTCGCTAATACAATATGGGGATAACCCAGACGTGACCCCTGACTCCCATCTTCTATAGTGGGAATTCAGATCCCGAATAACTAAATAGTGTCAGTGAGGATGCCTATGCCCAGTAGCTTATCTTTCAACTTCTTAACCACGTGTGGAAAGCTTAGCTTCTCCGCTTCAATTGAGCAGCTGAACTCAATGCCTTAGCCCTTTTTTCTCTATTCAAGAGATGACTTTTCCTTATCCTTAACTTAAGCGCCAGTTCTGCTTTCCATTTGTCGGTCAAGTCAGGCAAGCTTCATGCTAACTTTTGAACTCCCTGCCTCTGCCTTAAACAGATTGCCAGAAGGTTGCTAGAAGGCTAAACAACTTCCTCAAAAGGGTTCCTTTAGGCTGATCTGTAGGCATTCAAGGAAGCGGATCTAACGGCTATTGGTCGATCTAATGCACGTGGATCTCTTACCTATTGATCTGACCTTTCCTTTTCTGATCTTAGATGTCCATGAAATTGGAATTAAGAGAGGCATATGAATAGTTAATTTAATCTATCCCATGCATTCACTCCTCTACCGACCTAAGGACTGGTAATTAAAATCTTCCTAGCACTTGTAAGGTTTAACTCTTTTGAGTCGTGAACTGGGGGACAAAGACCTCGATTCGGGTATGTCTTTTATGCTTGATTTAATCCTTAATCGCCCTTGCTTGGTGAGTCCCTTCCTTTGCTTTGTGTGCTCTTTTGGTACAATCACTTCGTTATCTGAGGATAGGGAAATGGGGAAGGCTTCAGACGGCTGGTCTACTTCTTGCTCGATGAGCGTCATCAAGGCAAGGCAAAAAGGCTTTGTCCATTTACTTCTTTCAAAGAGCGGATATTGAAAGTAGCTGATCTTCTTTTTTCTTATCTTAAGGTACCCTCAAACTCTTTTTAAGGCCTTCAGTAAGCTTTTGTCTTTTCAAGCTTGTGAGCAAACCTGGCCAGTGACTTCTCAAGTTAGCAAATGCAATCCAAGAGGCAAGGCAAGCAGTTGGATTCCTAAAGGATCTAGTTTCAGTGCCAGCTATATAGTGTAAGTTATTTTGGTTCCTTCTGCCTAATGAGACAGTTGGATAAAAAAGCTAAACCCTAGAAATTGATATTAGCCCTCAAAAAGTAGTGGACAGAGAAGAAGTTGGTGGACTCAGAAAGGCTCTTTTGCTGTTAGCCACGGAATAAGAATCGCTTGTTCTCGATCTATCCATTTCTTTCATATTCATAATAGAATCAAGCTCTTTTCCATCTTTCTTTTTGTACCGTAGAAAGCACTACTTTCGACTTGAATGATGTAGCTTCTTGTAGTTTGATTCTTTTCGTATTTTAAATATCAATCTCAATCTGCTCGTCTCGATGTCATCGAGGTCACTGTCTGATGTGATCCCAGCCCATTCCAGCAGCCCCACACTTCTTCATGTTTATGGAATGAAATCAAAAGCCAAAGGAGTCCAAGATATGAAGTCTATGGTCCAAGCCAATCAAACATGCAAGCAAATGGCCCAAGGCAACAAGGAGGTCCAAGAAGAGCTCACATTGGGCTATCCTAGCCCAACCCATGTTCATCAAGGAGAATTAGGCCCACTTACCAAATTTGGCTTCAATTTGATTCAAAGAATGGAAGATATGCAAGTTGCAAAGTCAAGGGGACATGATTCCTTTATTTAAGGAAAAGTGGCATGGCTTGTAATTAATGAAGCATGGGCTCATTTCTCATTTCAATGGCTTAGAAATTTTGTAATATTTTGTAATTTCATTTTCTTGTATTTATATTTAATATTAGAGCTTTGACCATGCCTTTAGGAAGACCATATATTAAGGCATGAAAATATTGTAAAAAGGTAGTTTTTATCAATATGAAAATCTCTCTCATTTTGGTTCTTGAGTTTGTCTCTTGAATTGATTTGTTCTTCCTTTATCCAAACTTTAGCCAAAGGTTTGTGGTGGATTTCCAAGTTGGTGGCTTTGCCTTTATGCTTGGAGTATCATTTGGCTAATCTAGTAAGTATTATATGTGTTGCATGGAAAATTTATCTACTTGAACTTGTAGAACTTATAGTGTTTGCCTTTGGTTTTGTTAATCTTGATGTGGTGTGTGATTTGGTGATGAAAATCAGTAGATTGGGATGTTTGATGATGGTTGAAAGTGATGTGTTGAGTATTGGAAGTGATTAGAGCCTAATTTGCATGCTTAAGCTTTTGAATGTAATTTTAGCCAATTTGATGGATTCACATCACTGTCACTTCTAAGCTCTTGGGTTCAAAATGGATTCTCTTTATTCTTACCGAGTCAGTCACCTTGGATCTGATCCTCTATTCGATTCTTTTTTCTATGAAGGCGAGAGTTTGATTTTGTCTCAGACTAGACTGAAGTTATACATTGACTAGAGCAGCGAGTAATCGAGAAGATAAGAAGAAGGGCGGTGGGAACTCTGCTGTCCCATTGAGGTGGACAAGTTGAGGGGTGAGGATCTTCGTTAGCGGTTGTCAATCAAAAGCTGAAAGTTCTCTAAGTCATAGGAGAACAATTGGCATTAGTCAAAAAAGGAAGATCATCTATCTGTCCATCTATGAATCTAAACCTCTTGAGCAGTCCCCTTTCTTTATGTGGATATATTGACTAATAGACAGACTTAGGGTTGTACTTCTTTACCGAGGGGCAAGGGAGTGCCTTATTTTATCATATTTCTATGGTTGGTGAGAGTCATTCTCTCGTGTACTTATATTTGGTCAATGCCATTCTGTCTAGTTTTCTCTCTTGACTCATAGCATTCAGCATTCAAGTTAGTTGTAGAGTCTCTCTTTCCTTCGTGACTCTTGGATCGAAGCGAGTAGTTACCGATCGACTTGTTTTATGCCGTCATCGACATTTCTTTTTGGTTGTATAGTCTTTTCTTTTGTTGGTGGTCAGCATTCCTTCTCTTTCGTTAAGTGGTAGTGCAGTTTTTCTAGAGTGGTTTTCAACCAAGAAAGATTTGTAGCCATCGAAGGTAGGCCAAAGCTTTATGTCTGATACCTTTCTGTCTATCCTTGTTTTCCTTTTTGCGATAGAAAAGGTCAGGGCTAGAAAGAGGATTCTCAACCGTTAATAGAGGACACTCAAACCAGTATAAAAAAACCAAAGGTAGCTATCCATCCCTAGTTTGGGTTCAGTATGCCAGTACCAATTCCTGTCTTGGAGGAATAAGACTTTTTGTACATCGTACCGGACTTATTATACTAGAAGTAAAGAGAAGAATAACTCCTTTGCTGAATAGCATTCTATTAATAGTCCCACTCACCGGCGAAGCAAGAGGAAATCCGCTTTGAAGGCAGATCGTTTCTTTTAATGGGAGCAACCACTTCTAATATAATACCAGCAGGTGCCACATTTGCTTCCTTCCCAGTAACCATGAGTTCATAGTTTTCAATGGGAAATCTCATTAACTCAACCCTGATAAAGAAAGAAATTTTTCGAGTAATCAGCATACCCAAACATTACAACCTAACTCTACCATGGAATCAACCATTGCAAACACCCGTTCCTTTCCAGCCGCCTAACTTTTTCAAGCCCCATTTCTTTTCTTAGCTCCAAGCTAAGCAATGTCTAGCTTACCGAGTGAAGATTGATTCCCTCAAGCATAGGGTGAAGGGTGACCTAAGGATCTGTTTCATGGATTGGTTTACAGTCCTTAATCTCGGGATCAGGGGAAAGAAAGGCATATTAAGGATCCAATGGTTGGTGAATAGCCCTTTCTTTAGGGCAGCAACCAGAATCAAGATAGCCATATTAGTACTCCGTAGGTTGTTGCTTTACGAAGATACGGTTAGTTAATAGCATTTTCTTATACCC
Organism: Anacardium occidentale; assembly: GCA_026122585.1. Classification (NCBI taxonomy): domain Eukaryota; kingdom Viridiplantae; phylum Streptophyta; class Magnoliopsida; order Sapindales; family Anacardiaceae; genus Anacardium; species Anacardium occidentale. Next base: position 71,592 of record JAJEJH010000127.1, on the reverse strand, counting down.
TTATTATTTAAAATGATATTTCCCGTAAGCATAGAGTGAAGAGTGACCGTAGGAGATCTTTCATACAGGAGGAGGGGGCGATAAGAATGAAAGCTGTTCAAATGGAGCTTCACTAGCCTTATCTATTTCTGAACAGGTGAAGGCATTCAGATCTGGATTTCTATCTAGCAGAGAGACATGAATGGATGCTTGAAGGGGCCAGAGTGAGCCGATGGATAGAAAATCTAGTGAAGAAAGATCTTATTGGGCCCTACAATAGAATTCTCCTTAGCCATCCACTATTACTTTGAGGAATGAGACTACTGGATGGCGATATCTCCCCATTAACCTACATATGTCTCTCTCATATACTACTTTCTTTTTTTAGGAAGTTCCATGGATCGGATTTGAATAAGGTAACATTACATCCGTCAAGCTTTTTTATTTTTATTGGTTTATCCGGTACTTCTATAAAAAGAAAAAAAGCTGTATAAAACCTTTTTAAGAGGCCGACCCTTGGCTTCAATTGGAACAATCCTCTTTCAATTCCAACTAACTGAATCAAAGCACTCCCAATGCTATTCGGCAATCGCTTACCTAAGCTGCTTACTTTTCTTTGATAAAAGACAGGCATAAGAGTTAAGGTGTAAGGTCTCTTTTCTTATTCGACTTCCTTTGGGATAGAGATAGTGAATCCTTTTTCTTTGAAAAGGAAAGGACTCAGCATCCACAGCTCCGTCTCCTAACCAAGAGAGCTTGAAAAGGACATATGGCCGACGATCGAAGAAGCAAGAGGATATGGTTTTACAATGAATTCTTCATCCACTGATTTGAACTATTGCGGTTTTCCCTCCGCTAGCATCCATTGCTCAAATCGATTTTTTAGTAGCAGGAGCAGTAGGAGGGCTTTGAACGAAAGTGAATAGTGCCTCACTAGCCTTCAAGCAGGAAGCATCACATTCTTCTTATTATACGAATACAAGCTGCTTGAGAATAAGCTATTGTCGCAATTGAGTTAGAATTGGCTACAAGAGAAGGAGCTCTTAGTACAGTGGATGCATCGAATGCAAGCTGTAACTGCCTTACTTAATACTTAATCCACGAATGGAATAGTATAACGAAGGTGTACATAAGGAGTTCTTTGAATGGGCTCTTTGGCTATTGTGCTAGAATCACATGTGGTTGAGCTAGTGGGATAGATATTAACTATTCATATTCATTCCCCTTGTATAAATGGAAGGTCCTTAATCACATCATAAGCCTTTTCTCCTTCGCATCACTCATTGGCCTTGCTTAGGTTCCTCCCACTAGTCTTTTACTAACCCGTACTTTCTCTTTATTTGTAAAACAATCGATTGCTATGTTGGTACGGACCTATGTCGGTACAGACCTATGTCTGTCCTTCCAGGTAAAGAGTTTATTAGGCGCATGTCCTATTCAAAAGAATAAAGATAGAATGAGATCCGAGCACGGATTCGAAGATAAAGGAGTCGGATCCAAGTTGATTAAGTTCAGGTTTCGGATATATGTTGCTACGGAGGTAGAGGGGATCACTGAACGAGAGGGAATCTCGTCTTGCTTATATTGATTCTAATCCATATTGGTTTGGTGTCAAGTGATTGAAAGAGATGATCAGATCAAACGAATCAGTTGGATTCCACTTCTCTTGCCTGGGTTTATATCCCGATGTACTCCTACTACTCATCCCTGGTGAGAAAAACTTACATTTGCCCTTTCTGTAGAAAGGTAGATTTAAGACCAAATAAAAGAATTTGAAATAATTTCTTATATAAATATAAAGAGACTTGAAGCGAATGCCAGCTAGTCCTGTAAGCCATAAGTTAGGCTAAGCTTCACTCCTTGATCGAAGGACTGAGGGCTTGATGCCAGAGGGCTAAGGCATAGAGGCAAGTTGACTTTCAAGGTATTTTCACCCTCTCCTACTTAGCTTCCCTATAAAGCTAGTACGAATTTCCCGTGTTAAATATATTTATCCAATAATCAAGATTGGCTCCCTTTGATTGAGGTGCCTATGACTAAACAAAACCAAGGATTTTGAGATCTACGCATCAGCTCTTTCTTTTTCAATTTCACCTGCTCTAGGGTTAAATGAAAAATCCAAGGTTTGGTGGACAAATGCCTTCTTCAATCCCTCCACTCTAAACTAAGTGCCTTTCTCAAGTTCCGCCCTGAACTAGGTACAAAGAACAGAAACTGAATCTCAAAAAAGAAAGTTTGGTAGAAAATAAAGAAAGAAACTTGAAACCGTATATTCTCCGATTCACTGTATCTACTCTTGTTTCTTGGCTTCCCATAGGAGGAGAAGTCGTTTTCTCTTTCCCCCTTTAGTGCAGATCTACGCAACGAATCTTTTTGGAATGGCTCATGAAGTGGGGCCTTCAGCATCCCCCGGCTAATGCTCGAAGAATTGAAAGCCCTCAGGCTGGCAAGGAAATGAAATCGAACCAACAGCTATTAATTAATGGATCAAATCATGCTATAAAGAGGGATCTAAAGGTAGAAAGATGAGGAAGTCCATCTTAATAAGAGAGGTTAATAGCAGAGTCAATTCCTGAGATCACACCAGCGGCTAAGGAGCCCTTATATGGCTCCACGGCGTTAGCTTCACACAAACAAATAATTCGTTCTCTTACCCGTCAAAGCGATCAGAGACTTTAGGTTAAAACATAGAAAGTCTTTATTTAGAAATTGGAAATGAACTTCGGATCGATGTAAAAGAATAAACTAATAATTTGGATCTGGGAAGCTTTTAAGATAGAGGGCGACTAATCCAATTAGGGGTTTTTGCATTGCTTCAAGTCTCTTTAGAGAAATTCTTATTTCTAGGGGAAAGTCTTTTTGGGTGGAACTCTCACTTGATAAAGAAAGGTGATCTTTGAACCAGGGTTAGTGAACTCGATCTAGTGCTGGCTCGTACAAGAAAGACTTGTCCGATACCGATAGGTAGATGTAAGACTGCTCTCTATTGGCATTCAAGAGGGAGCTCATGCAATCAACGAAGAAATCCTTCGCCTTAGTAAGCGTTGCTAAGGTTATTCGGGCACTACGGTAGGACACAAATCGATCATGATGAGAATGGACTTCTTCGTAATGTAATGTAAATGTAATAGAAGAGTCACGGTCTAGTTCCTCGGGCTTTCTCCCTTCTTGACCAGATGAAGGAGATATGAATTCCATTCCGACGGGTAAGGGCTTGGCTTGACCCTGTCTTCTCTCCTGGTCGGGTCGGGGGTGAAGATTGGCAAAGTTCATCATTTAGTGGTAGGGTGTTCATGAAAAGGAAGGCCTCGCCCGAGGAGTGGCAGATTTGGATGGCTTGGATGCTGGGGAGATCTAGATAGAGTCTCGCTCATAGATAGAGTTAGAGGAAGAGTACGCGCACTATGGCTTTCGTAGTTGATTGGATCAGATAGCCCTTGGGGCACACATCAAATTCCGATCAACAATTTGGAGGGATGGCTGAGTGGCTTAAGGCATTGGTTTGCTAAATCGACATACAAGAAGATTGTATCATGGGTTCGAATCCCATTTCCTTCAGCATGGAAGTGGAACAGGTAGGTGAAATTACATGAGAGAAAGAACCTCTTGGTGGAGTCCCCCGGAGGACAAAATAGCACTACTTAGTGACTAGGAGCGGAGAGCCCGTTGCTCATAGTTTTTGTTTGACTGGCCTATCTTATTTTCTTTCTATAAGTAAGCTCCCTCTGATCGTCCAGTCCTTGGACAGCTCTTAGTTCTTGAGCATGTTGGGAGATTAGGCGGTAGTTAAAAGAGTTGCTCTAAAGCTTGACGAACAAGCGAAAAAAGCCCTAACTCTTTTAGTAAAGGGCTTTTCCCTTACTAGTCAAGTGGTAAGGTAAGACGCTATTCGATGAAGAAAACAGACTTTAGGAAAGTGGTTCAGGTAGCTCAGCTGGTTAGAGCAAAGGACTGAAAATCCTTGTGTCAGTGGTTCGAATCCACTTCTAAGCAGGCGAAGGGTCGCCATAGGTGAGATAGGCGGGAGCAAGCTTGGAAATGAAAGTGAAAGAGGAAGCCAAAAAAAAAGCCGTATAGTGCAAGAGGCAGATTTTTTGAAATTGTAAAAAAGGGGTTGATTACTTGGATTGGTTCTCGCATCCCTGTGCCTAAAAGAATGGGCAAGTTTGGTTCAAGTGTTCATTGATCGGGTGGATCTATATGCTCCGGGAGGGGGGGTGAGACGAGGTGTAGCGCAATCTGGTCAGCGCATCTGTTTTGGATACAGAGGGCCATAGGTTCGAATCCTGTCACCTTGATGTGGTATTCTCAGGGGCTGAATTGCAAAGCCCCATAGCCTATCCATAATCAGGAAGGTGAACAACATACACAAAAAAATTTCTATTTCAATCTAGTTCCAATTTGTTGACAAATCTGGTTCAATGGCTATTCCATACAATGGATCCGTCATACATGCATATGGATCTTTCTGAGTTTCCTCCTCCCTTTTTAGTAACCAAATGAACCAGAAGTAGGACCAAACTGAGAGTGAGCAGCATAAAGAAAGATGAATTTTTGAATGAGAAATAAAAGTTTCCTATATTCATAGGAAGAAATGGGATAATGGCAAATTGCTCAAGTGGATTGTTCAGCGTAATCGTAAGAAAAACTTTTCATTTCATCCTCCGCTTCTTGCTCAACTAATTCAGTCTCGGAAAGAACCTTGCCTTCGCCAGCGATTTCCGTCTTCCTGAATTGGGATAGTCAAAGTCAGTCTCTCTTTTTTTGGCAGGGAGCAGAGCTGTCAAAGAATGAAGCAAAGGAAATTCTTGTTCTAGAATTATTGTTTCTTACAATGGATCCGTGTGATGTGCATCCATATCCATGGGCAGTGGCAATTCCATTTCAAAAATTGAGAAGACCTATGATGCAAGGAATAATAGACTTATATCACAATAACGAGATTTTTTTCTTCCTCATTCTTCTTTTTGTTTTCATATTATGGATCTTGATTCATGCTTTATGGCATTTCCACTATAAAAAAATCCAATCACTCAAAAAATGAATCCTACTTTGTTTTTGGCTTTGAGTATTTTCTTAATTTTGGTAATGTGTGGCCACATCACTATCGCGTACTGTGACGCAAGAGTGAATTCTCCCGCCTTTGGCGGTTTATTACCCCCACCTGAGATTCCGACGGAAAACGATCTACCCCAAGAGGGACCTGGTGGGATTGATGACTTCCTACCTCCAGTTCTGTGACTGGCCAAGCCTTTAATACCCCATGAGGTTCGTAGGGTGCAACTTCAGCGTCGCTTAAGTGTCCATTTCATCGGTAGGCATGACGCAGCACACTTCCCCTAATTCTTGGGTATCTTAGATAAACAAATGCTGCTAGAAAAAAGGATCGAAGTAGCATTGGTGGTCGATAGGTATGATTCCTATCGTATTCTTGAAAAGATACACGAAATCAGGGGATTGCTCTTTAACCACCCTACGCAGGGAGTAGCCCTTGCCCAACGCACGTTGGATGGCTATTTGTGTCATATCAAAAGATATGGCTCTCGTCAAAGCATTCTCGATATTCAGGTCAGCGCCATTCGAAATTGGACTCTCTTACTGTAGTATTTCTAATACTAAAGAGAGTTCTAGTAGTCAAAAGCAGATACCACCCCCATGCTCCCATGGTCCGCTTACCTAGGAATAGAAAGGAAAGACCGGGGGCCAGAGCAAGTAGGGGTATAGAGCCGTAAGCGCGGTGGGGGGTGACAGAGGATGTGCTCGTACAATTCATAGAAGGGAATGAGTTGATTGTTGGGAACTTTCACTCCTCTATATTCGAAATATGCCTTTCTAGGAGCATTACTATCTGCAGCTCAAATGGTCTCTTATGAAGTCTCTATTAGTCTTATTCTTATTCTTATTGTGCACCTTGTGAATGCGTTTGGATTTGGGAAGGCAATCGCTCGGATGTTCCCCTAACCTAACCCGGGTATGGACTAGAGGGAACCACAACATAGGGAATGTTCGCGTCTTGTCGCAAGGCTCATTTTGAGTTGTGGATCATAGGGCAAACTTTGGGTAGAAAGCTTTTTCTGATCAAGGGCCAGGGCACAAGGGTCCTGGTATTATCCAGGTGCGAAGAACCCCGGAGGTGACTGTAATGAGCAGAAATCTCACTCATCGGCCTAAACGACGAGCAAACACTCGAACGTGAGAGCAAGGGATCACCCAACAAATGGACGAGCTCCAAAGAAGGAGGCAAGAACCATGCTTTCAAAGAAGTGGCGATTCGAATCTTATCTGAACTGTGAGAATAACTGACTAAGCCATGCCATAAGGGTCATTCTCCAAACAAAACGGGACAGGGCCAAGCCTTTAGTTTAAGTGGGTTGGGTGGCAGATCGGCCATAGGAGTACTCCAGGATATAAACCAGGGCAACAAATGTTGAGCATATGACGATACTGCCCGTTTTCATTTTATAGAAGTCCCCGGTAGAGGAAAGGGTTGTAGGTGATGGTACGTTTTGCGTCTTATCTACAGAGGGGCGCTGAAATCGTTCCTATTGGGTCGTGCGTGGCAACTTTTAGTATAGATGAATAAAGGCGAGCCGCTTTTTCGGGACCTATTCTCTTAATTGGCGGCAGAGATGAATAGGAAAGTGGGGGCCGAGCTGACTGATGAGTGCCTTTTTACCCTTTAGAAAAAGGCTCTCATGTGAAGCTAACATGGCTGGCTACATACAAGTATAGCCAAATCAAGATAAGATGAGATGGATGGTCAGAGGCCGCAGCGAGACTACCATAGGAAAGCCTGTCCCCGTTAGCTAACATAGAAAGATATTCCTGGATAGCAGTAGTCTCTATGTGAATCTCCTCCTGACCAGGCCAGGCCAAATCGGTCAATACACTGAACACAAAAGTATGCAGTTCTGCCTCCTTCTCTCATGCTGAGTCACAAGCAGTGCTTCGGAAAGCATGGACAAGCCACATGCAGGGAAACTTGCACGTGTGGTTCTGGCCGGGGACCCCGGTATACTGTACTAATATGTGTAGGTCCCTGTAATTCTAGTGAGATTGTCATGGCGCAAAAGCAGATATGGTCTGGTATTCCCTTGTTTCCTGTATTGGTTATGTTCCTCATTTCTCATATAGTAGAAACTAATCAAGCTCCATTTGATCTCCTAGAAGCGGAAGCTAAATCAGTTGCAGGCTATAATGTAGAATATGCACGGGATGCAATCCTTAATAGTCCACTGTTGGTGGAAGCCAATGTCCTGGGGTCCCGGGGACTCATTCTAACTGAAACAAGGGGTGGGTCTTTACCAACTTCAAAATATTCGATTTTAAGCTGAAAAACAGATGCACGCTAGTAGCTCGGCTTGCTTCGCTTTTGTTGCGGAGCTCGCTGCCTTTCATTTTGTTAGGAGTAGGTGCTTGCCCTTAGTTGGTTGGGCACTCTTCATTCGAAACTAATGAATGTCGGGTTGGGGGTTTTTACCTTGTTATCAAAAAGGGAGTTGGGTAAAGCAAACTCCCTCCTTAGACGAGCACAGGGCTTAGTCAAGTAGAACCAGGTTGCGTTGCTTGATGCCCCGATTGAAAACAAATCCATGGGGCCATGCTGGTATGACTGTATATGTGTTAGAAAGGTCAATCCCTCCCCTACAACACCAAAAAAAATCGGGTCGAACTTCTAACAGCCGCTCGCTTCCATAGAACAATATTGTGGCAACGTAGACCTAAGTGGTCATATTGGATCCTTGGGAACAATCACAAGTACGGCCGGCCTATATTTGAACAAGAATGTTGTGTCGTCCAGCAGAGCCTAGAAGAAGGTGACTCGTGCAGACAGCTAATTCTTTTTCAATAGAAAGGAATAGCCAAACCGACCTAGCTGGCTGGCCAATCTCAGAGATCTTATCAATCGGCAAACCGAAGCCGGACGACCACGGTCCTGACCTTACCAGCACCAGAGGTGTACTAATCAATGAACCCCCAAAACCCACTTTCTTTTCTGACAAAATCAACCAATAACCGGTCACGACATGTTGTTGATATTGATTGAGTTTGAGGGACTTTCGCCGACTGAATCCATCCATAAACCTAGAACCCGATAACCTTCGTAACCAAAGTGTCACAACTACTTCCAAAGGTAACCTTTGGATTCTTAAGTAGGGGGCAAGGAGGAGCACATAGGAATGCTGACCACTACATAAGCCACTAGTGGCTGAGAGAAAGCGAGCAACACCTTCTATAGGTTGGGCTGGGCGGAGCTTGACGAAGCAAGCCCCTATCAGAGAAAGCCATTGCGCACTAGCCTAGCTAGCTAGCATTTTTCAACTGGTTGTTATGTTAGTTGTAGCGTGCCTTCCCTCATTCTCTCACTTTGGAAAGATTTAGCAGTATTTTCTTGTGATGACCTGGTTAAGAGAGTACGATACATCGGTGTAAAAGATTGAGTAGGATTTGTGAGGTGGTTATAGTAAGGCCTGGTCAGAAAGCGTTCTTTTCTCTATCATTAGCTTGGGTAGTCCCCAAAAATGCCCGTTCCTTTGTCGTTGGGCTTACAATTCACCTTGTGAAAAATGCCTTCGGTCGAGCATTCTCCGTACATCGATCAATCTATCACTCAGCCACTATGTCATTATCTGATTTTTGGTTGTCTAATCACACTTGAAATTATGTATCTACTTATCGTATTTTTGCCCCTGCTTGGTAGTTCCGTAGTAGGTTTTTTTGGACGTTTTCTAGGATCAAAAGGAACCGCTATAATGATCACTGGTAGAGATTTGGTACTTCTAGGGATATTTTTATTGGGCTTGATCTTTCTCTTTTCTCATTTTCATTTAGCCTTGACAAAAAAGTATGGCTTTCCACTTTTCTTTATTATCCATGTGTGCTTGGTTTTTTTGATCTCGTTGTTGTTTTCTTTTTTAGGGGCTACGCTCTTTCTCTTTTCTCTTCTCTTGTAATCTTTGGTATGGTTTCGGGGGGAGGGCCAGTACTTCCTCTTTCGGCCCCTTCCGGCCCAACAAGCTCATCCACTGGAAGCGAAGACTCTCTCAATACTAGTACTAAGATAGTACTATCTGGAGATTCACGACTTTCGCATTCGCCAGCCAAAAACCCGGAACCAGGCGAGAACCTTCTTTCGCATTTTGGCACTTTAGACCAAAACCTTGCCAGGGATGGGGGGAAATGGAACTGTATCCTCGTACACACCTCCTAGAAAGCCGATTGATTGATCGGTTACCCCCTCAACTGAACTTGGGTGAATACGATCAGAGAAAATCTAAAAAAAGCAATAAACTTTCATGACTACAACAGTGCTCTAGCCAATGAGATCTTTGATATTTATGTACTTGAATGTAAAGCTAATTTACGGGATCAACTTTTCAATCGGCTTTTGCAGGCAAAAGTTGACCGTTATTTTTAGGAAGTCCCCGTTCAATGATAAAGACATAAGGAGAGAAGCGTTGGAATTTCTAGAGGAAAAGCTCGAAGGCATGAATTTTTCATATCCCTGCTCACAATATGATAAAGCTTTATTAAAAGCTACTCTAGAGCATTGGCTCCAGCATCTGCAAGAAAACGGCCATGACTCTATCTTATATACTAGATTTGTGGCGCATTTTTGTGGCATGTAAAATGCACGTTTTTAAACCAATAAAGAGAAAAATCGATGGGTACCAGAGTAGCGACAATTGCTTCAGCAAGACTTGTTTATTATAGAAGCCGAGGACCGCCTTATATATTTTAGATTTTTGGTGGCTATCGTACTGACTATGCATAGGACAACTAAGGTGAAAAGACAGGATGTATTCCGACGAAATGAACTTTTTTCTTGAAGCGGACCTACCAGGCTGACGATTCGGCCGATATTTTACGCAAAAAGTTAGGCATTGTGCTCGAAGCCTTCTTTACATACACATCTGATGGAACCATTAAGCGCGACTCAGACTTCTGGGAGGACTTGGCTCAAAGACTAGCACAGGGCATGATACCTGGAGAAACGTTTCCCGGGATGATCTCCATATGCTCATGGACAAATTATAGGATTCATGGAGCTAGCTATTTCTCAAAGCCCTTGGACATGTTTTTAAAAAAAGAGAAGATGAACTTATAGAGATTTGTTAGCGCGAGATTTGTGGTATGCGAAATGTCTTTATGCTATGTATTTACTATACCGCCTGATGATAGACAGATATGATGTTTTGAAGAAAGAGAGGGATAGAGAGAGAGATCTTTCGTCAGGTCTTGGGGGTCTTGTCATCGGAGGGGGAGTCGTGCCCCCGACGGACCTAGGGAGGGGGGTAAGCTGGAGGGGACCCCGACACGTTAGAGTAACTGATCGAGAAGGTTAGTGAGGTCCCCACTTAAGTGAAAGATCTTTAACCGTAGTGGGAGGAAGACAAGTAGGAGCAAGCAAAGCATAAGCAAAGCAAGCTCTAGTGGTGGGCTGTCTTCCTGGTCCTATTTTAGTCTTTTTCAACTACGAAATAGAAGGAATGGGACTGAGAACTCGGGCATTTAGAAGCCTAGATAGACAGCGCTTTTTCACAATTGTTCTGTTCTACCTTGAAAAAGGGATTGAATTGTCTTTTTTGCTTCATTTCATTGCGTGGGACAAGTTTGTTAATTCCATTGGTCAACCACGTCTTTGATGAGTCTTCATTCGACTCACTATCTTATTATCGATTCTTCTCTCGTTTGAACTTTTTGGTAGTACTTTATCAACCCTATAGAGGGCGGGCATAGAACAGAGCTTCAAGTAGGCATTACATCGATGCAATCCTACTTATCTTGGTCTCCAAATCACATAGATAGGGACAAAGTGACAGCAAACAGAGATGAGGAGAAGGTGTCAAGTGTAACCATTGACTGAGTTGGACTAGGAACATCAATTAGAGCTCTTGTTCCCCTCTCCAAACTAGCTACAAGAAGAAAGCTTCATCAAGATCCCCCATGGAAGAGCCATAGTGAGGGCCCAGAAAAGGCATTCGGGGTAGGCTATTGGAGAAAGATCACATTGGTACTTGTATATTTCACTTTTATGTCCTCGCTATTGGAAATGAGGAGTATCTTAGTGGAAGCCGTTACATCAGCTTCATTAATAGGCCTGATTCGTGCTAGCATATTCGTATCATCCTGGGCAACCTACTCTCCTAAGTTGCTATTGCCGCTAGCGGAGTCCCATAGGCCTACTCTATAAATCTATCCGATTGCCTACTACCCTACTGTTATGAGTTTCGTATCATCAATATGACCAGTTCATTCTAGAGGCTTGTGAGTAATCTCAGTCAATGTCTCTTATTTGCAAGCATGCAAACTTACTAAAATTGTTGGTTTGGCAGCATAGTAGGTAACGCTTAGTATCTTAGTGAGTCCTGCTTGGGGTGGAGGATGTAGACTAAACCATTCCCTTCATTAGAAGCCTTCCCCATCTATAACAGCATTCATTACCGGGAAAGGGCTCTGCCTTTTCAAAAAGGGGAGATGTGGGCTTCATATGTGAACAAGATAGGATTGAGTAGGCCTGGTGAAAGTAGTAAGAATTGCTGACAAACAGAGCTCTACTGAACTTACTTTATAAATGCAATTGCCGGATGATTTCCCATCTCCTAACAAATATCCTAAGTGAGGTGGACTTTATCCATACTGTACTGGCAGGTACAATGAGCTTCCTTAAGAATACCCATTCTTTCGGACCAAAGTATGTGATATGGTTTTTGGGTCTTTCTTGAACAAATATATTTCTATGGAAAAATAGAACGTCTTGTCGAAGTCTTTGCTAAGGATTTTCATTAAATGATTAGGCTTATTCAATAGATAAAATGTCTTATACAAAATTGTTTACAAAAGGTTAATGTGGAAAGGTTGCGTCCAATTATGGGGATTTTGTCAGTCAGATTGAATTTCCAGTGACCAATCAATCACGATAAGAATAAGAGGATGTTCTCCAAAACCACAAGGTAAGGGCATTACAACTTCGATTCGATTTTATTTAGCATAGTTGAGCTCTCCTCGTTGGTACAACAATAGATCTTTCACCAGTCGTCAATGGTACGACACTTCATTGACTATAGTTGGCCTGGCCTATTTTGCTTAGTAGTGAAAGTACCAAGCCCCTGAACCCTCTTATGGCCCCCTGGGCACGTACATGGCTAAAACAAAGAGGGCGTAGACCCGATAGGAGATTGAGACGAAATTGAGGTCAGTGCTTTTCCTGTTAGATAAGCGCTAGTTTATGCTTTCACATGTGGATGTCGAGAAGAAGCTTTTTCTGTTTTGTAAGAGAATACCGGTCTTAGGTAGCGAGGAGGAGACTGATTTGAACTGGAATCACCCGTAGGCCTTCTCTTCTGATCCTATGGTGATGTTTTCGCTTAATTTAAGTAGCCATAGTTTGTGCTAGGAAGACTTTTATTAGCAAAATTAGCAGTATACCAGATCACTTCGAAAGGTGTTTGCTTTGGTTAGTTTCCTTCAGCAGCCCGCAAAATTCTGTCAGAGGTGATTAGTCTCCTTATCGTGGCGGCGGGGTCATCACAAGCAATAAGCATCGACAACATCCTTCTCCTACACATTGGGCAGTCCATTGCTAAGGACTTGGTGCTCAACCGTGCCCATATGCTAGTGGAAACCAATCTGAGCACTCCGTGGGTTACGAGAAACCCGAAGACACTGTTCAGCCTATGTCCTCTAACGTTAGTTAGTATCTAGCACTTAAATAGACTGGCCCTGCTTTTAGGGAACTATATGTTTACCTAGCGTTAGATCTGAGTGTGGCAATGTTGAGAGGGCGAAAGTACACAAAGGAGGCATGCCAGCCAAAAGGGTATGGAGTCAGAAGTTGAACTCCTTGTTGTTGACCTGTGACAGTCTCAATGCTCTTATGGCAGGGCAGTAGCACCGAGATCTCATAGAGGCGGCTCCCTATGAAGGCATCAGTCGAGTAGCAAGCACTTTGGGAATAGGATTGATCCCACCGCGGCCAACAACGTAACTTCATGGGGCTATGAATCAATGTTTATGCTGACAAAGTAATCATTGCCTTTTTGCATGATGTATGGAGTTTGATTGATTAATGTGTTTTAAAAATCTCTAGAATGGAAGAAAATTGGAATCGCGCCCTTTAGTCGTGTACGATCATTTAGTAGCCTTCTGCTTTCGGACTTCGACGTTGTAAACTAACTCCTTGTCTTCCCGCTAGCTGCACCATCTGAATTAGCTGCACATCGAGATCAAAGGGCATTTCGGGTTAAGGGAGAAAAAATTCAAGGAATTAAAAAAATGCTGACTTTGCTACAGTGCTCTCTCTTCTCTCCCGTTTTCAAATATCCCTTGCTTCCCGCTACTGTTCTTTCTTCCTTCTCTTGCGTCTGAGTTGTCTTCCGGCGGACTGTTCTTCATCTCCGGTGATCTCCGGCCGGCCAGCCTTTGGCTGGTCTGCTCCTTTGCGTCTCTCGGTTTTGTGCTTCTCCTCCTGGAATTCTTGTTCGTTCTAGACCTGTCCTGTCCGTGGCTTTGCTTGTGGCTGGTGCTCTTCTTTGCTTTGTGTGGCTTTCAGGTTTGTTCCCTCTTCTCCTTTCTTTTTTTCTCCTCCTTGTCCTGTGGTGTCCCGTAGCTTGGTTGCTCTGGTTGGGAGTTTGTGGGTCTTCTTGGCTGGTGCGTTTTTTTTTGTTTTTGTATTTGTTTGGTTTGGTATGTGTGTTTCTTGAGTGTTTGAGTGTGTGTGTGTGGCTTTCTCTTGGTCTGGTGTGGTCTGTGGTGTCTAATTTATTTTGGCTTTATTTTCTTTGGTTAGTTGGTTGTGTGGTTGGTGTGTGTGGGCTGGTGTGTGTTTGCTTGGTGGTTTCCTTGCAGGAGTTTGGTGTTATGGCCAAAGTCGTCAATGCTTCTGATTCTTCGGATATCATGTTGCGTGATGGTGTGCCTAGTGTGCGTAATCTTAATGAGAATGAGGTGACCCATCCGAAACCTTGGAGTAAATTATTTGGGGGAATAAAAATGGGGGCTGACTTGGAGTATATTCCCCCTCCGGGTTCTTCTAAAGGGGGGAAATGTATTGTGGAGATTCCGGAGGAGGTTGCGAATGAAGGGGCAAGAAGATGGGAGTCTTGTGCTGTAGGTTTTTTTTTGGGTAGAAGACCTCCTTTTCAAGTTGTGAGAAGATTTGCTGAAAAGTTATGGGGTAATAAAGGACTTATAGAGGTGACTTCGAATGGGCAGGGTATGGTCATCCTTAGGTTCAAAGAGGCTGATGATTTGAATGAAGTCCTTGACAATGACACTTTGCATATTGGGGGTCAACCTTTCTTTATCAGAAGATGGTCACGGAACCTTACCATGGTCGCATAGGAGATTAGGACAGTTGCCGTTTGGGTTAAGATATTTGGTGTTCCTTTAGAGTTATGGAATCCGAAAGGCTTTAGCTACATCGCCAGTGGTATTGGACATCCTATTAGACTGGATTCTATTACAGAAGAAGGTTCAAGATTGGATTATGCTAGAATTTATGTAGAGATGGAACTAAATAAAGAGTTTCCTAACATGGTGGAAATCAAGCTACCAAATGGAAAAGTCATTGATTTGAAAATTGATTATGCCTGGAGACCTATCAAATGCCAAATGTGTAGTTCTTACGGCCATAGTCGTGAGGAGTGTAAGTTGGGTAGTCATGGAGTGGGGATGAAGAGAAGAACTCAAAGGGACCCCAGCTAGACGCGGAGTGAGCAAGCCCGTGTAGGCGTTAATAACCGGATGGGTGATAAAGGAAATGACGGCGGAGCTTGGAAAAGAAAAGTGAACAATAAAAAAGAGGAAACTGTGGGGAAAAACATACTTGAAATTCGTGAAAATAGATTCGAAGTGTTAAGAAGGACCAATGATGAAGAGGGGGTTTGTGATGCGGATGGTGAGATTGTTGAAGTGGGGAGGAGGTTTGATCACCTCGAGGAATCGTACCCACCTCCTGATTTGAATAAGGGGTCAAGCTTAGATCTTCACAAGGGTGAAAATAACGAAGAATTAAGGACAGGTAAGGAGAATGCCAAAGAGTCCATTGAGTGTGGAAAGGAAGGTGAAGTATTAGAGGATTCGCCCCAGGTTAGACCTTTTGGTAAGGGTATAATGGTGGATGAGATGGAGATAAGGAAAGTGGGTAGTAAGAATGACCTTAGAGGAAATAGAAAGAAGAGTGTGAAAAAGGGGGGGAACAAATCTCCTGCACTTAAGATTAATGGTTAATTTGGCTTCTTGGAATATTCGGGGCCTTAATGCCCCTTTAAAACAAAAGGAGATTAGGAAGTTTATTAGGGGTAACTCCCTTGATATTGTGGCTGTCTTGGAGACGAAGGTTAGGGAAAGTAACAGTGGGATTATTAAAGATAACATAGGTGGTGATTTGAATTGTGTTAATAATTATAATTTTTGCCATAGGGGTAGAATTTGGGTTTTGTGGAATGGTAGTAGTATAAGATTGCGTATGTTGGAGCAAAGTGATCAATTTATTCACTGTGAGATTGAGACGGTGGCTAGCGGCAATAAGTTTGTGGCTACTTTTGTGTATGGGGATAATGGGTATATTGAACGAAGAAGGCTTTGGGAGGACATTATTAGGATTTACAATAACATGGGTAATACGCCTTGGGTGATAATGGGTGATTTTAATGCTATTAGGAAAAGAGAAGAGAAAAGTGGGAGTTCGAGACAATGGACTGATCGGGATGAGGAGTTCAATGACTGTTGTAATAGGGCCCACCTTGATGAGCTTAAACATATTGGTCCTCTAATGACTTGGAGCAACATGAATGAGGGGCCTAGTAGGGTTGCTTGTAAGTTGGACAGAGTGCTGGTTGGAGAAAAGTGGCTCGATAAGTTCCCTAATTCTTTTGGTGTGGTGCTTCCTAATGGGATATCTGACCATAGCCCCCTTGTTGTTCGATGTGAGGATAATGAGTACTATAGGAAATGTCCCTTCAAGTTTTTTAATTTCTGGGCCTCAGATACTCGGTTTTTGCCTTTGGTTAAAGAGTGTTGGGATTCCATGGTGGTCGGAAACCCGATGTTCAGATTGGTTAGAAAATTAAAAATGGTGAAAAGAAAGTTGAGAGAGTTAAACTGCAAAGAATTTTGGTGCATCTCTGAGAGGGTCAAACAAGCGAAGGACAAATTGGACTTTGTTCAAAATAGACTGCTTAGATCCCCCTTGGATGAGAGATTAATCATAGAGGAAAAGGATTTGTGCAGAGAGTATCGGAGGATAAGCTGGATGGAAGAGTCCTTGCTAAAACAAAAATCGAGGATTAATTGGCTGAAAGAAGGGGACCAGAACTCGAGATATTTTTTCAAGTGCCTTAAAAGTCGACAGAATAGAAATTCCATTAGTGCTATTTTGGATGATAACGGCAACATGGTTTATGAGAAAAGTCTTATTAAAGACAAACTTGTGGGACACTTCAAAGATATCCTATCCAATGTGAATGGGGATGTGGACATGGATCAAATGCCTCAGTGGTTTAATTACAATATCTCGGATGTTGCGGCTCAAGATATGGTTAGAGAAGTTTCTGAGGATGAGATTAAGTCTACCATTTTTGCGATGAATGATAATAAGGCTCCTGGTCCTGATGGTTTTGGTGCCAAGTTCTATAAAACGGCTTGGGAGATTGTTGGTCACGATGTGGTTGACGCGATTAAATATTTCTTTGACAATGGTTCGCTCCTTCGTGAGGTCAATTGTACTATTCTTGCCTTAGTGCCTAAATGTGATAATCCCACTCGTGCTAATGACTTCAGACCTATTGCTTGTTGTAACACAATTTACAAATGCATTTCGAAAATCTTAGCCAACAGATTGAAAGTGATTCTTCCGGAGTGTGTGAATAGAGCTCAGGCGGCCTTTATTAAAGGAAGAAGGATTGGAGATAACATCTTGTTGTGCAATGAGCTTCTCAATAAATATCATAAAGATGTCGCCAACAGGAAAAAGTGTGCTATTAAAATTGACTTGATGAAAGCGTATGACATGGTCAGATGGGATTTTGTCTTAGCTTGTCTTGGGAGACTTGGCTTTCACCCTCGGTTTATCCACTGGATTAAAGAATGTATTACCTCCCCCATGTTCTCTGTTTGCATTAGTGGTGAGTTGGAGGGTTTCTTTAAGAGTTCCAGAGGGTTAAGGCAAGGGGACCCTATTTCTCCTTACCTCTTTGTGATTGCTATGGAAGCCTTCGCCAAGATTGTTGAGAAGGAGATTATGAAAGGGAAATTTGAGTACCACTGGAGGTGTAAAGAGAGTAATATTACACATCTGTGCTTTGCGGATGACCTCATTATGTTTTGTAGAGCGGACAAGCACTCCATCAAAACTTTTAAGGATGCTCTCGATATTTTTCAATATTGGTCTGGCCTGGGAGCAAATCGTGATAAAAGTAACATATTTCTCTCAGGGGTGGGTAAAGAGGAAAAAAGAGGCCTGATTAATATCCTTGGGTTCAATGAAAGGACTTTTCCCTTTAGGTACTTGGGTGTGCCGATGGTTTCCTCCAAAATTTCTGAAGCTGAATGCAAGCCTTTGATCAATAAAATTGTGAGTCGGATCTTCTCTTGGAAGAGTAGATACCTTTCTTATGCTGGTAGACTGGTGCTTGTCAAAGCTATTTTATTTAGCATTCAGGTGTTTTGGGCCACTCACTTCTTCCTTCCTAATAAGGTCCTTAAGGAGATTGATACCAAGCTGAGGAATTTTTTTTGGAGTGGGGGAGAGGCTAATTTGAACAAGGCGAAAGTTGCTTGGGAAGAGGTTTGTAAGCCATATGAAGAGGGGGGATTAGGGATTAAGGCAAGTAAGGAATGGAACAAAGCTGCTATGGCTCGTCACCTATGGACTATCATTTGTGGTGACGATTCTTCCATTTGGGCTGATTGGATAAAGAGAAACATAGTGAAGAATAGGAGTATCTGGAATATTGAAGCCTCTTGCGATAGCCCTTGGTGGTGGAGGAAACTTCTCAAGTTAAGAGACGAGATGCACAATAGGATAAGTCATATTGTGGGAACTGGGGAGGACACTTTTGTTTGGTGGGACAATTGGCACCCTCTGGGGCCTCTTGCCAAAAGGTTTGGGAACAGAATAATCTATGACTCCGGAATGGGGAAGAATGCTAAAGTCAATGAGCTCATTGAGAATGGTGAGTGGAAGTGGCCGGTGGCTAACTCTCACGATATGATGGAGGTTAAGAACACTCCCTTAAGTAAACCTAGGATAGAGCTGATAGAGTTGTTTGGAATCCTTGTGGGAATGGTAGCTTTTCCATCTCTTCGGCTTGGAATGAGTTTAGAAAGAAGAATAACTTGGTGGGTTGGGCTCACCTCATTTGGCACAAGAAGCACATCCCTAGGCATGCCATCATCCTCTGGCTTGCACTGAGGAAGAGGTTACCCACTCGTGATAAATTGCAAAGGTATGGTTTATGTTCTAATATTACTTGTGTGTTGTGTGATGTGTCTGATGAGAATATTAACCATCTTTTCTTTCAATGTGATTATAGTCGATTTATTTGGGATAATATTCTTAACCAGAGCAACTTGAGTTATAGAGGACAGCCTTGGGAAGAGTATGTTGAGGAGATCTCTCGAGAGTGGAAAGGGAAATCTCTTAGGGCCACTTTAGCAAAGATGAGTTTGGGTACAGTTGTTTATAGTATTTGGCGGGAAAGGAACAATAGAGTCTTTTCGAGAGGGGTCTTGCCTAAAGAGAGAGTTTTTATTAATGTAAAAAGAGTCATTAGGGACAAGGCGGCGGAGCTAGGTAACTTCCCTTATTCATTCCAGAATAGTTCCCTTGTGGATTCTTGGGCTCTTCCTTTGTGTACTCTTAATAACCATGATCCTTTTTAAGTGGTTGTTTTTTCTTCTCTCTTGCTTCCTGTGTCTTTTGAGGGAGAGAGTTCACTGTAGCCTTGTGAGAGATGAGTCTATTAGATTGAGAGAGGTTAGGTGTTATTCTAGAGGGGAAAAAAAGGGTTTTTGGAAAGTTCTAAGTTGGAGAGGAAATTTGTGGGGTTTTCTTTTGGTTTTGTTGATAACTCATGTGTGGGAAGGGCTTCTTTTTCTAACTTTGCTTATTTGTTTTGCAGGTTATTCACAAGAGACTAACCTTGTTTCTCTTGAGCTTTGGTTCTCCTTTAGGTATCTTGACATGTGGTTTAATTATCTTGGAGAGGAATGCACATTGTTTCAGCCAAAAGAAAGCATTATGGATGATTTTGCGAGTAAAAGGAAGATTTGGCTTGAGGACTATCTTGTTTGGTGCCGCCTTCACCCCTCCTACCTTTGCGATGTTTCACCAAGGGAGGAAACTCATTCTAACCATTTGAGGTGGCTTGTTGAAAGAATTATGTATAGTGGACAAGTTATTAGAAGGCAAGTTTGTATGATTTCCCAAGCCAATGGTCAAATTTGGTACTTTAAGCAAATTCAAAGGAATGAAGGTTGTCCTAAAAAGCTTGCCAATATGTACACTTGTGGGAACTGGTTAAGGAAAAATTGCACTCCTTTGGCTGGTATTTATACTTGGTGGAGCAATTCTTTTATTGTGTTGGTGCATGCCTTCCAACTCAAGATTCAATTTGGAGTTTTCAAGGATTTTAGGGATAATGAAGGTTGGTTCTTGAGCCATGCGTATAGTTACACGTGCGGGGATGTTTTCGCCAAAAGTTTCACCTTCCGAAAGGCCTTTTTACGCTGCTTTTTCTTTGACAGAAACTGTATTTACTGTTCACAGAAGCAGTCCGTGAACAGTAAAATCTGCATTTTTTCCAGATTCAAGGCTGATTTTTTTGGGGTTTTGGCAGCCTTTTTGTGTGTGATGCGTTGGGCACTTTTCAAATGCATTTTGGGCAATAAAAAGGGCAATGTTAAGACTCCAAAGTGGTGCATTTCAAGGCTGGAACGTATGATTTTGGTGGCTGTTTTATTGGTTGGAAATCAGTCCTGGAGCATTATCTTTATCTTACCCGGTAGGTTGAATTTAGGCAATTGTCCCTCCAATTTGCAAGCAGCCCGGATTCTCAAGTGGGGCCGCATTTGGGACTCGTCGACTATGTCTTTAGGTGAGTTTGAAGCAAGTTATTCTTATCCTTATGGGATTGATGTGTTCAAGGGCTGTTGGTTTGCTCTCGGCTCAAGCATGGTGGATGGAGCTCTTTCCTCCTTTAGGCTCCTTTGTTACTTCGCATGAGAAGATTTTATGTTCCTTGATATTTGTACAACTTTGATGTACATATTGGTTACATAGGTTTTAGGTTGTAGTTTCTTGGTTTTTGTGACTGTTTTCTGGATTGTATAAAGGTTTGGTGTAGGTGCTCTCTTTGTGTTTGGTTTTGGCCCTCTTGAGCCCTCTCTTTGTTTTGCCTAGGTAGGCTCTCAAGAGGGTAGGGGTTCTTGTATTTGTTCCTAGTTTTGCGGGCGTTCTCTTGCGCTGCGCTTAGGTTGTTAGGGCTTGCCCTTTGTGTTTGGTGTTTATAAATATACTTACTTACCAAAAAAAAAAAAAAGAAAAAGGGCATTTCGGGCAGAGAATTACAATGAATTAGAATTAATTAATAAAAGGTGAAGTTTATTAAAGAATTGAATCTGCTTCAGTCTAGTATATTAGATTATTATGTCTAAGGACTGATTTTTCTTTCGAGGTAGGGCTTTTTGCTGCTTGACTTGATCCTTTTTATTTTGATCTCCTCACTCGAGGAATGAGTTTCCGAGTTAAGTTCCTTCCGGTCCTGTCTCACTTGAAGATGTGAAGTCAGTTTCTTTTTTTCGATGCAAGTTAGCTACTCAGGGTAGATTTTGAGATAGAAAGCTTGAACTGAGTCATCGTAAGTACCTCGTTTATCCAGTTTGTTCGAGATGCTTAAATCAGTCTTGCAATTGAATCTCATTCCTAAGACTCAGACCGGTAAAGCCTTATGCTAAGACCTGATGACAGTTACCCTACATCTTGCATTCAATAGCTGCTCCTTCTGAATCCTTTTAACGTGCAAGTGGAGATCCAAACTCTTGTCAGACTGGAACACTGGCTTCATTCCCATGAGCGAGAAAGGATCCAGTGACAAAGCGAAGAGAGACTAACATTAACATGCTAACACCAATTCATCATCCCTTTGGGAATCCTCTCTCGACCTTAGGTCGCCTCGACTCATTCCTTCTCAAACACTACACCAAAAAAGTCATCCATCCCATAATCACATGACACAATCTCAAGATGGAACACAAAATTCTTTCTTTGAAAACTTCCATTTGAATGTTGCAGAACCCTCTCAAACTATTGATTAAGGATGGGACTCTAATTGGGACATGCAATGGCAATGGAAGATGACTTTGTTGCCCTTCAAGACTAAGAAGATTTGGCTTGGTTTTTCTTTATCTTCTCCCTCTGATCATGATCATGGCTTGCTCTTTGGACTTCACACTGATTTTCTCTTGGATGGAAGTAGCGGTTATTGAAAAGCATAGCGGAAGGCCAGCATAGCTTCACTCGACGGCTCCAAGCCCACCACCCGTGGCACACCGTCGACCTCATGGAGTGAGTCTATTCTATACCGCTTTGACCCAGAAATCGTGTTAGGTCCTCTCGGCTTTGAAAATGCCAATCATTGTCCCGTCAAATTCATATGATCTTATGTATCTACACGACCAAGCAATATGATTCATACATATGATGAACCAAAAAGCAAAATACGACATACGACAACTCCTTCTTTGATCGCCTAATCTTCACTGATAGCTGAACCAGGGTGAGACCTCTTTCGGTTGGGTGTTGCGGGTCAGTCGTTAATGCTTTTCCTTTGTCTGCCACAGCTCGGGGCGGGAAACCTACTCTTATCAGGGTCACCATCGGCCTATTGTTCCTCAACAAATGCCCATTGATCACCACTTGAAGCTCCAACCACTTGACTTTAAAACCGTTGTCTTTCTTTGAAGTGAGATGCTCCAATGGTAGCAACAACTTAAGCACATGAAGTCTTTCATCAAAACCCTCTTTCTATATTAATAAGTAGAAAACTCTGCTCTGTTAGAGTATAGTATGGAACCGTCATATTTGAGACTTGTTACACATTTCCAACGAGCACTAGCGCTACCCTTGATGTTGGTGACTTTGTATGTCCTCCCTTGGCTTGGTTACCCTTTTTCGGCAACTCACTAGCCTAGTCAGACTCTTGACTCTTCTTCCTTTGAACCATATTATGATGATCTTGGGGCCACGAAGAATCAAATGAATAACAATTCCTAGAAAACATTGGCGAGTACAAAATGAAGAAATACCGCCAAGAACTTCCTTCACTAAGTCTTTATCTGGCACCGCAGATGAGAAAATGGCTTTCACTTCATCAGATGCTGAAGTTGAATTGCTTTCAGTTACTGAAACGTCTGCTATTGCCAAAAAGGATGGATGTCGTCCCCAATCAGTAATCGGTTCGGCAATCTATCAAAATTTTGTCTTCGTAGATGGTAGATGGTGAGGAGACAAAAAGGGAGTGAGTGACCTCAGAAATATTGAGTTATCGCCTCATCCAGATTCTATCATTGAGTTCTCTTTGGTTTCCTTCCTTTGCATAGCAGCTTTAGGAATGTCGATAGGCTATCCTTAAGTTGCCAATCAGAGTAGATTTCAGTACTCATTGGTAAATTAGACAGATAAGATCTCTTTTCGTCCAGTAGGACTCCTTTTTACTGGGTGGGTCAGACCCCTCCCTAGTTCCTACAATGGGTTAAGGAGATCTATATTTTCATGAAAAATCAGTAGCTTCAATTTTTCCAACACTTTGAAAACTGATCGAATGTATCCTATGAAATAGATTGATCTCAAAATGAAAGGACACCCGCATCCTACTAAGACTATGACTGATCTATATCTTTGGCTGGGCATGGATTACCAATCCGAATACACAGCAGACAACCAAGTCACAAGCCTGATTAGAATATCTTTCTATAATCTCTTTCTTTGGTGACAAATGAAAAAGGGATTGACAACCTGTGTAGCTCCCTCTTATCTATCCAACAAGGAATGAATTCAAGACTAGTGCCGCTTTCCCTTCATATAATCTGATAGTTTCTTCTTACAATCTTACTGGGCTTGTCAATGATTCTTATCTTTCATCTTAAAAGAAAAAAAGCATGGGACTTCCGAAAACCTCCTTTAGTAAAAGAAGGTCATATGCTTCACAAATGGAATTCAAACAGGCAGAAGAGAGTCCAACCTCTGCTCGACCTCTTATTTAGCGAATCTGGTAAGAGCAGTGCCTTTATTGAAAGGAGAAGCCAATAAAAAGTACTCTATGGTTTGTTGCCCAACAAAAGAATTATTGAACGATTGAACTAGGTCTCCCGTGACTTGGTAGTCTAAAAGCAAGATTCGCATGAAAGGACATCAAAATATACTTATCAATCATTTTCTTTCTAGGCACAAGCCTCTACTCTAACATCCATTAGACTTTGAAGCAGCAAAAAAGAAAAGAAAGAGACTCATCAAGGCGCTATTCCACAAGACTAACATCCTAGTTTGTCGTCGAGGAAAGACGATTAGCTGATTTAGCTTCCTTTCCACTCACGTGGCAGCAACATCCGTGTCTCTTAAAGTTGATTAAGGTATCTTAAATCCTCTAGAACCAGAGAAGGCAAATCCTTAAACTAAAGAAAAGACCAAACACGAGGACTTCCTATTGATTTTTTGGGTTTAAGAAAGAGGATTTTATACGATTTTTCTGTTTGAAGCATCTGATTTTCCTGTGAAGAGTCAGCGCAGAAGGCATTTAATCGAAACGAGGAGACTCGGTTGAGTCGGCTAACCAATAAGTAAAGGAGTTTGACCCTTCATCCGGATTTCCCCCCTTTTGAGACTTTTCAACTCCACTTCAAAGTCAACTCTTTCCCTCGAGCTGAGCTAAGCGAGAAATCCAGAAGCTGGAGATTAGGCAGGAAAGAAGATGGGAGGTCTTTTGGCCAAGACTCTTGATGAAAGAAGGTATGAAACCAATTCAGCTTGGAGAAAGTAGGCAATTCAAAAGCTTGCTCGGTTCCCTAGGCTAATGCTAGAATAAGATCAGGAGACAAAAGATGTGAAACAACATAAGCAGTATTCGTATTCCATACACATCCTTCGATTCTTTGATATAAGTGATATTGTCTACATAATTTGAGCGCCATTAGATATATTTGTCTTATTTACAGCAGAAAGCTGGGCAAAAGGCCTAGCTAATGATTATTAGATTATGTAAGAGCTACTGCTTTATTCGCAGTTCCATTACTGTTTCGAGAAAAGTCTTTTTCAGTCGAAGTCAGCTAACAGTTCAATCTTATGCTGAAGCTCCTTGCTAAGTTGTGGAGTCTAAAACTACAAGGGACGAATCCACTTAAACTAACTAAAAAACTCCCAAAAAGAATGATTACTTTCTTTCATTAAATGAAAGAATGCCATTTTTCTTGTTTTCTTGTCTTGGCCCTACTTTGACTTCTTTGGTTGGGCTTCGACTACTCCCTTCTCCTCCACTCATAGCTCTTTCCTTCTCCACCTAACTAATGGAAGCAAGGGACCAAATTCTTCCCTAGAACCAGAATCGAAAGCATTCAATCTAAAACAGGTCCAACCAGGAAGCTTCCAAGCGGACTTTCAAGAAATGTCATATAGGGAAAGGAAAACTGACTCTTCGAGTTCCAACTCTTATCTCTCTCATCTTATAGTTCTCGGTAGAGCTTTCACTTAGAAGAAAGGCTGGTGCTCGCTTCCTTTCCTCTTCAGATTCCTATTCTAATTATCCAGGCTAGGATTCTCCTCTGCGATCAGACATTTTCTAGGCAAGATAAAGGCTATACTGATGACTCAAGACCAAAAGCTGAGATATATCTACGAATAGAGTTCTAGCGGCATCCCTCAATATAAGACATGGAAAATAAGAGGGGTTCCAGCCAGATAGATTTCATTCCACCACGCAGTGAGTCAAATAATTACGTGAAGTAGTAGATCCTTCGATTCAATGTGGGATCTAAGAGTCCTTTTACTTTTGTATAAGCAGGGAAGACGGTTTAGCTTCCAGACTTCTTCTTTAGAATAAAAAAGAAAGGTCTTGAAAACATTAATCTATTTCTTTCTTTCTTCCTAGTCATAGGTGACAGGCGGTCTTCCTCGCATTTACTCTACTTACTTCGCAACTTAAGAACTAGCTATCATACTAGGTGCCTGATTTAGGCATCTCGAAATGAAGAATAAAGCACTAAAAGACTATGATCTTGGAGGAGGATAGGCATTTCCTTCATAGGAAAGATAGCTATGAGATTAAGATGTGATGTTATAAGTTAAAACTCTCTTCTCATCTCCATCTCCTTAGCTACTTTCACTGATTTTATTTAAGCTTAAGCTAAGCCTTTCACCGACGACCGCTAATGCCATGCCGCATCTACGAATCGAAAAAAGTCCTAAGACTAAAAGTCCTATCCCTATTGTAGGAATCTAAAAAGATCTTATTTTTTGGGAAAAAAGAGAAGCCTTTAATAATCCCCTAGAATTCTTTTTGCCAGCGAGCTAGTGTAGTAAGCTAGCTTAGGAGCTTGGGCAAGCCGCTTATTGTAGTCCCTTTGTCTTCCATTCCTAAATATTAGCAATCAAAACGAGGTTACCGATCCAAACCCCAAACCAACTTCACTGGGTTTTGAGTTTCTTCTAGTTGGAATGATAAGTCCATCTATTCCAGTATCCTTCTCTGCGATTTAAATAGGAGTTTCCTTTCATGTCGTTTGTCATAAGGGGGTAAAAGGGTGCAGGACATGCCATTTCTTTTCGATCTCCAAGCCTTGCTATTATTATTATTATTAGCCTGATATGAATACAACTTATTTATTATCTAGGAGATCCCACATATCACTATCTACATCATCCTGAAGCTTGCCCTTGGTTAACATTCACCCTAACTTAAGCGTCCGATGGTGTGATGATTTGTCCCTGAGTAAAATGATGGCACCCGTAGCCTGATATGTAATCCTTCACACTTGAACCCCCCTGAAGGCCTTGAAGTGTTTTTAGGCTAAGGATGCACCTCCCCTAAGGTGTGACTCCTTGGTCAATCGCCTCCTATGAGCGTCATCCCGCCTTCTAATTCAACTGATGTAAATGTGCCTCATTCCCTCCAAGGCTTTCCTATTCAGCTTACTTATTAATCTCCTGATTTACCTCTCTCCGAGAGGTCTTTTCTTTAACCCATATCTGAAGTGTCTGGCAATAGCCCTCACCAAGTGTACAACAGTTCACCGAAAGCACATTCTATCTCTTGACTGACTTGGCTCCCAGTCGTTGAACAGCAACTATCGAGCTGAACAAACCCCCTATTGTAGTGCAATATCATCACACTTACCAAACTAGCATTTTGCCCAATTACCAATACCATGCTCCAGTAGTTCCTCCATGTTGCTTACAATACCAGTCGATGGTTCAACACCATATCATCTATGTAGATGAAAGAACCCACACATCAGGCCTGACAAGTTTATGCGCATACTTCGCCCAAGCTAATGAACAACTCCCTTGAGTTTCATTTTTGCCAAACACCCTTGCTTGACTGGCCTTTGTTGCTTCCTTGTGCTACTGACCACTCGCCCAACAAAGGGTTTTCTTGGATGCTAGTATACGTCGCTTACCCCCATCATCTTGATGCTCATGCTCACATCATCTCATAAACTTCACCATTTGGCATATCCATAATCCCTCCTTATGTGTGTAACCATCTTACCAGAATCGCAGGCTTTCCCATTTGCCCAAAATCCCCTTGTCCCCACAAGGTTCCCGAACTTTGCCCGAGTGCACCACCACTCAAGCTAGTTGTGAAGGTACTATAGCATTGTATCTCTAACCAACCCATTACGGCTCCATGGATCGTCAACAATGATACCTCGAAGTTGCTCTCACTCCCATGGCATTATTGAGTGAACTTCAAAAGCACCCTCTTCCCAAAATTATACTAATCATAGCGCCCATGTGCTTCACTGGACATGATACACGCCTTGACCTCAAAACCCCCACCATGGCTGTTGTTTCCCTTAAACAGTAAACAACATGGTGTCTCCCGCTACCATTTGGTACACCCACCGATATGTTTTCCAGTGCCCTAGTTGTCTTTCTCCACAAACACACGCCCCTTGATCCCCACAAGTGACTGTGCCTATTCCACACAAACTGGCAGATATCCCCAACCAGAGCCAACCAAAGCTGTTGAACTTCTACCAAAATGTAGAACAAGTCTGCCACAACAAGCCCACATGATGGCTGTCAACAACACCTTGTCCCTGATCGTGGCCCATTGTCGAGTGCCAACAAAGATGTAACCACCAGCTTTGTTACCCACTCGCTGAATCCAATCACATGTGCCCAGTTAAAATGTGCACCTCTGCACAAACTGTCCCTAAGCAACTGTATTGATTCCCAATCTAGTAGTAGCTGGGTTCTGCGGAAGTAAAGAAGATAAATCTAAGAAGGATTTCGCTCAGACAACCATTCCCTCCTGGAATGATGCCTACTCGCCGAGTAACTCCTTTTCCCCCCATAAGGAGCAATTTGGCTCTGATACCACTTGTCACGGCTGCACATAAATGCAACAGAATTTGGACAGTCTGGTGCCATGACTCCCCTAAGTCAAGTCCAGCCTTACACTATTCGAGTCTTTTTACACAGTGACCCTTCCTGAATACCATTATTCCATATCGAGGTTTGCCAACAAAGAACTACTCTCAAGGAGTCCTGCACGCTAGTGGCTAAGTGTCGCTTCATGGTGTCAAGGCACCGAGCCAAGACACTCGCCCAACGAATAGGCTCTCGTTGTCATCAAGGCTACTAGCCAAATAACTGATCCCCTATATATGTTAGGCATAGCTGTACACCCAACAATGTGCTAGCCATACTACAAGAGCCAACCATGTGATCCAACTCCCAAACCAAGCTGGCATCCCAACATGCGTCTCATATGTCCCCGTTATATAATCTCGGATAGTGTAGCACCATGTTACCCCTCATCGTGCATCTGGCAACACAGATTTCGTAAGCATAGCTGAACCCAAGCTCATGCTCATGATAGCACAACATGGCCTACGGTGGCACCACGATGTCCCCCGAGTCATAGACAAGCTCCGCACATCGACAACCCGTACAGTATAGTGGATGCATGTCTAAGCCTCTATGGCACGAATGATGCGCAACCCATACCGACACTGTCCATGATGCATCCTGCACTATGGAGACCCCGAGCTCCCTTCGGTACTCAGAATCCGCCCCAAGGTTGCCCCAGGGTGGCTCACTTAGTGCATGGCCCATGCCTGCACCGGGGGTGGTGGAGAGCAGACACCTTGATCTATATCGAAATCTGAATCCAAATACGAATTCAGAAATATCAGCACTGATTCATGCATTGATGACTCCAAATTGTTTCTCAAGTCTATCGAAGCCTTTTCAAGACAATAATGCAAGAAAAATGAGTTTACTCGACTTCAATCAAAACATTCGAAAGGAATTCTGAACCATCTCGCACAATTTCGGCCAAAGCCTTCGAATCGTGCTCGAGCTCAGCAAAAATAAAAAATGGTATATCAAGGAGCATGAATTCATCAAATGGCTTCATACGAAGCCAATGAAAGAAACGAGACTCAATTCGGATAAGAAACAAGTGAAAACGGGCTATGCGAAGTTCCCCCTGCCTGGCGTAGCTGCGCTCCAGACTTGCGTGCACGCGCGCTTGCACACTGCCTTGCTGCACACGCAAGCGTGCACTCCCGCACACTTGCGTGCCCGCCCAGCGCCCAACGCCTGCATGCCCAGCTCCCGCACGCCCAGCGCCTGGCTGCTCCGCACAGACACCTGCCTGTGCACGCACCCGCATGCGCACCATGCCATGGCACCTGGATTTTGCCCAATTTTGGATCCTTTTGCATTTTCAAGCTATTTTGCATGTTTTCACTTCCAGAACTTCTCCAAAGCAACATCCTTGGTATTTTGATTTTCAAATGACCTCCAACACGGATTCGAGTGCCAACGACTCTTCGGATCGAATTCGAATAATTAATTCGGATCGAATGCTTAAATCGAAAAATTTGAATCAAGGTCAATTCAATCAAGGGAAAATTACATGAAGATACAAACATGCAAATTATGATATTTAAAATATGTTTGTATTTAATTTATGCATTGTAATTAGATTTAGGAAACTTTTATAATTTGTATTTTTATGTTTTATTTTATTTTATTTAAATTGTATTTAACTTAACTAGGGTTAGTTTAACCAAGATTGTGTTCAAGGGCTGGTGGTTTGCTCTCGGCTCAAGCATGGTGGATGGAGCTCTTTCCTCCTTTAGGCTCCTTTGTTACTTCGCATGAGAAGATTTTATGTTCCTTGCTATTTGTACAACTTCGATGTACACATTAGTTACATAGGTTTTAGGTTGTAGTTTCTTGGTTTTTGTGACTGTTTTCTGGATTGTATAAAGGTTTGGTGTAGGTGCTCTCTTTGTGTTTGGTTTTGGCCCTCTTGAGCCCTCTCTTTGTTTTGCCTAGGTAGGCTCTCAAGAGGGTAGGGGTTCTTGTAGTTGTTCCTTGTTTTGCAGGCGTTCTCTTGCGCCGCGCTTAGGTTGTTAGGGCTTGCCCTTTGTGTTTGGTGTTTATAAATATACTTACTTACCAAAAAAAAAAAAAAACTCATTGTAAAAAGAGCTTTGGTTGAAATGAAAAATTAGAAAAGCCTTGGCTTTCTTTGATTCCATGAAGCTTGGTGGCTCATGTGAATGTTTTTATTTTCCTTTATCCAAATTTCCATTTGCAAGAAGAAATTTGGTGGTGGAAGAACCTTGGTGGTGGAATTTCCTTTATCCTTGGTTCACCCTCAAGTTGGTGGAAGATTCCTTTATGCTTGAGGTTGGTTTTTCTTGCAATATTTTCATTTATGTTTGTTGGTGATGAATTAGTGTTAGATTTGGGTGAAAAATTGCATGATTTTAGGGTTGTTTTGGTGCTGGAATTTTGAGATGTCATTTCTGAAATTTTCATCAAAAAAAATACAAGAAAATGGTTCTCAATTTAGATCACACCTATTCTCCCCCCTATAAAGAGCCTTCTAAGGTAAGGATTTTCAAGTTTGGTAGGAGGAAACATACTATATGCTTGAGCCATCACACCCCCTCCACTTTTATATATTTATGAAAGTGCCCAGCAACAGGTTCAAATTATTTCATGTTACCTTGTGCAATTTTAAGGCTTCGCGGGCTAGTTGTCATGGCAAGTTTCCTGGTGAAACGCAAACACGTAAGACCAATCCCATTCATCCTGGTCTGATCTGAATAGATCTTGTTGAATGAATTGATCTATTGTTGTATGCCTTACTTAGTGCGTTTTTCCTACTTGGACCCGCCTTTGAGTACTCCTGAGAGATATAATGGAAACTTTTTGTTATGGTGGAGAGTGGGGAGTGAAAAAACAAATGCAGTAGAGAACAACCGCATGAATCAGAATCCACTTATATTATATATTATAGTATATTAAGACAGACGACTGAGAAAGAAAGGCTCCACGTTCTCCAAGTGATTGATTTTAGCATGCTAGCCGCTGCTTCATTTCGTATAGTGATAACGCTTTCTCTTTCTTAGCGCTCCCCCCCCTCCCTTGCATAGTAAGGGGGACTCTAGTTGCTTGACTTTCTCTTCGGGGTTGATTTTCTCTGACTTGACTTAGCTTGACCTACTTGACTTAGTGGTTAGAGTCTCACTTTCATACAACAAGAGTCATTGGTTCAAATCCAATAGTAGGTAAAACCGGCCAAAACCCCTGCTTTTGCCAGCATGGCAGCAAGCACGGACTAGCAGCAAGGAGTCAACTGAATGACCAAAGCATCGGTTGCTTCCACTTCTTCAACCGTCTTGACACCTTAATATCAAGGAACCCCACCCTCTCTTTTTCTCCTCAGGTATGTAGGCTGCTTGCCCCGTCCCGAATAGACGAACAGGAACAAGCTGAAGAGAAGGCACGAGAGAGAGAGAGTGGAGTTGAGACTCACCTCCCTTTTTCCACAATTATATGAAGACCCGGGGGGCCGAAAACCCCAACGGGAACCCTTTCATCGAGCCACATTATTCTTTCACTAAGCGCTCTCTTAGACGTTTCCACTCTTGCCCCCACAAGCAAAGAGGTTTCAAGATACCAGGCGACCAAGTGAAAGTGAACAGCCCCGAGCAAATCTTCTAGAGAGTGTACCCTTTGTTTCTACTCTTTCTCTCTTCTAAGAAAAACTAATAAAAAAGAAGAAGATTTTTTTCATGGACCCTTTCCCTTGGACCTCTGACCAATGAGGTGATGACACATGCATGCGTGCATATGAACTTCTAAAAAATGGGTTCCAAACTTGGGTGGCACTATGTAACTCAATCCATTAGTCAAAGAAGTAAGGTAAGGTCTTAGACTCGCAGAAGACAAGTGAAGTGAAAAAAGTCTCTCGAGGTTTCGCCGCTTTGAAACAACAAGTTTCAAAATCTAGAAAAAATTTAGCAAGGTTTTTCTCAAAAAATTCGGAAGGTTTTGCCAGAAAGAGTTTGGGGATTAAATAGTATGGTCTTTGGAAGTTCCATGATTGGTTCAAAAACCTTATTGAAGAAGACCAGAATTTTGGAATACACATCGATTTGCAGATCCACGTGTTTGAAGTTATTCGAGTGTGTTTTGATTTATTAATTCCATAGTTCAGACAGAGATGTTGTTGAGTTTGTGGCTTGACTTACTCCAAGGTGACTCAAGTCTCGATTGAGCAGTCATTTTCATAGTCACGGGTCTTGCTTTAGCACCGTTTCACATTTGCAACTCTAAAGGGCGGTTAGTGACCTTCCAATTTTCCAATGAAACTGGGGACCAAAAGGTCGGTGAGAGATAGCAAGAAGATGCATCCATTTCTAGGCTAATTCAGTGTCTTGTGGATGCTATCTATGAAGTAGTTAGACATGCCCCTTGGGGGATTTGTTGGGTCTTTTAAAAGGACTTAATCAAAGGGCACAAACAAATGAAGGGAAAGCTTGTTGTTTTTCTGAGGTTGGGTTTTGAGATTCGAGTAGGATACACACGTCAAAGAAATCCATTGTCTAGATAGAGTGGAGTGATCTCAAAGAGTTTTCCATTTTCATATTAAAAACTTGACTTTTCAATTTCAAATTCGATTCTTTATAAAAATAAAAAAAAATAGAAATATATATATATTTCTATTTCAAAAAATCAAAAACCATATGTCTTTATCATTTGCTACCACTCAACAACAGCTGGTCTCAGCTTTGCACATTCCTAACAATTTTTTCTTTCTTTCAGCTAAAGATTGCTATCATCTGGTATGAGAGCCCAGGTTGTGCAGATATGGTAGTGATACAATCTTCTGGATCTATGGTTGCTGATATGATTATTGCATTAATGGAACCTCTAAATGTAGATGTTTGAAAGATGAGAATGCAGTTGCTTTCAAAGAACAGGATCTTTTTTTTTTTTCATTCTTGATAAAACGCAGATTTTTTTCTAATGGCTTATTCAATCAAGTGATGTTGTTTTTGTTTTGTTGTAGCAACACAAAAAAATCAAGTGTATGAAGAGCATCTATAGTTGTAGACAATAAAAAAAAGTTCTTCGAAGCTGTGCTAATGGTGGTCAAGGATAAGGTACTAGTTTCAGTGGGAGACATTGAGTCTGCATGATAAATCTGGGAGACTCCACAGAAAATGTAGTCAGTGACAATGGTAAACATGAAGTTTCTTTGGCAATGGCTTTTTCTAAGCAAGATGCAAGAGGGGACGAGCATGTCTCAACACTTAGACAAGATGGTGAAGATTTTTAAAGGCAGTAAGAGTCAAAATGATTGATCATGATCCGCGACCACGAAGTCCGCTTAAGTCGTTTGAGTCTTTGACAACCACCCTCTCCTGTGAAACTCCTCCTTTAACTATGATTGATCTGACGCTTTTCTTTAGGCAGAAGCTGAAAAGAGATTTGAATAGCAGTCTGAAAAGACTAATGCTGCGCAAAAGAATATGTTTCAAAAGAAGAATAAACACAAATGCAGAAGGACCTGAAAAACATAGAGTGTTGGTCCTGCAAGAAGAAAGGTCACTTGAGTTTGAGTTTTGAGTGCCCATAAAAGAAGGAAGGGCAAAGGGAAAAAGCTATGATGATCGGCCCATAGTTGGTGGATCGGGTCCTCGCAGCATATTTTCATCCGAAAGGAAGAATTTGGTGCAAATATGATTACAGAACTAGGTTCTTCATATATGGGCAATGGCATTTCGACTGGAATCAGAGGCCGAGGGAATGTGTAATTGCTGTTGGAAAACGGAAAGTCAGAAGCAAATGTTGATTTTACTTTTTTACCTGAAAAGAACCTACTCTCGATGAGAAGAAGAAGAGAAGAGCCTTGACTTTTTATTATATTAATACAGCGCTAGTGCGCTACTTCCAGTAGCTTGCTTCAAAGCTTTACTTTACTAATAGAGAATAGGGCTTTTCTTATAGATTAAGAGGTGAGTAAGGGGCTGCTTCTTAGCCTTCCAGGAAATGAGATTCCGACCAAGAACAAAAGCCTGAGGTAAAGCGTTGGTCGTCAGGGTAGCTCGTCGTTATTTTATAGAAGTAGGGGCAGATAGCTTGGCACCTGGAGATATAGGCGTAGCGTAAGGAAGAATTGACGAGATAAAAATTCAAGAGTATACTTTGTTAGTCGAAGTCCAGAGGTGGAGAGAGATACCTATATGCCGAGAAAGTAATATAGTAGATGAAAGAGACAAATTGGTTTCCAAGCTCGTTGATGAAATCGAATAAAAGAGAATAATCATTCCCGGTGAGAATGTTGTCGTCAACGTATAAAAGAAGGATGAGGCAACGACCATGACGTCAACGAACAAAGATGGGCACGCCTATAGTGGAACCTTTTATCAAAAATGAAGCAGTGAGAAAAGAGCTAAATTTCTTAAACCAGGCTCCCTTCTTAGCTCTTGGTGCCTACTTTAGCTTGTCGGAGGCGGTAACGTAAATCGCTTTCTTGAGCTTGCATACCAAGTTAGGATTCCTAGGAGAAGAGAAGCCTGGGGTTGGAGGAGGCTGAATAGAAACTTATTCTTGCGAATCCCCCTTCCCTTATGTTGTTGAAATGCATTCTTCATGTCAAGTCAAAATAAGGGCCACTTTTTGATTGCAGCCAATGGCTTGTTTCCTCACGGGCAATGAGACTTAGTCTTATTCTTTTTTTCCTGGGCATTTCTTTCTTCCTACATAGCATCTCTCCAACAAGAATGATTAAAGGCTTCAACAAATGATAGGTTCATGAGAAGATTGAACTGACATGAGGTAAGCTCGATTTTTTGGGGAAAACTATTCATAAGATGAGACAGGAATCCTTCAACGGGATAAGAAAAAATAGAGGATCGACGAACCTAAGAGAGGGATCCAGAATCCAAGGAAGCGATTGAAAGGGAAGCTACTGGGCTAGCCTGTTGATCTTCTGGAGTAGTCTTCCCCTAGGAGACTCAGTGTAATCACCGCTGAGAATAAACATGCTGTGTCGGGTGACTGGAACCTCTAAGGTCAGCTGAACAAGCTGACAATCAATAGAAGATGTTAGGCAAGGCTACTGGCTTGAAGAGTGAGGCTGATCCGTAACATCAACTGCAAAAGAATGAGGTTCGAGTTGATGAACAGGAGAAGGCTACAATACATCTCCGTCACCATTCTCCCCCGGGGCTGATTAATTAGGTTAAGGAAAATATGAGGTGACCTCATTACAGAGAACATTCAAGGATACATCGAGTCTCTTGGATTTCACGTCATAGCATCTTCACCCAGACTAAGCATATCTAAGAAAGACACAAGTGGTTTCCTTGGGGACAATTTTTCTCTTAATTGTGCAAGAATATGAACAAAACATGTGCATCCAAACACTCAAAAATGCCTATAGGATGGACCCAGTAAGAAATTCGTGAGGTGCTGCTGCAGCTTATTCCCTCTCTCCTCCCCCCCCCCCCCCCCCCCAAAAAAAAGGAGAGAGATGTCCTGTCCCTTCTTTATGCACATCCATATACATAGCCAGACACAAAAGTGTACAATCCGGTCCAAATCTGCAGTTCTTTAAGTTCATTCACTATAGGTTCTTTTACTTGCTCTAGTGGCTGGCAAACACCAACCGAGAGGGGAGAACGAATGGCTCAGGAATCGACTAATTTCTAGCGGACTCATGGATCTGCTGCTTGGATTATTTACAAATAAGAGGAGCCACCTTAGGAAATGACTTAACTTAAAAGACAAATGCCGCCACTGCGAGTCGAGGGAGTAACTTGTCTGGTCTTGCGGTGCACTCACTCCCATTACGAGAATGAAATGACACCCCAGCTCGACTCGAGACCAAGACTCCTTATAACTCGCACCAATAGCGGCATTGAGTGGTCAGAGATTAATTGAAAAGGCAGCCTAGCCAGCCCGCCCCTTTAGTGATTGTGATCAAGAGTACATATTGGACCTGACCCATTAATCATCATCTCATCTAGCGCGAAGCAAAAAGAAGGGGGACCCTTCCTTCCCAACCCAGCCACCCCCTTGCCCCCCTCTCCCCCCGCGCCTACCTACTCGTGCTCGTAGCTTGATCGAAGGTCAAGATTGTGGTCCAACGAAAAAATAGAAGTCATCCATATCAAGTCATACGTGAATTACTCGGTAGTGCTTCGCCACTACTGTAGCTGGCGGAAATAGCTTAATGGTAGAGCATAGCCTTGCCAAGGTTGAGGTTGAGGATTCAAGTCCCTCCTTCCACTCCTAGCTTCGTCATTTAGTGGTAACAAGTGGAGTGCATAAGCCTTTTTAGAGATAGGAAAAGCAGATTGAGATTACTAATGACGGATGAAGGTTGAGGATAGAACATGTTCAGTGCCTCGCCCTTGTCTCCTTCACCGGAGACTACAAATGATAGGAATCCTATCGATAAAGAAGAGGCATAGGCATCGCCTCTAGATCCAATCCGTCTTCCCTGGCCTCCCCAACACACTGAAGATACGAAATCAACCTCCCGCCATAGAGAAGAGATCTAAAGTCTGGGTCTCTCGATCACCCTTCCCTTTCACTTGAACTGGTCGAGAGAGATGAACCCACACCACATTTTATAACCTTCGAACTGAAACCCCCAACTATAGATGGAATTCCAGAACCTAAACAACTCAGTTGAGAGCTTCATGACGGGTTCAAGGGAAGGTCCACCAATAATTGATAGGCCATTCCCCCCCATCTGTCTCTTGATCCCTCATTCCACTAATCCGTTGTTACTGATTCATTCAAGGCATAGACTCCGCACTTTTTTGTCTTATTAGTGCAGGCAGTTGAACTTCAGACTCGAGTTGGGAAAGAAAATAGGGCTAGGCCCAGGAGAGGAGGGCTCAGGGATTGGGGAAGACGGGTGGATTATAGAGCTAGGGGCGGATTGAAGGTTTGTCCATTGGGATTGGGCATGGACGAGCCTTGACTGGGCCAGCATTGATGAAAAAATGACAAAATCAAAACATCTCCCATTGCTTCATTAAATAGTGTAGGATGAAAGATCAGGTCCAGGATTCAAGTCAAATCGACCTTCCCTCTCATCTCAGGTGAGGTAAGGAATTCAATTAAATGTTCGTTGTTCAATATCTCGACTGCTCAAGAAGTGGGACTAGCTGCTCCTTCGATCGAGAGTCGATTCTAGGGTAAGGGCGGAGCCTCACCTTGCAGTAGGAAGGTGTTCGTTGTGGGTTCAAACTGGACTGAAGGGAGGTGGAATTCAATACTCCGATCTTACTGGGGATTTATCATAGGCTAAAGCTTTCGAATCAAGGCATGGGCATCTGTAACTAAGAAGGAGCAGTAGATCATCGATTGAAGAGCCAAGTCAGTAAACTAAACTTCTATTGGGACTGATATTGATTATTGATTCGATTAGAGGGACTCCTAGCAGCAAACTTGTATGAAGGGGCCCCGCAGGAGATGTAGGAGCCGCCAGCCAGATCGACCAATAAATGACAGGCTAGAGGGATGGTCTCATTCTACTAATCAAATATCCCTGGCCCTACCTAACATAGAGATGTCCCAAGATTAGTTAATCGAAAAGCTCAAGCAGTAGTAGGACATTCCATCAAAATCTTTCTGATCCGCTAGCTGGTGGTCCTCTCAAATCCCATTTTTTCATCGATAGGTAGGGTGAAATTCTAAGGTTCCTTATTCCGGTTGTAAAGCAAAAGAAGAGGGAGAATGGGCACAGCCCCATCAACAGCCCACGTTTTCGACCCGATTGAAAATGAAACAAGAATTTGTGTTCACTATCTATAGAGTGGAGTGACTCTCCTTAATCTCCCTTGCCTTCCTTTTTTTTTTTCCTTTCTCGCCGGTAGGAGAATCTATTTCTTTTCTTGTATTGTTTATTATGATTGATCTATAGTTCAAGGGCACTCTTCCTAATCCAAGTTTGAGATGAAATAAGACCCAGACATAGAGTCCCGTCGGCTGAGAAGGGATTTTTTCTATTGATTTTTGACTTCCTTCTGGCCTTACCTTTAAATAAGGGGTTCTTCTCTTCCAGATGGAGTAGTGCATCTCTGTCTTGAAAGCCCGCCCTACAGATAGGAACTCCTATCTCTATTGCCTATCCAACCCGAAGACTTATTCGTGGTAGAGTGCTTCAAATAGGATTCGATCCCATCTCAGCAGTTAAACTTCTTCCTGACCCAGCTTACCTGCCTCAGAAGCTGGATTGCCTTTCTAGATGAGGCTACCCGAGGAATCGAAAAGTTTGAAGTGGGATGTGGAATGTGATTGATGATGGGCGGTGGTTATGGTTATGGTTATGGTTATGCCTACCAATGCATAAAGGTTTTGATTCGAGTGAAAGCCCGAACGGGGGAGGCAAGAACATCTTGATCGAAAGCTCCACTGTTCTGAATAGTGAGAAAGAGTTTTCAAAATTCTATCAAATCGATCGAGAATCTCATCATCTGTTAGGTGGGCCAATCGACTGACCGAGTTGGTGTCCATGTCACAGAACCTTTCTTTTAGCCAAGAATCGCATTATTGATCGAATCAGGGCAATTCATTGGCAAATGCAAAATATACCGTTTTAACACTCAGAAAAAAAAAACCTAAAAAAGAAGACTAAGACAAGGGTCTCTCCATCTCTAGGAAGATTGTGTCTAGGATCTGATAATCTAAGCCTTGCTTCTTTGGTCAGCTCATATTAGCCTATGCTTTATTACAGGTAGTCATTCCATTCCCCCCATTCCTTTAGTCTTTTTGATGCTTAAGTCGCGGTCATGTCTCATCTCCCCCCAGTATAGTAACTGGTTC
Organism: Anacardium occidentale; assembly: GCA_026122585.1. NCBI lineage: Eukaryota > Viridiplantae > Streptophyta > Magnoliopsida > Sapindales > Anacardiaceae > Anacardium > Anacardium occidentale. The sequence continues at coordinate 33,236 of JAJEJH010000127.1, read as the reverse complement.
CAATTTTCCTCCTCATTTCATGAGTTCCAGGCTCAAGTGCCTACTCACCCATCTTCATTTTAAAGGCAAACATTTCTATTGAGTGACTGTAACTGCTATGGTTTACAGTCAATAGTTCTTAACCAACCCTTTCTTTTAGAGCTTTAAGAGAGAATAGGGAGTCGGGGGGGACCTTCACTTCATTAGAAATTGGACCCTCTTTTGCAGAGCCATGACAAAGTCACCGGCGACGGGTTAGTACAGTTTTCCTGCTGCTGATTTGGCCCTACACTGATTCAGGAGCTTCTTCTTTAGTCTAGGATTCTAAATAATAAGAAAAGAAAAAGAAGCGGCTGGGCGAGAACAAGAAGTGGTCGTCGTCCGGCGGTCGATAGCTCTACTAAGCGAAGAACCGCTCGCTGCCTTTTTTTCACGAATAACATGTGCGAGTAGCCTAGGAGAAGAGAAGCAAGCTACCTTTGCCTACCTCCCTGTTCTTACCATCCAAAACAGTCAATATGGAGTATAGCCAAGTGGTAAGGCATCGGTTTTAGTACCGGCTTGCAAAGGTTTGAATCCTTTTACTCCAGATTATGAACACCCGATCGGATCTGTCAATAACGAGTTGACGACTACAAGGGAAGCGACTGACTACAGTCCTTGAGCCCAACTTGTAGCAAGTTTGACTTTGCTAAGAGAAGAGAGAGAAGGGAAAGACATATGGCAGAAAGCAATCCCTTCCAACCAACCCGCAGAGTTGAACACAACACGGACTTCGGCCAGGTTCTTCTATCAACCCTTGCTTAACTCCTTATTTCGTAAACTGGTCACTGGTTGATCTGATCAGAACCTGGACACGTGAGAGTCCAACCCGGGAGGAATTCATGGTTCCCTAGCGCTTCATGGGACAGGCGTTCGTAGTCCCCCTCCCTCTTATCTAACCTTACCTTGCTCGCCCAGGCTTGCTGGCACAATAAGAGAATGAGGGAGCTAATCTGCTTGCTTGTGCAGGCGAGGACTGCTCGACTAGGGCACGCCAAAGGAGCAAACACTAACTTGATTCTTTGCTCTTCAATAGCCCTAATAATAATAAGTCACTCGAAGCTCTGCCCTTTGCTTTGCCCCGTGCTGTCTTCCTCCAGTTGCCCCCACCCAATAGGCTGAAAAAGGTTGCAATCAATTGCCCTTCCCGTTCTCATCAAACAAAAGACTACCATACACGCCTTTTGCCGGCAAACTACCCTCGCCTACCTCATCTATAGGCATTTCTATCCGCCCGTGCGCAAAATTAGATCGACTACTCTACTACCATCATGCCGAAGGTTTTTTCTTCAATAGGGATGAATAATGAATAGCTTCTTCATAATCTTAGAGGCCCTGCAGCCGCACCGCATCATTCAATTGCACTGTCATAAAAAAAGGGAAGGAAAGATTTTAGTGGTTAATCGCCTGAACCTGCCTTTCTTTCTTTGCTAGGAGGGGTGGCCCCATCACTAATCAATCTCTCAATGACAGCCTCATTCTAGAGGAAATTACTTCGGTAGATCCAATTGATTAGGTCGTACTGTCCGTCGATACCCACCTGCTTCGAGTGCACCATTCTTGGAAAAGGAGTAACGAGTTGTCATATTTCTGTCCTTTTTGATTTTAAGGAAACAAGGGCTCTTATCCTACTTATTTGTTTGTTTGACGAGTGCTCAAGATTGGAATGGAAGTATGGGAATCAGACAACCTATTATTCTCTTAGGCACCTTTCCATGCTTATCTGTTATAGAGCGAGTGTCTAAAGAAGACCCTTGTTGTTATGTACGGGTAATGAGTTCCCTTTCTTTCTTTGTGCACTTAGGAAAGAGCACAGCTAACATGAGAGCTACAAATCTTCAATGGGTTTGTAAGTCATATTTCGTTATTCAATAGCTTCATCCAAATACATTAGGTTCAGTGTCCCGAAGTGTACATAGGGATTCTCAACTCTTTGAGTGCAAGAGATAGATTATTTTCCTTTATAGCAATAACACGAATCCTAAGCTATGGCATGCCAAGGAATGGCATGGATGGATCTTAATAGGTGATAGGGGGATTGGTTGGCTTGGACCTCTCCACATTAGTACTTAATGCAAGACTTTGATTGCGGGCTAGGATAACTCCCTTTTAACCATTGGAAGTGCTTCTGCCTTTGCCGGGGATTGACCATTTGGGGTGCTAATAAGGTAAGCAACCCATACAATTTTAGTTGGAGTGGAAGTTTCTTTTCGAAAGTGTTTTTGAATTGGAGGATTCATCTGTAGCAGTAGTCCCAGTAGTTGAATTCATACCAGTTGGCAAAAGCTAGCTAGCAGCAGTACTTTTTTTTTTTTTTTTGGTAATGCCAGCAGCAGTACTTATTCAATTCAAACTAGTCTCCGTGCCCCTCTTTCTGGTAACATGTATAACTCTAACTAGTGTGATTGATTGTGCTTATTGCTTATCCCTCTTTCTTTCCTTGGGCATCGAGCTAGTAGCAATCCGATTACAATACATCACACAAGGGTGAAAGACTAAGATCATAGAAGTCAAGATGTTGTGGTGTCCTAAAGAAAAAGAACTGGCTTATGATTCTCACTTCCCCCCAGATCTTTAGGTACGTAATGTGTTGTGCTAACTTCCTTCTTTATGAGCTCATTGAAACTAAAAGCAGAGTTAGAGGGTGTAGAATGCCTAAAGCTATTGATGATAGCGGAATGGAGAATAGTGTTACAGCTACCTTACAGCTTATGCTACCTTCTTAGAAAACCGCAAAAGGCTGACTTCCCAGAGACATAGTTAAACCAGCTTCCGCTTTCCCTACGGGTACTTCAAAAAGGCTACCTTCCCCTACTTATTGTCAATCCTTCTTCTTTGCCTCTCATCTGGAGCCCTAGTTGATCCGAATTCTCCTATTAGTATAGGATTGTTAATGACTTGACTTAATGGTTATAGTGTAAAGGTAGTTCTAGATTCTTTTTTTTGGGGGCCTACTTTTTGATCCGTATTGTCAGGTGATATAGGACTCCACTCCCTCTTTTTCTTCTTTTTTCATATCCGAATCTCTCGTAAACCTAAAGGGGATGGGAACTTCGACTATGAGGAGTTGTCGGCTTAACCGACGTCCTATCCCCCCTACTGATTTTGTAAAAGCACACAAGAAAGACGGATTGTTGTCTTCCAGTCCACCAAGAATCTCATATTTACTGTAATCAAGTTAGACTAGTTGGTTGGTATAGGACTCGCACTAGACAGGTTGCTATTGTTTCCTACCTTAGGTTATGGGCGAGTCCGCACGATCTTTACCGTCGGCCAGTCCTAGATTTCTCTACTTGAGTCACGACTGACCCAATTTCCTGATCTTTGTGGTAGTGGGGGTAGAACTCGGAAGGACACAACCTCGGCCAGCCTTCCCTTGACCGCCTTCCCTCACTAGATAGGGTGGGATTGGATCTCCTATCTGATAAGACGGGTTGGCCAGAAGGAAGAGAAGCAAGTGAAAGAAATCAAGGTTGAGAAATCCCTCCATCCGATCCCTATCTTTTATGCCGATCTCAGCAAGCAATACCGGAAATTGATGAACCATACTAGATGATCGAACCGGCCCTCATCAAGAATCAGAGCCAATTGTGAAAACCAGAGTCAAGGAATAGGAGTTGAGTGAAGAAGCTCAGTCAAAGGGGCACAAAAGAAGAAGTGTAAGACGACGGGCTTTCTATCTCTTAGTCGTCAGGATATGGGCAATATACCTTTGCTGAAACTGGAATGAAAATCAATCCAATCAGTTTTGTTCAGTGGGCAAAGTCATAAAGCGTGAGTAAGATATTCAAAGGAGGTCCTCGATTAGTTCATTTCACTTTCGTATCATATCAATTCATTCCGTTCCGAGCTATGGTTCATTCCCGGTTCAAGAAAGCCGAAGGAATGAAATGAATAACTTATCTAAGCGGATCCACCCAATAGGAAGATCGGAGATAGAGGAAAGATCTATCACAAAAGAAGCGGGCTAGCTCACAGAAGATAGTTTACTCTAGAACCAGTTTCGGAAAGGAAAATCAATCCATCCATTCATGCTACGGTTGTCCTACAAACTAAGCATGTATGGAAACCAAGAACTGAACTAAATATTGAACCAATAGAAAGTCAAGATCGTGGGTCACGTAGGAATAAGTACTCAAGGGGCAAGGGCTGGTGCATAGGGGCGGGTTGGCTCTTCATGAGGGGAAGGCTACATCACTCTGTCTCGAAGGCAGGTTAAGTTAAGTCTCAAGTCAGGGTAGTGCATTAAGGAGCTGCAACTATCTTATCAGCTAGAGCGGCATTAGACATTGGAAGGGTGCTTAATTCCGAGAGCGATTTCCCGCTTTCAGAGCGGGAGAGGGAAAGCAAGATAATCGATCGGCTACAGGAGTTGCAGAGGCTCTCGAACTTTCTGTGATCACTATACGGTGATTGTGAAATTGGGATCTTGAGGGTTTACAACTCCTTAGAACTCTCCTTAAGTGGAAGGCAGGGGAGATAAAAATGGAATATATAACTCTTCATACTCTTCCATTATGTGCTTCCCCCTTCAAGAGCTAAGCTACTAGACTAAAATAGTTTATAGCTTCTCGTATGGGACATATCTAGTCTTTCCCGAATAGATTACTTCATTCTGACTTTTTTTTTTTCATAACAGGCAATCAATACGAAAGAAAAGGCTCTCTCATCTGCCTGAAGATGAAAGCAAGGAATCCTAGACTTCTGAGACGATAGGAGCGAGGCTGAGCATTATAAGGCGGTTAAGGCAATCAGTCAATCTCTTTCTGAAATAGATCTCCCTTCGTCCGGCTTAGCTCATGGAATAGTACCTCTTCCGCTATAGTAGCTACTCTGGAGTGAAAGAAATGTTTTACCTACTACCCTTTGGCCTTGCTTAGTCAAACCCTATTTCTGAGCCTTCCCCTCCTCCTTTTGAGTCATCTTGATGAGAAGATAGAGACCGACTTCATCGATTTTCAATGTCCATGTCGAATGCAACTTGCTTGCTGAAGTGGAGGTGTTTTCACTGGGGCGGACCATTCTTGTAAGAACGAGGGCTGATCCAATCCGATGTCTCTCTTGAACCAGCCAACTCTCTAGGGAAGACGACTAGCTAGATGGTCTTTGAGTTAGAATTCGAACTTGTTGACGCGGAGAGCCATCAAAGGACAGTGGCTGATTTGTAAGCTGAGAAACCCGCGAAAGAGGATGGGATAGCGTAAGAACCCTTTCCTTCCATCTTTTGGTTGGCTACCTGATGTGATCCCAGCCCATTCCAGCAGCCCCACACTTCTTCATGTTTATGGAATGAAATCAAAAGCCAAAGGAGTCCAAGATATGAAGTCTATGGTCCAAGCCAATCAAACATGCAAGCAAATGGCCCAAGGCAACAAAGAGGTCCAAGAAGAGCTTACATTGGGCTATCCTAGCCCAACCCATGTTCATCAAGGAGAATTAGGCCCACTTACCAAATTTGGCTTCAATTTGATTCAAAGAATGGAAGATATGCAAGTTGCAAAGTCAAGGGGACATGATTCCTTTATTTAAGGAAAAGTGGCATGGCTTGTAATTAATGAAGCATGGGCTCATTTCTCATTTCAGTGGCTTAGAAATTTTGTAATTTCATTTTGTTTTATTTATATTTAATATTAGGGTTTTGACCATGCCTTTAGGAAGACCATATATAAAGGCATGAAAATATTGTAAAAACTAGTTTTTATCAATATGAAAATCTCTCTCATTTTGGTTCTTGAGTTTGTCTCTTGAATTGATTTGTTCTTCCTTTTGTCCAAACTTTAGCCAAAGGTTTGGTGGTGGATTTCCAAGTTGGTGGCTTTGCCTTTATGCTTGGAGTATCATTTGGCTAATCTAGTAAGTATTATATGTGTTGCATGGAAAATTTATCTACTTGAATGTGTAGAACTTATAGTGCTTGCCTTTGGTTTTGTTAATCTTGATGTGGTGTTGATTTGGTGATGAAAATCAGTAGATTGGGATGTTTGATGATGGTTGGAAGTGATGTGTTGAGTATTGGAAGCGATTAGAGCCTAATTTGCATGCTTAAGCTTTTGAATGTAATTTTAGCCAATTTGATGGATTCACATCACTACCTAAGCAGTGATCCCTTCTTCCAAGCTGATTGCCCTCTGTAGAATGTAGAATGTCCACTGGAAAGAAGAAGCAATCTCCTTCAATACTTTCACATTGTCAATCCTTTAATCTTAATCTTTCTCAGAAGAGCCAGCGGCAACTCTGTTTGCTTGTATTCTCTGTCGCACGAGAAGTAGGTAGTTAATGAGCGTGTGATCTCGTTATCTACGTAAATGAATGAGACTGACGGCAGACTACTGTAACTACTTAATTGTCATTATAACATAACATCACTATAGACCTTCAACAAGTAGGAATCTAACCTATACAATATCGCCCTTTTGAAAAGCCGAAATCACCGTACTGTCATCATTCGCAAAAGGTAGCATCATGATATCTTCTTTGACGATGTGGGTTTTTTATTATTTATTAGACCGGGAGGTGTAGCTAGAATTGTTGGCTCAGCCAATGCCGGGGAGGTGGAGCTAGAACTTTTGGAATGAAATCCTGATGAATTGAATGAAGGAAGCTGATAGGTCTGACTTTGCCGAAGGTCACCACCGGCTTTTTTCAGTCTTTAAGTGGTTAGAGAAAAAAATCCCTAAAATTCAAATAAGTGAATGACAAGCATGTGGAAATCTTATGATGGTCAAATCTGAAGAGTCAGACCCAACACACCCACATGTATAGTAAAAGCGTTATCAGCAACACGGCTTAACAGTCAAGAATCCATTCTTGTAAATGATACCATTGGCTTCATTCAAGAACTGTTCCCATCGGAATTGTTCCAAAAAAATCATATCCCTAGGACTTTTGTTTCAAGAATCTGATCGCAGCAATGTGAAAGAGGAAGCAGAGCAAGGACCTAGTTAAGCACACTTTCCTTGAATTGCGTAGAAATAAAAAAAGAGTAAAGCAAGGGTAAACATAGTTGAGAGAAAGGGCCCAAGCCCGATGAAGAGATCTTTTGTGTAGGTGAGCTCGTTCACCTCGCCTGGAGAGGAAGGGATCTATTGCATCCAATCGCTTAGAGATCATCAAACCGTGGATTTTAAGCCTTTTCTTCAATGGTTAAGTTTGAACTCACTTCTCATTCCGAAATTAGAAAAAGAAATGATGATCGGAGCATTCCTCTTCTTTAAGTTAAGCTGGCGAATCAACAAAGCTAATGACGAACTGCGCTATTGGGCTCTCCTACCATGTGAAAACTGGCCCTTTGCATGGTTTTTCGAGCCGATTGCCTTGCCTTGATTAGTGGATATTCACTTTTTGGAGTTGAAAACGAATAACAGAAAGTTGAGGTAGTTGGGAATTCCTTTTCTTTTTTCGACATGCCGCTTCCACGAAGACTTTGAGCTATGGATAGGCATCGAAAGACAGCCAGCCCGTACCATTAGTTCATACTTTTGTTGGGGAACTTCCAGCTATAGCTATTAAGGAGAATATGAAGCTTTCTTCAACAATTACAAAGAAGAGGCCGATATTTGAATAGACAGAACGTCCCATCCTCATGAAGCACAGTTGGAATCATCACCGTGAGTCCTGCCTATTGCCACAAGCCTATCCTATTACCATTATAGGACTAATCACACCAATTAGATCACCCGAAGATAGCACCCAGCCCTTCCTCTAAGAAAGAAAAAGCAGCACCCCGAAGCAAAGCAAGGGACGAACCCAGAAGGAGTGATCACATTCGTTCTTCGTCATCCCCTATCCCAGTTCTCAACCATTGAAGAAAAGTGGGCAATCTTTCGAAGAATGAGCTAACTCAGTAGTGGGGTCATGATCATCTACAAGTAGAATGAGCTCCATATTGCTCTGTCTTTTTCCTATGAAGTTGGAACCTTTTCCTTGCTCATTGAGCATTAGTCCGGGAACAAAGAGCTTGATTATTGATCCAAGTTATCCTATCCATTTCATCCTTTTATATGCAATAAGTCATGCTTTCACCTATACCCCCAAAGATGACGGAGGACCCTCTATCTATCAATGCCATTATGAAGATGAAGATTGGACACACTGAACCAACCGACAAGCAATGACCTCTTTCTTTCTCGCACTTTCCTGCAAATACCTACATCACCTTTCTGCTCTATGAGGCTAATGGCAATAGTGAGCTCGGCTGTTCCCACTGCCTAACTAGGCACAACGGGTATAAGGAACGAATGCTACTAAACAACTTGAACTAGGCTACCACTGAACAGCTCCTACCTTATATTTAAGACAGATGAAATAGCTATAGATCTAAACGTAAGTACTCCTCTCGAGGCGCAGTTGAAGCTGATAGTTTAGTCTACATTCCGGCATCCATAACCTCACGAATCATTACTTATTCTTGTTCTTGTTATCACCTAGCAACCCCTGGTATCAGACTCACTAGAGCCGCTTAGCTTACCTTCTTCATACAATGCTTCCCGCGAAGTAGTGAAGGGAGAAGAATAGTCACTACAACTTATTTGCTTTCCTGTTTTCCTTCATCCGTTCTGTCAGCAGTACGCTTCTCCTCAACCTTCGGCTTACCAAACTGTCGTTATCTTTTATCTTGTCTTATGAGTTGTGACTTCACTGGCTAGCCCTTAGTCACTTGAATGATTATTATCATAGATAATCTAAGGATTGTCGTCTTTCATTAAATGTGAACTGGGGTTTAACCTGGGCTGAAAGCTTCCATGTCATCTTTATCAGATGAAAGAGATGAAAAGCCCCAAAAACAAAGGAAATGGCATATTATTGTGAGTGGGTTGCTTTTAGGCCGAAGCGATGGTAATATTGGTAATCGTTGAGTTCTATTAATTCGAAGTACAACTTGGAACTGGCTGCTTTCTACTTGGAACTAGCTGCCTTCTTTCTCTCTGCGTTCAAGGTCTATCTCTCAACTCATTCTTGCCGAGCAGCTGGAAAACTGAATAAGGTGCATAGCTATAAGGAAGGAGGCAATTAATAGAAAGAGGAAGTCTCCTTCCGAAGGTCAAATCCATTGGACACAGAATCCTCATCATCAAATTCACGTTCTTTTGGTATAATTTGGGGGGCTTGCTTCCTTTGTGAGAAAGACAAGAGGGAATGTGCATGATTGAATGACCATGACTTTTCGTTACTCACAGCCAGCCTTTTCTTTTTCTACCTGCCACATCTCTCTTCGATAGTGCGGGTTGGGGGTAGAACCCATATAGATTCGCAATCATGGACTCAGCATAATCATTAGTTTATGCTGGAACGCCGTGGACGATTACTCACAAGCTCGACCTCAGTCAAGCAAAAGAGTGAAAGCGGCTGCCCCTCCCTACTGTCAAGCAAAAGAAAAGAGCCAAAGCTACTTCCCCTCCCCCCTTCACAAGGTTGGCCTACTCATGGATTTTGTTCAAGTGTCGTTGCTATTTTTTAATTTGTCGAATCCCCTCTGAAAATCAATTGAATTCAAAAGGTAGATGAAATTTTTTCATTTTTTGGTCTATTTTATTAGTGATTCTCAAAAGACGGGGAGAGATAGGAAATTGACTTTTTGAGATGAGATGGCACTCAGCCCTAAAAAGGAGTGAGGTCTCAAAGGTCTTTTTTCAATTTGATTTGTTATAACTTATGTCCCACTCGGTCGAAAATGCTCCATCTGGATTCTTTCTTTTTGAATGTGTCGAAAAGGGTGAGCTCTCTCAATCGCTTGAGCTGGTCGCTTCTTTATCTTTAAGTTAAGCCCTTGCCGCTCACATCTTTCCCTTCAAGTCTCTCATCTGTCTATAGGGGAGAACCAGTGAAGTGTATAAGATGCAAATACTCTTTAGTTAGAGTATACCCTTGTTAAGGAAAGCATTCATCGTACTGGAAGAGCTAGGGTAGCACCTGACTTAGTGCCATTAGCCTGGAGTATTGGACTCTTAAAGTATGCCCCAATATAGTAGAAAACTCATAGAAGAAGCATGGCAGCACCATCCCCGACTACATTTCTTTTTTCTTTCGTTTCCAAATAAACATTTTTTTTTAAACATTTCTGGTCACATTTTGACCTGACCGCTCGAGTTCTTTGGAGTCTATGGCAGCCTGTATTGGGTGAGGTCTAAGGTCAAGGTATGGATGGTAAGGTATAGTAAGTTTCTTCTTCATCTTTTGCTTGTCATTGGATTTGAACCCGCAGGCGATGCCTTCTTGCTTGTGTAGTTGGCCTTGCCTTGCCTGCCTGCAGCTCTACTTCCCTTTCGAATGGATTGGATCTGCTGCCCCTCCAATAGAAGCTGAAGATGCGGGCTTAGAGCTTTCACCCCGCTTTCCCTACTTCAATGGAAAGGGGGGGAATTGCCCATCTAATAGCCATTTCTTCAATAACGGTCTTTCCAAGCAAGATGCACTTCTTATCGGTTTTCTTTTTAAGTACCAGATAGAAGAAACTATTAGATAGATAAGGAGTTATAGATGAGAAAGCGAGAGAATGCGTTGTCATGACTTTTTCTTTAAAAGATCCTCTATTGACGAATCCATTTTAAGCCTACGATTCCCCTGAGAATGGATCTCTCATTTGGACAAAAAGGCTATGAAAAAGTATTCAAAATCAGGCTTTCCTCACTTGAGTAGGAAGCTTTTCAAAAAGAAGGATATCCTAAGCCAAGCACAAGCAATAGTCTCAAAGAGCGATGCAGTTGGATCAAGAAGGCCGAAAGCCTAGTAGTCAAGCTCACGTTGTCGACCTCTTGTCCATCAGTGAGTGATTCCTCGTATGTGTAAAGGTAGGTAGATCGTCTCATCTCTTTCCCTAAAGTGGTGGATCAAACTTCAATAATGTCAAGAGATATTCAGTTGGTTCCATCGGTCATTCTACGAACCTGACAACTATCACTTACTGGTCAATGAAAGTGGGGTCAGTTTCACTCTTCTTCGGAGCTTGAAATTAAAAGAGTCTCATGTGCTTGCTTATCGAACTCTTGCTTCAAAGAATCATCCTCAAGAATTCAAACTTTAGCTTCTTGCTCATCAAAGGCTCCAGTCCTTATAAAATAAAAGCAAAAGAACAATCTAATAATGGACAGTTTGCATCAGTGCTCAGGCTTGTTCCCCAGAGGGTTATCCTCTCTTCCCAAGAAAGAGGGAAAATTGTTGTGATTCAATATGAAAAGGCCAGCACTAACTCTTCAGATAATACCTATCCACCTTCAAGGCCACAATCTAATAACCAAGGGGCCTTGCCTCCAAAGTCAGATTGAGGTCACTCATGCCTTCAAGGCTTTGACTTACATTCCGAGGAAGACTTTCCCAACAATAGAAGAAAAGATTTCGAGGTACTTCGATAGCATCAAAAAAGAAAAGTACCTTCTAGTTCCAGCTCAGCTTTTTCATCTAGCTCAGGTAGTTCCAAGAGAAAAAGAAGGTCCGATGATGAGAAGACTCCCATAAGGTCTCCAAACAAATATCACCCTAGAAGGCGTAGGCATAGAGTGAATATAATCACTTCTAATGTAACTTTTATCACTAATCCCAGGGGGGAGCAACAAGATGAGCCTTCTTCTTCATCTACACAATCTTCCCATGATCCAATTTCATCAGCCAAGTCACTGAGGATTTGCCTTCGCGTGTCACTTGTTCCTAGGGGTAAGCCCCAGCTCAAATGCCTTTGCCACCCTAAAGAAAAATCTTTCAACCAAAATCCACCCCAGCAAGGAAGGAAGTTATCTTGCATCCTTCAAGAATTCTAGGCTAAGAGCCTAGAATTATAAATATCCAAAATTATCCCCAAAGGAGTCGGAGTTCGGCTCCGTCAGAAAAAAGGAATGTGGGACCAAGCATGCCAAGATGCATTTGAAAGCATAAAAGAATACCTAACTAAGCCACCGGTATTAGCAGCCCCTGTACCTTAGAATTGACTAGAAAAGCCTGATTCTTCATTTCACCTATTTACTTTTTCCACGTAGCAGCTTCCATACTACAAGAGGTCTTCCTTGGGAATGGCTTACCTTAGAATTGACTTCTGCGCTCTCCTTAGATGGGGGCTCTTTCCCGAGTCCTTTCGGTGAGAAGGATCAAACCTTACGCCCATTGCCCTTGTTCTAAGATCTCACTTCATTCCCGTTAGGTTCTTATGTTTTGTAAGGTGAGAAGTCTTCATCGCGAGTGAAACTTTTGACTGTTGGAGTTAGGTTTGGGGGGACGGTGTAGTTATGCAACAACCTTAAGCGCTTCGAAAGTCCTACACTTGCTACCTGTCTTTCCGCTTCCACTTCTTACTACTTAGATACCTTCAGCAGGTGGGGCACCTGGCGACAACATGGAATGCATAGTCAGCTAGCTCTTCAGGTGGGGTCGCTCTGGTTGATAGCTCAGGTTCTGGTCTTGGAGCTCTTAGGTTTAGGATTTCTCTTGACTTCCTCTAGTAGCTAGGTTCTTTGTTTTTGTCATTCCTCGGCTAGCTAGTATGAAGCTATCCTACTTGCGTCCTATCTTGTGTCCTAATTCTTTATGTCTCATAATAGGACGCTCTTCTTTCTTTTAGATTGAGCTCTCACGTAGTCATGCTTTAAATAGGTAGCTAGCCTATTCCCTTCCTATCTGTTCTATCTAGGTAGCTCTAGCATGAGTCTTAGATTCCTTGCCTTTCTAGCTTCTAGGATGTGGATGTTTAAGAATTCCTCTATTAGCTAGTTTTGAGTTGCTATCCTAGTAGGAATCTCTTCCTTATAGTCCGTATTTTTGAATATGAATATGGGCACATTCCTTTCCTATTTTCTCTATCCTAGAGAGCGTCCTATCTTGTTTCTGAAATTCTTGTGCAACACGCTCGTTCTTCCTTTCCAACCTTTCTCCCTTCAAGCTCCCTTCGCCAAAGAAAAAGGCTGATAAGAGAGTGAAAGAAACCAAAAAAAAAAAAAAAAGAGTAATCAATGTATGGCCAATCGAGTACCACATAACCACATAAGGAGAAAAAGGTCATCCTCTCAAAGCGAATAATCCAATTCCTTTTTTTTGGCTTATTCTGGCCTTTTGGTCAGTTTTCTTTGACTGGCATTTGGCCCTCGGCTTTTGAAAATGATCTTTTCACTTCACCAGAGGGGAGTCATCTTACACACGTAAACCAAGGATCGATTGATTATATGCACTTGACAAAACCATTTGACACTTAAGTAAGGAAAGCAAAAGGTTAGCTTGACTGGGCAAGCGAGTGGTTAGCTGGCCCGTTTCAAGAGAGTCAGATTTCAAATAGCCAAGCCAGATAAGGAAGGATCAGGTATGACGATCATCCTCGCTTTGTCTTTGCCGATAGGCTTTATCAAGCGAAGGTCTTCCAATTGATTATTTAGTCTTAAAAGTGAATTTGACTAATGTCAACTCCAACCATTGTCAGAAGAGAGAGCTTCGATCTCTTTCCGTCATCCCAGAGGAAATCATCTTGAAACTTGGGCTAGACAAAACAAAGGTACTCCGAGGGTGAGCTAATGACAGAGTATCTCCTCGTTAATTGGAAAGCGATCCCGTCTACATACTAGGCTAAAAATGGGCACTTCAAGCAAAGTAGACTACTCATTAGAGTCTTCAATGTTAGGGAAGCAAGATCCGAAAGGAAAGAGCTCTGTACTCGAGGGTGGGAAACCAATGAAATAAGTTGTCCCTAAAGCAGAAGTTAAATAAAGAAGCGGAGCCAAAAGATAAAAGATCATGTGCAAGAGCAGCTAGGAACAGTACCCTCAGACTTTCTTCAGAATAAGATAGATCAGAAGCAGCAATTGTCTTTGTCTGTACATCTAAAATAGACTCCTTTCCTTATCTTATTTACTTCTATTTTTTGCCTGGCTTTCACGGTTCAACAAAAATCGTTGGTCTCGTATGGGTTTGCTCGACTTCTTATTCCAGTGGGTGGGTCTACTATCCTACAGTTTTCAAATAGGGTTAAATAAGTTCCTTCAGCTTCAAGTGAAAGCATGTGAAGACTTTTCGGTCCAATTTTTAACTGAAGCAAATTGGTATATCTGATAGCCTTAGATACATTCGTTAAGCAATTGGGCTTTATGCCAAAAACGAGAAAGTACCTCAATTTAGTGGAGTAGGTTCCGTTGGGCATTCATTCTGGGCCGAAAGATAGACTGAGCTACAACTTTCTATGGGCTTATTGCTTTTCATCCTATTTGGCTAGTGAAATAGTTGAATGGAGACCCACATTATTCATTTGGTTCTGGTTGATTCACCAAGACAAGTCAATAAAAGTAATAAGAAAGAAAAGTGGAATGATGACTCAAAATGAAGGACAACGAAAAGTTACCACAAATCATCTGAAAAAAGATGATGAAGGAAATGAGAATCGGAGAGTACATATAGGAAATCATCTTCGGACCTTTCATTTACCTTACTCCGTCTGTGGTTCCCTCTTGTCTGCGGTACTCTTCTTCGAACTCAATTCCGCACTGCTACTAAGTCATCGGACTTATCCACCAAGGGATTCATGGAATTTCTATGGATTGCGTTGGGGGAAATCTACCAAAGCTAGGCAGATAGATACTCCTATCCCACTGCTAAGGGAGAGCAAGAAAAAAAACATTGAGGATATCTACCTTTCTAGAGGCAGTTCTTTAACTTTAAGTAGAAAGCTTAAGCTTAAGGCTTGATTCTTGCCTCTTTGAGGTTGTTTTACTATTATTATTTTTATTATTGTCTATGAAGATCTTATATTGGAACATCAGGGGTTTTGCAAACCTTGATTCTAAATTAGAGTTGTCCAATATTTGTCGTTCTCATAAGCCTGATTTTCTCTGTATTTCTAAGCCTATGGTTCAGTTTGATGTGATCTCTGCTATTTTTTGGTCTTCTCTCAATGTGCAGTTGATTGCTATTAATAATAAGCCTAATATGCTAGTTATTTTGTTCTAAGGATATATCTCCACCATGCATCATCTCTTCTATAGTGAAGCAGATAACTCTTTCTTTTTCAATGGATCATTGCAATTGTGCTATCTCTTTTGTTTATGCATCTATGAGCTATATTCAAATTAAAAGGCGTGATCTTTGGAAGGAAATTCGTGCTATTAATTCATCTATTTCAGATGCTTGGATGATTATAGGTGATTTTAACGTCGTTCCTAGAGCTCATGAAAAAAATGGTGGTTGTCCTCCAAGAATTTCTTGTTCAAAGTTTAAAGACATGTCTTACAATTGCAATCTTATTCATCTTAATACCATTGGTTCTTACTACACCTGGAGTAATGGTTGGAGATCTAGGGGTCGCATTGAGTTACGCTTGGATCGTTCAATGTGTAATTCAACTTGGCTCGATTCTTGGCCTGTTAGCAATTGCTCTACTCTTCCACGGGCTGTCTCTGATCATAATCCTTTGATTTTTTTCAGCTCAGAAGAATTGATTTTCGGGTGCATTTAAATAGGTATCCTATAAGGTGAATGTTGTTGGTTTGGACAAATGGGAGAACAAAAACCTCGTTTTTCTAATCGAACAAAAGAGTGGAAATCCCTACTACAGCAGGAGGAAACAAAAGCAATTGATCGCATTCTCAGTCTCTCCTTCCCGAAAGACTTCCTTTTCAACCCCTCCGGCCCATGCAAACATGAAATTTTGAGAACTTTAGATTCATTAGTACCGAATTTAGGGGACTGCTAAGAGGTATGCCAACTCATTGGATGAGTAGTTCTTCCCATTCCAATTGAGTATGTCCACCACCATAAATGCCTGAATTGGGTCGATGACCTGATTCTGGCAGATGTAAAGATGGCTAGAGAGGAGACGGGAAAGGTAGCAAGGACTGAAGTAGCCACACCAGCATATGAGAAAGCAGTAATAGAGCACGCAATGATAAAGACAACAAGAGCGTCCAGTCAAATTAGTTTCTCATTTTTATGAAATTGACTTGGCTGGTTGTTACTCCTTAACTTGGGTATTAGCAGTCGTTTCCAGCTGTTGTTCCCCTCTTAATAGCGGGTTCAGTTTACCAAGTTGTCTGAGCTCAAGTCATTAGAAATGAAGCGAAGGCTTAGTAGCTATGTTCTTACCTCCCGTGTTCCCTAGGTCTTAGGTATTTTTTTTTACATATGGCATAAACAATAAGGACAGGGCCCACAATATACTGATGTTAAATCTCCATCTCCCTGATACCGTACCGACTGATGCCTTTCCACCAATCACGAGTCATTGAACAGTGGCAAGCATATAATCACGCTACAAAGCAAGAAGTCTAATTGGCTATTCCAGAGTTCTCGGGTACAGTTACTGGGAAAACTGGTTTTGTCGCAAGTTGGAAGTCGCTCGGATGATTGCCTTGACCCTATTCGTACTTTCTCAAATGGTTTTGGGTCAATGAATGAGGTCAATTGCGGTATTCCTTTGTTGATGGATGAATAGCTCTTTCCTTAAAATAGTAGGAGAGAGTGTTGTCTACTCTTCTCATTCGGCTTATTGTAGTTGCTCTCTCTTCTTCCTTATGTAGTTCTTCTCTTGCTTGCCTTAGCTTAGGAGCTATGGGAATGGGTATTTTCTTCCTATGATCGAGACCTTGCTTTCCGCTATGCCATATAGGTGTGCTACGATCACATTGCATAAGAGAGGGCATCATAAGTAGCATGTGGAGGAGCTAAGATACGCCCCATTTTACTAATAATAATGAAGGGCTAAAGAAAGACAAGATTTTTTGAGTAAACCCTTCCCAAGCGAAACCAATCTCTTAGTGGCTCACTAGCCGGCCATGGCTATCTTTTAGTTAGTGCTGGACTGCTTCATTGCTTCATTAAGTATGTCTTCCTGTAGCCGCCATTTACTTGACTATCCAACCTTAGCGGTAACCATAGGTTGACTACTGAAGGTTCTCAGTTCTTACCAACCAAAGACCACTCTTTGATCTCTCGGTGAGCTGGACGGGAACGAGACAGAGGGGGTTATCTATGGAGCATTTGAATTGCCCCTTTCAGTTGGAATAGTTGAAAGTCTTCTTCTTAGGGGATTTTCTTTTTTCTTATTAACATAGAGTTGGAACTTAGCCGTGTAAGTTATGAGTGGACCAGTGTGAAGCTTTAGCTTCGTTGCCGGCCAGAGCTCCTAGTCGACGATCGGCTACCCGCTTAGCTGACCCTTTCTTGATTTCTTTTTTTCCTTATTTGAGATAGATGAATCAATGGAACTTTGATCCCCTATTAATGGAATGATTGAACAATCAAAGTGCGTTTGTCACGACTATGAGCTGCCAGTGCGCCTTTCTTTGGGTCGCTATGCTCGGGGTCTAGAACTAGTTCAAAAGTAGAAGGTGGTCCAAAACGAGCTAACGCGAGTTTTCGAACTATGCTTTTTCCCATTTTTGAACATCACTGAGATAGGCTTTTCCCCAAACCATTGACCCTTGTTCGGAAGGGAGAAGTTGATTCATTTAATGGAGCTTTATTTGTTTGATCTAGTAAGGGGGTGATCCAATACATATATAGTATATAGCTGCATCAGAACTGAGCTATTACAACTTTTTAGTGGGATCCAATGCTTCAAAGCAATCTAACTCCTCTATTCATTCGGCAGAGATAGGGGACAGGTGCACGAACGACAACTCTAAACGTCACACATCCGCCGCCTACCTACCGTTTAGGTGGCACCAGCGAGATCCAGCTAAGGAAAAACGTGTCGCGGCTGCTCCTAACATCTTTTACTTGCCTGCCTTAGCTATGTATTAGTTATTTGTAAAACCTCAGGATTTATGACTTGGTAGCGATAGAGCCGAATAAAGAGGGCACTCTCCATGGCTTAGCACGCCTATTCTTTGAAAGGACAATAGCTGGAAATAAGAGATTGCAAGGAATCAAATTCATATCTCTATGCCTGGGAATGATATAAGAATGAATGAAGCCGATAGAGGAATATTTGAGTAAAGCCCGCCCTTGATTGAATGATTGATGGAATAAGCTTTTCCCCTAGATGACGCCGGATAGATCGATAAGATTGGAAGTCTTTAGAGGTAGACTGCCTCGTCCCTTTACCTTTCCTTTGATTCGATTAATAGTTAATAGAAAGAGAGGGAAATTGGTCCCTAACTCATTTTTGGATAAATCGATAGCAGAACGAATTTCACTTATCGAGATCTTTACCTCTCCATATATCCACATTGTAGAGGCGGCTTGACCCCTTAGCAAGCTAAGCAACCTATCTATCTTTTCAATCGCCTAGCTATTTAACCACCTAGGCCTTTCTTTACCGTGCTTTATTTCCGTGCATGCTCACCTCCTTACCTTAAGTTAAGTGTCAGATAATGCTTTCAAACTTTTTTTCTCACATAGGATAGGAATGAAAATGAATTCCAATGAAAGAAGCAATTACTGGGACTTACCCTACTACTGGGTTTAGCGAATCTATTACTTTATCAAGCACAATAACTAGTGAACGAAAGGATTTAACCATACTAAAGAAACCCTTAGTTTAGGCATCGAGCTTAGTTCCATTCCCGATATACCCCTTTCTTTCCTTGTAAGGCGCAATAGGACTTTCTTTCGAATAGGCTTGATGAAAGCAAGGCCCACACTTATTTTTCGTAATTCATAATGCATTTCACACATAACATGTCCTATATAGAGGGTGGGACAAGAGAAAGATGGCTTAAAATAATTTTGTGAAATTTGTTAATAAAATTTTATCTTAGTAATAACAACTATATCACATATAAATAGCATAAGTAAATACAAATGTATTAAAGAAATATTAATACTGATTTAGGATTAAGAGTAAAAGACCATTTTAATCCTTTAAATTGTCCCAACAATTTCTATGTAACAATTTCAATGGAAATTATGGTATTACCATCGGAAGGTGCTATCCCTCTTTGGATGATCAAATATCTCTTTCATTCTCCTTTTATCCCTCAAGGTTATTGGTGTGACCATGTAAGACCATAGTGGGTTAGCCGTGAGCTGGTTCCGAATCAATTTAGAAGGACTCAAGGACTATGGTAAACATCTTATTAATTTGCCATAGCCTTAAATCACGATGGATGAATAGCTTTATCAAATCCATATGTGATCATATTTATTGTGCAGATAATATCCTTCCATTGTCATATCATGATCGAATTCATATTCAAAGGATATCAAAATCTTGAATTCGATTTCTCTTTGAATTGTTGGGCGATATGTCTGAAGCTTGTCATTACAAAAAACCTTCTTATGACATTTCATATACTCTAGCAAGAGATTTTAGTTTCTAACATTTATCAACTTTCAATTAATAACTCAAATCTAGATAAAGTCAACAAATACTCTTAATCTTGTATGTTTGAGCCAATGGATCCTATCTTGACTATTGTTTCTGTCCATGAATGAACAACGATGACTAAGTAGGTTTTTTCATATAAAACATGGCTAGCCTCATACTCATACACCATATGAACCATGTGTATGTGAATAATCCAACCATAATGTCTCAGGTTAAAGGATTACAATGTACATTGATATGACCAAATGATGAATCATTGACAACAAAGAATTCCTTATGATTCATCATTTTTCTCAATTATTTTTGATAAACAGATCACTATCTATTCATCCATACTAATGTCCCCCAATGCCAAGGTTTTTGTCATCATCGAAACCTATATCAACTCTTAGTATCTTTTTTGAAAGCCTTCATGCATGACCCCCTGTTAGATGTCACTGTGCTACTAGTATTTATTTATTATATAAGAAACTATATTATATTATTTTATTTTCTGACTACTTGAAACCCCTACACACTTGCTGTACTGAAAACATATGTTGTGCAAAAGTTTATAAATAAAATGTGGTGAAATGCTAAAATCCACTATATAGTATCTTGAATAAAACTCATTAATTATTACTAATAATTAATATCTAAAAACATAGATGATACTGTACATCCCATATGCATGAGCAACATAAACATGCGAGCCAACATGCTATCTGCTGAAAACTGAATACATATATATATATATATATATATATATATATATATGAAACTGAAAACATCGGGTGAGAACCCTCTCGAGCTGTATCCCACTCTCTCCAGCCATCTCGAGCTCCAAGCTCAGCTTCCCAACTCAACCTACAAGAAAAGGAAACTATAGGGGATGAGTGACAAGTCACTCAGTAAGCATCTCCTACCTCTACCCTTGGGTAGACTATAAACTAATATATTACTGGCTGACTGCTAAGCTGATATATTACTCATTGACTACTAAGCTGATGAACTTAACTAAGTTCTCTGATAGTATATTAGCTTCTTCTCTGATCTAATTTTGGGCTCTCTTTTCTTTAATATTCTCTTACTCTGTTTCTGTTTCACTACTGCTCGTCTAGTAACCTCAACTGAGTTCATTTCTGATCTTATATCGTATTCTTCACTAGCTCACTTACTGTTCGAGTATTGCCTCATGTTGTTTTGTCATGGTTTATTCAATAAACTTGTTCATCCTGTTATATATATAATATTCTATATAGACTTATCTTTCTGGCATTTCATATTTTGTCTGTATCTTACTCTGTTTCTGTTTCACTACTGCTCGTCTAGTAACCTCAACTGAGTTCATTTCTGATCTTATATCGTATTCTTCACTAGCTCACTTACTGTTCGAGTATTGCCTCATGTTGTTTTGTCATGGTTTATTCAATAAACTTGTTCATCCTGTTATATATATAATATTCTATATAGACTTATCTTTCTGGCATTTCATATTTTGTCTGTATTACTAGTTATTAGCTTATCTGATAATTTCTCTATTTTATTTGCTCTTATGCCACGTATGACATGTCATGAAGTAGGTTGAAATCATGTTTAATGATGCTAAAAATCATAAGTAGGCCCTTGGGCCAATTTACTAAAAACATATTTCTAAAAGCTGATTTTACTAAAATGCTGCTAGGATCCAAAGATCCTAAAATACTGAAAATATTGAATAATATCTGTATTTGACAACTCTGTGTATCTGAAGATACCTGTTGTGCTGATCAGATTGATGAATACAGGGATTCGACATCTTGGTCATGTAGGCTGAACCATACCAATCCTCAAACCAGTAAGCTGAAATTGAACCAATCTGATCGCAATCAGAAAGCTAAAATCCCACAAATGCCCCCTTGAGTTCATCCTTAATAACTAACCCGGATATCAGACTTTAAACGCTGAAAACTAATGCAAGTGGATCCCTTGATCTCTTTATGTGAAAACACTTAGTTAGCATGCCATGTCATGTACTGTATATCATGCATGATAATTTATCATTTCTTTCTTTCTGATTACATTCTATTTAGATGTACATCTGTTATAGTTCTGTTTTGTGTATTCTTACTGTTTAGATAACTTATTAAGTATATTAATAAGTTTGCATATATTATTTTGTACGTTGTATTTTGTCACTATATCTGTAAGTTTCTTGTCTTATATGTTTCATAACTATTTCTATTTCTGTATGTATATACTATATATGTTACTGTTTTCTTGTTTCCCGATCATGATCTACTATTTAAGCTGTTTCTGAGCTACCATTAAGTTTCTTTTAGTTATAACTGTGCATTCTCTATGTCTCTTCCTTCTTTATACTTATTCTTATTTAGAATATATTGTTCTTTCTCTTATTTCACTTAGAATACGTGATATGTTTCTTTATTACTGAAATTTTGTTGAATGGGAAGGAAATATCTTATTTTCACTAGGCGCACGGGCGTGCACTATCAGACGCACATGCGTGCATGAAGGTGCACGGGCAGTGTGCTGGTCGTGCAATCCAACCGTGCTAGCTTCTGGAAAAATCTGCTCTATTTCTCTTTTAATGCAAGTGCCCGGTCATAACCCTCAGGCACACGGTCGTACCCCTACTATGATCTAGTTGTGCACACCTAGCATGCATGATTGTGACCTTGCTAAAACAAGAATACATATGTGTGTGTTCTCGAGTGCACAGGCGTGCACCCTAATCTGTTTTGACGACCATGGCTGAAACACGCAAGATCACCACCAATGTCAACTCAAATCTCTACCAAATCTTTAATTAAACATACTATAACATGCATACATGCTAAATACACTGCTATTGACACATTTTCCCCATCATTCACAGCCAAATCAAACTAATATTTCTGTAAACCCTTAAATACACACACACATGTATCAAGGGAACTAAGCATGCTTCTAACTCCAAACCTCTTATCAATTCCATCATCATCTTATAAACATGCTAGTAAACTGGAAATATGCTTCTATAACTAAATAAACTCAACCAAGGAAATATAGACCATGGAAACAAGAAATAAGGTAAGGAGATACTTATCTAGAGCTACTAATGACTTCAATCTCTCTATCTCTGGCTCAATCTTGGTTGGCTTGACTGTTAAAAGCTAGCTAATCTCTCTCTCTCAAATAGTTAGGGTTAGCTAGAGAGAAAGGAAGGGAAAATGGATAAGAAGCTTGTTGAAACTGGCGGAGGGAAAAATCTAACTTTATATATCAACAAGCATGCACAGGCATGCAAGGCAAGAAAAGGACACACGGGCATGTGTCTAGAGACGCATGGTCGTGCTCCTCCCACAAGCTGCATATACAGCCACCAAAAGACTACTTCACCCTCCTAACTCACTGAAGTTGATTTCTAAATGAAAAATCTCTCTTCTAACCCCGATTCAAGGCCTAAAAAGACCATTTTAACCTTGGGATGTTACACTTCAGTATACCTACTATGCAATGTTATTGCCTAGATAATATTGCTGATGTAAGAAAAAAAATTTAATAATGTCATTTGATAGTCAAAAGAGTTATTTGCAAAATATATATATATATATATATATATATATTAAACAAACAAAAAAAAGCAATTTATATATATGAACATAAGAATAATTTCTTATTATTAGATGATTTATTTACAAAAATAAAATGCCTCTAAAATCGACAACATGAATAGTTTTTAGGGCATATACTAATTGACCGGCATGCATCTCATGACAACATGGTTGTGCATGCCTTTCTACAAAAACTGTCACATCCACACTCAGGTATATTCAAAAATCCCTAATAGAAATTAACCTTAATGGTTTTATTAGAAATTCTTTTGGAAAATGTATAAAAGAGCGATATTTTACACTAAAGGTAAAATGGTCATTTTACAAAGATTCAAGGGATAATGTGGGAATTAAAAAGAAAGGACATAAAGTAATTTATACGTTTAAGGAGGTCATTCTTACTAAATTGTATGAGGACGCAGATGGAATTCTTGAAAAAGATGAAAGGTAATCGTTATATTTTGCACTAGGGGTAAAATGGTCATTTTAAAAAGATTCAAGGGATAAAGTGGACATTGAGAAGAAATGGCATAAGGTAATATATATGTTAGGAAGGTTGATTTGGTAAATTTAATAAAGGGTATAGCTATAATTTATAAAAAAGGTGAAGGGCATTTTTGGAAACTAAGCATAATTAATTAATTAAAAGGGATAAAGGTGCCCTTTTTCTTCCATTTTTCCTTCTTCCCAGCAGCTGGATGTTCCTTACTCTTTTCTCCTTTGTTTTCTTCAATTTTGCAAGAAATCAAGAGAATTTGTGAATAAATTTGCTAGGTTTCAAGAAAAGTGTTTCTATCAACATCTAAGGTAAGAATCTTGCAAAAAATTATTAAAATTTTATGTATTAGGTGATGTTCTAATTCTTTAATGGTGGATTAGGAATTTAGAAGGAAAAAAACTATTCAAAGAAAGAAGAAGAAGCAAGGGAAAACCTTGAAGATAAGTAAATTTGATTGGAAAAGTTAAATTTCTCATCTTAGGGTTTATGGAAAAAAAAAAAGAATGGGATTTATTATTTTTGATAGTTCATGACATAAGAAATATATAATATTATGGAGATGGGATGAAATAACATTAATTTTAAAAGAAAATATTTGATGTACTTAAGGAAGAAATTTGGCTATGCAAAAAGAAAATGAAGAAAATGGATTTGGGGTGAAGTTGAGGTAAAATGATTGAATATATGATATTGATATGTTATGTTGATATATGTATGATGAGAAATTTAACTTGCTATGTAAACTTGGAAAATGAATATAGTGATATGGTATCGTTAGAATGTGATATTAGTAAGTATTCAAGATGTATTCATGGTAAAGTTTGATTAATCATGCAATATTTATATATATACAAGTTGTGATGACTTGGTGTTTATTAAGATGGTGTGACCTAATTTATTTTTAGTAAGCTTGAATGATAAATATTAGGTGATGGTAACTTAGAAATTAGAAATGTCTAAATTACACCTTACTAAATCTCATGTCTATCCTTGTAATAATAATGTACGAGGATGCCTAGCAAATAAGAAGATATTAAGCAAAATAAATCTGATACAAAGATTATGTGAATGTATAACAACTAAGAAATGAGTGTATACATACATATACACACTTTTCATGATTTAATAAGTCAGTAAGCATTTATAGAAAAACATTTTCTTATTTATAAACTTAAGTTTCTCCACACAGATTGAATGTCTATAAACTTAAGTTTGCAGTCAGTGAAAATGCATAAAAAGTATGTACATTTTAAAACAATTTTACAGTAAACTGTTGCGACGGGGAACTTATGAGTACCCTTGCATACACACCGCCAAAAGGGAGCGACTTTAGAATCAAATGTATTATACAATCCATTCAATGTGCATGTAGGATGAGGATTGTGCCTAGATAGTTATACTGTTCATATGGTGATATGAATTTCACTCCACCAACGCTTCTTCATGATCATGGGAAACATCCAAGAGTAGAAGAAATTCAGAGAAAGAATTCCATGGTCCAAAACAACCACACATGTAAGCCTACTAAGAGTAATTTCCACACATATTATAAAGGCAAGATGAATGAGATCAAATTCAAGCAATGTGACTTTATGAAGCTTATGCATTCTAACATTCATTCATGGCCCTCCAAGGAGTCCAAAATCATAAAGTGGCTACACAACAAGTTCAAAGACAAAAGGAGAAGTCAAGCCAAGCCAACCAAGGGCTTATGATCAAACATGTATTTCTTTCTTTAGTTTTAAATGTAATTAGATTTAGGGAACTTATGTAATTTGTCTCTTTTGTGTTTTCTTTATTTAATTTAAGTGGTGTTTAAGTTAACTAGGGTTAGTTAGACTTTAACCATGGTTTGTATCATGCCTATAAAAGGCAATCCAAACTTATTGTAAAGGACTTTTTGATGAATTAATGAAAATTTGAGAGCTTTAGCTTTCCTTTCTTGTGTTCTTAGAACTTGGTGTTCTTGGGAACCAAGTATCAATCCTTTATCCAATTTCCATTGCAAGAAGGAAGTTGGTGGTGGAGATTCAAGTTGGTGATTCTTGTATCAAGTGGGTGGAGCCTTCCTTTAAGCTTGTGTGCAAGAAATCTTTATGCTTGGATCACCCTCAAGTTGGTGGAGAATTTCCTTTATGCTTGAGGTTTGTTTTCTTGCTAATTTTAGTTCATGTTTGATGGTCTTGAAGATTGCTTGAAGTGATGATAGATTGGACTTGCATGAATGTTAGTTTTGGATGGGAAATTTGCTTGATATTGCATGGTTGAGGAGCTTGTTTATTGCTGGATTTTTTACCATCATTTGAATGCTATTTGTTCACCATTGAAGAGAGATTAAGGGCTGCAATTCACATCAATTTGGTATCAGAGCTCTAGGTTGTGTTGTTGTGTTTTTGGTGTTGAAAAATTGCTTGGGATTAAAGATAAAAGTGGCTGAAAATTCTGCATGTTGATCCTTCTGTGACTGCTGTATTTTTGCATTCAAATTGGCTTAAATTCACATGTTTTATGTGAAGAAAAATTGCTAGATTTAGGCTGGAAATTTCTATATGCAATTGTGGTGTTAAAGGTATATGTTTGAAGTGTTGAATGGATGTTTAAGTTGAGAAAGAAGTAAAAGAAGTGGCTGCTGGGTTTTTGAAATGTTCATAGCTGGAAATTTGAAGCTTGTGGAAGTTCTTTTCATGTGAAGATGGAAAGAATAACTTGCGGCTGGATTTGCAATTTTTGGCTAAAAGTTTGATTGATTTTGGAAAGAGAAAGTGGTCAATTGGTGTTAGTACTTGCTCCTAAAATTAAGCTTGACACCTTACCTTCATTCAATGCCAACTTGTGCCCTCAAATTAAAATTTATATAAATTGCAAATTGCCTTGCAAGTGAGCCGGACCTTATTGCAAATTTGGGAGGAGGTTAGTCAATTTCCTTGTTAACTTTTTCCTTAAATCTTGGCTTTGAAACCTATCACATTAAATGCCTACATCTTTGCCATACCTTTGTATGTTCACAAGTACCCACTTGCCTACACTATTACCACTTTGATTTATCCACTTGCATTCCTCATTTACCAAGTTGTCCCTTGCCAAAATTTCCATATTACCCTCACTAAAGTTTGCCAAAGCCCAACCCAAAATGTCAAGCCCAAATAATTAGCAACACCCTAACCCAACTCCATACCTTAGCCCAAACACTTACCTCACTAATATTAACAATTAAAAACACTATTCATTGGCCGGGTTACTGTTCACAGAACCAAAACATCCATTTCCCGTTTACTTAAACACTTCCCAATTCATCCCACATGAACCAATGGCAA
Source organism: Anacardium occidentale (assembly GCA_026122585.1). NCBI lineage: Eukaryota > Viridiplantae > Streptophyta > Magnoliopsida > Sapindales > Anacardiaceae > Anacardium > Anacardium occidentale. The sequence continues at coordinate 6,599 of JAJEJH010000127.1, read as the reverse complement.
GTGCAAACCCCTTCCACACTAGGTGCACAATCCAAGGAAAAGTATGTAAGGTTATCATTGATAGAGGGATTCATACTAATGTGGCTTCTAAGACCCTTGTGGAAAAATTAAATATCCCAACATATGATCTTGCAAGTCCTTATGAGATACGATGGGGAAGTAATGGGAACCCAATTCAAGTGAACAAACTTGTTATCCTAACTTTTTCCATTGGCAAAAATTATGAGGATGTAGTGATTTGTGATGTAATTCCAATTGATGAATGTCATTTGTTACTTGGGAGGCCATGGCAATGTCAAAGAGAAGTTACACACAATGAAAAGATAAACACCTATTCCTTCAAGTTCCTCAAAAAGAAGATTACCCTTATACCCTTATCACTTGAGGAATTATCATCCCAAACGTCTTTCCCTAGAGCAAACAAACTTGAAGAGTCCATGGAAGAACATCAAGCCAAAGATGCAATAGTGGTGATTGAAAAGAAAGGTGAAATTAAGAAAGCTATCTTACATGAGTGTGATGAAGTGGCCAATGAGGAAAATACTTCCAAGTTCAATCATGCAAATGACCACAAAAGTGAATTAATAGAAGAAAGTAATAGAAGCTTGGTAGGTGAATTGATTGAACAGGATTTGAGGGCAAATCCTCACCAATCTGGGGAGATTGATATGAATTTCACTCCACCAACACTTCTTCATGATCATGGGAAACATCCAAGAGTAGAGGAAATTCAAAGAAAGAATTCCATGGTCCAAAACAACCACACATGTAAGCCTACTAAGAGTAATTTCCACACATATTATAAAGGCAAGATGAATGAGATCAAATTCAAGCAATGTGACTTTATGAAGCTCATGCATTCTAACATTCATTCATGGCCCTCCAAGGAGTCCAAAATCATAAAGTGGCTACACAACAAGTTCAAAGACAAAAGGAGAAGTCAAGCCAAGCCAACCAAGGGCTTATGATCAAACATGTATTTCTTTCTTTAGTTTTAAATGTAATTAGATTTAGGGAACTTATGTAATTTGTCTCTTTTGTGTTTTCTTTATTTAATTTAAGTGGTGTTTAAGTTAACTAGGGTTAGTTAGACTTTAACCATGGTTTGTATCATGCCTATAAAAGGCAATCCAAACTTATTGTAAAGGACTTTTGATAAATTAATGAAAATTTGAGAGCTTTAGCTTTCCTTCCATGTGTTCTTAGAACTTGGTGTTCTTGGGAACCAAGTATCAATCCTTTATCCAATTTCCATTGCAAGAAGGAAGTTGGTGGTGGAGATTCAAGTTGGTGATTCTTGTATCAAGTGGGTGGAGCCTTCCTTTAAGCTTGTGTGCAAGAAATCTTTATGCTTGGATCACCCTCAAGTTGGTGGAGAATTTCCTTTATGCTTGAGGTTTGTTTTCTTGCTAATTTTAGTTCATGTTTGATGGTCTTGAAGATTGCTTGAAGTGATGATAGATTGGAGTTGCATGAATGTTAGTTTTGGGTGGGAAATTTGCTTGATATTGCATGGTTTAGGAGCTTGTTTATTGCTGGATTTTTGACCATCATTTGAATGCTATTTGTTCACCATTGAAGAGAGATTAAGGGCTCCAATTTCACATCAAAAGTGGAGAAGATAGTTAGTAGGGATCAATCTGTGCATTGTAATATTTTAGATACTAAAGGTTATCACCAATGTAAGGCTACTTTTGTATATGGTAATAGGAAAACTTGTTAAATGAACTTAAACAGGGAGTTTTTCTTTATATTTATATAAAATAAAAAATCATATAAGTAAAGGGGAGTCAGAGTCATTTTGATAAAGGGAATGTTTCAAATCCAACTCTAATTAAACCTTGTTTGAATTGTGTTTAAAATATTTGATTTTTAGTGAAGAATTTTAATATATTTTTTTCATCAATCAAAGAATGGGAGATTACTGAACCCCTAGTACTTTGATTATTACTAAAATATGTTAAAGTAATAAATGACTAATTTACCTTTGGCAATAGTTTATTTCATGACAAAAAATATAGAACTTTTTGTTTTGTAGGAATTCCCAGACACATAACCATGTGTCTTACATGTATGACTATGCTAAATTGTTTTTGTAATTGTGTGTGCTAAGATACTGCACCTTGTGGGGTTCTCATATTAGGGTTAGTGATTTGGAGCTTTATGAGTTTGGTATTGCACACCTATGCAATATTAACATATACTCATGTTTGTGATGATTAATGTCACACACAATCATGCACTTAATGCACATGACTATGTTATCCACACAGAGTGGATAACACGAGCAATTCAGTCATGCCATGTTGTTGTGTGTGGCTAAGGTTTACAAAGGTCAAATTTGGAGGATGCACTATTATGCTTATCAAAGACACACCTATGTGTCAAGAAAGATGAAGAGTTGAAAAAGATAAAACACTGCACTACCCATTGATCCTATGTCATGTCATCATTCTAAGTTAAAAAATTCAACAACGTTTGAAGCATGATCATGTATCAAAAATATATACATGTGTACAAGGTAAAATTTGTTTGTTTGATCATATACAGGTTCCCATGTTGCTATTTATATAGACCCTAAGACTTTAAGATTTTTTTTAATCTATGAAGTCAAACGACCATATAGAGGGAACATATGACTGTGTATGGATTGGAGGCATAGTTGAATTCGACCATTAAGAGTCTATTTGAGGTAATAAATAAAGGAAGAATGATTGTGCACCCAAGGCACACTACTATGCTTCTGAGGTACACAATCATGCTCTTAGGGAAATTTATTGTGCAATTAATTTTTCTAACCATTAACAAATAGATGTTGCATCAAACAACTTTTTTTCATTTCAAGACATCAAAAACATATATACAAGAGTTAGTTTAAAGTGTGAGAGTGACATGTTTACAAGTTATAGTCTTTTAAAGCTAGGACTTGAACACATGGTCTAAGATAATCAAATAGGATCATCTCCTATAAACAAAGTTTGGATCACTTTATTGATACTTTAAGCTCTTTAAGAGACCATAATATCATGTAAAATCTATCCAAGGAATAGCCAACCAGCATAAAAGGTCAAGTGAGATCTAAAATGCATGAAGAATTAAAAAAGTTATAGTCTATGCCACGACACCGTAGCTTACCACTATAACACCTAAGCCCTTATATCTTCCACTATAGTACAGTGTCACAGATCTTACATCCTGGAATGGTTTAGCACCTTACCTGGCGCGATATAATCTTGGCCTACCTTGATGTGCCTGTTTGATCCTTTATGTATACATTTTGTGTTTTAAGATGTTTTTTCTTAGCCTTTTAGCCCATTTTTTTTGTAATTACTTTAAAGATAATTTTTTAAATTTTCAAACTTTGTAAAGCTTCGAAAAGTTTCTTTCTCATTTAAAAAGGTTAGACCTTGATGAATTTGAAATTACAAAAGCTTTTACTTTGTTTCTTGAACTTAGAACTTGCATGTTCTTATGTTTATCTTGATCTTTTATCCAATTCATCTTACAAGAGAAAATTGATAGTGTTAAACCCCAATAGACTAATGGCAATAACCTAGAGAGAGGTGAATAGGTTATAATAAAAGCTTTGTGCAAATTTAAAAACTAATTTTCACCCAAAAATAAATCAATAAATTTAACCATTTAAAATAATAAAGAGAAAAATGGAAGAGGAATGCTCAATCGATTTTAGAGTGGTTTGGAGCTTCTCTATGCCTCTTACAACCATTACTCCAAGTAATCTGGTTTGAAGATTTTCTTTCACTTTTTTTAACCCAAAGATACAATAGTTTTTTGTTCAAGGGATTTCACCTTTCTTACACTAGTTTTTTGAATAAAGAATTGCACCCTTAATTTAGTTTTCACTAGGATTATGCCTTAACACTACTTTATGGGATTACCCCCAAGGGTTTATAAATTATAGAAAATACAATTGCCTTTTGATAGACAGATACACAAATTGGCTCACAAAGTTTCTCTTAAAGATGTACAAATGGAGTTTAGTGAGAGAAAATGGATAAAAGTAGAGAATGTGAAGAATGGAGTTTATAGCCCTAATTCTCTAACCTTTTGATCCTCAAATCATCTCCAATTTATAGCAATTATGAAGGACTAGCCATTGAAGCTGATTTGAGAGCCTTTAGAGCAAATCTGGAAAATCACATAGTCGTGTGCCTATGCTACATAGTCGTGCTCTTGTCAAGGTATGCTTCCAATAGTTATATTTTATCCTATCATACATGCCTACATAACGTATGCTCTACACACATGATCATATGTCTTTAAGGCTTCATTGCTTCAGTTTTTCCAAAAGCTTACATGACTTCATACACGACACCTACATAATCACCATACGACCAAGTTTTTCCATTGAGCACGAACTTGTGTTGTAACAGTATGGGTGTGTGTTTAGGTAATGACTTTTGCCTTCAACACAAATGATCTTGCACGAAAGACCTTGCATGTGCATCCACATATTAAGACACATCATCATGTATTCAAAAATTGCACAGTTGTGCGTCTTTGCTTCATTGCGTACGAATGCCTTGCATGACTCAACCAAGCTATGTACTCCCATTATGGGATACACATGGTTGTGTGGCCTGGTAATGCACGATCGCGCTTCAGGCTATTCCTGTAAAATAAAACCCTTTAGTCTTGCTCTTGTCATGCAAGGACTAGTTAGATATTTAAACTTAAGTTTTATAGCAATTCAAAACCCACACACTACAAGAGAAAGGGTTTTTAGCAGCGTTTTTTTAGCGGCGTTTACCTAAATGCCGCAAAAAGATATCTTTTTAGCGGCATTTTAATAAAACGCCACCGAAAACGCCGCTGTAGACACTAAAAACGCCGCTAAAACTCATTTACAAACGCCACTGTAGACACTTTTAGCGGCGTTTTGAAAAAAACGCCGCTAAAAGTCATTTAAAAACGCCGGTAAAAGTCTTTTTAAACCTAGTGCGCGATTTTCTTTTCTTCCTTCTCCCATTTCCTCTCCCGTCGCTGCGCGCTGTTTTCTGCCGCTGTTGCTGCTGTGTTCGCCGGTTCCAGGCGTGTTTTCGACGGTTTTTGGCCATTTCTTCGTCCTTTGGTGACGACATTCTTCTCTTCTTCAGCTTGCAGCCCTCATTTGGAGACGAAACTGTAAGTTTTTTATTATTTTTATTTATTTGTTATTTATTAAAGTTTAACGTTTTGTTACTGAATTTGGAGCAAATGTTTGAAATCCAACCGATTGGAGGGTTGGTTTGTTTGTGGTTTTGAGTTGGAAGTGTTTGAATGAATCAATTTAACCAAATAATTCTGTGTTATGTGGCGTTTTTTGTTCAATTAAAATATTTTAAAATTACAAAGAGTATTCAAATGTAGCACAAAATAATTACTTATTTATGACCTAAAAGATCTGAATGAATTGAATCACGTTTTCATGGCGGAACATGTTTTTATTATTATGAAAGCTAACACTTTTATACACATCTCATCAATTCATATTTTGGTTCTTGTGTTCTGTATCTTGGACTATAGACATGCCTTTCTTTCTTGGCCCTCCTTGTCTCGGCAATCTATAGTGGTTAGTGGTTGCTTTTGAATTAAATTATCATTTTCCACCCAACTTTAGGAGAAACCATAGATTCTCATCTCGTGGATTTTTCAACAATAAATTTTTGCTCGAATCTTAGTTTTGTTTACAAAATAAATAAACAAATAAATAACCATAGGAGATAAAAGTAATTTCAAATTATCAAAAGTTAAAAAAAAAAAATTATTCGTTACAATTAACTGTTAAAATCGTATTAAGTTAAATTCTATTTAGAGAAATATGATTTTAGTTGATCATATATATAAAAGAAAAAAAAAATACAATTTTAATAGTAAAAAAGGTTGAATAGGAGAGTGATTCAAGTTAAATCACATTAAAAAAAAAAGTGCAGCTAAAATTGCATTAAGCTTAATGTAATTCAATAAAATCACACTTTGATTGTGATTCCAGCCATCAGTTAACACATTTTTTTAATGTCTTTCAAATTAAACTACAATTATAGTTTAATAATTCAAGAGGTGAAAAGTATAGTTTTCACCAGAACTTTGGGTTAGAAATACTGATTACTTTTGCTTTTAATTCTTTCCTTTCTTGAAACTTTATAATATATCTGCTCCAACGCAATTGAAGTCTCTTTTTCCAATACAATTCATTAATGTTATGAAGAATTGGGGGCATGAAATAATAAGAACCACTTAAATGTTCTTCATCGGTTTTTTAACTCCAAAAATATAAGTAATTTAATCATCAATTCTTCTTTAAGTTGGATCAATTCAAGCTCTATTTTGGCTATCTTTGGCATTTTCAAATTAATTCCAGAAATATAAGTAAGACATATATTTATAATATTTAGTTTTAGAAATAATTATTAGATAAATATGACAACCGCATTTTTATAAACTATATTTTCCATATTTTTAATCGTATAAAAAATGAATACACAAGACTAAAAAAAATAAATATATATCACCCCTTATTGCTAAAAACAATTTTCCATAATTTGAATCTCAGTTGTCCAGGATTTGTGCATCATTGGGCTTGCCATCAGAGCAAAATG
>JAJEJH010001269.1:9760-43712 GCA_026122585.1 Anacardium occidentale | reverse complement strand
AAGCCCTTAGGGAAAGAGTTTTGGGGTTAGAAATCGAATTCAGAAAGAGATTGGGAGTCTAGATAAGTTCAGGGGTGAGTTAGTAAGTTTCGGAGCCGTGTGGCTTTCATAGGAATCCTTTCGGAAGGATTCGATCAGGCGAGTGAGCGAGAATTGAGTAATACTCATTTTCCCTTGTGCACGCCCGTGCACCCTTGATGCACGACCGTGCGTGGCTTAGTATATAAGAAGAACCGTGAGTTAAGTCATTCTTTTCTCACCCATTTTCGTTTCTTTAGCAAATTCTCTCTTCCATTTCAGTTCCTCTCATTCCTAGAGAGGAAATTCAGTAGCAAATAGCTCCCAATCCGGTGAGAGAGCAAAGAGATTAGTTGTTTGAGAAGTTTTCAGAAGCATGGCAAGAGGTAAGTGTTCTTTCAATTCTTCTCGCAATTTCCCAGCATGTTTAATGAGTTGTGATGCTTGGATGAACCTTATGCATGTTAAATGATGATGATTTGTTGTGCGAATTGATGATTTTGGCCATCTTTGATCCATGCATATGGTTGATCATGTTTAGTGAGAGAAAGTTGACATGCTTGCATGGTGGATTGATGTATACTTGATGCATGTTGTGTTTGAGGCTTGAAATGTGTTGTTTGTGGTGCTGGGAATGTGTCATTGAAGTGTTATTGCAATTGAGTGTGAATTGGCATGAGTTTAAGGCAAATTTCCGGCGGTGCTCTTGTTGAAGAACAAGACACACGGCCGTGCGCCTGCATGGCACGGTCGTGTGCCTTTGTTTTCCCAGATGCATGCTTATGTACACACTGTGTGCACGACCAGAAAATGCACCTGCATGCCCGTGTGCCCGCACACGCACGCCCGTGTGTGCGCTTTCAGTGGAAAGTTTCCAGAATTTCAGTAGCTTGTACGGTCAAGCCCACGACCAGCGCACGACCCCGTGCGTCCTGGCTCACGCCCGTGCACCTTTCCTGCACACCCGTGCACCTGCAGATTTTCAGAAAAAGAACTAAAAATGAGAAATTAAGTATGCGAATTCAGGATAAATGTTAAATGGCTTCAGATAAGCATCAGATGAGCATGTATTCAGATAATAAGTTACATATGCATATCATGGCATGACATGTAACTTCAGAGATGATCAAGGGATCCGAATTCAGTAGTATTCAGTATTCAGAACCCGATGTACGGGTAAGAGTATAGGGTGAATACGAGGGGGCATCTGTAGGATTCAGCCTTCTGACACCAGTCAGAACGCTCAGCAGTATTTCAGATTCAGTTTCTGACACCAGTCAGAGTACTCACCAACATTTCAGTTTTACTATCTGACACCAATCGGATCGGGCAGCAGTAAATTCAGATTCAGCTTTCTAGCCAGTAGCTAGACTGTTCAGCCCACATAGCCAGGATGTCGAATCCCTGTATTCCATCAAGTCTGATCAACACAGCAGGTACCCGAGGGTACAGAGAGGTATTCAGATGCATGCATCCAATATTTTCAGTTAGCATGACATGACATACCCATCATGATATGTATAAATATGATATCAGTAAATGAATGTGATTCAGATATTCAGTAATCAGTTTCTAGATTCCAGCAAGTACATAGATGTATGATTAGGGCCGAGACCCAGGTATGTTTGATTATTGTGATTGCTTGTGCTTGCTTAGGTATTGAGGGAAGTAAGGAGCGCTTACTGGATGATCTTTATCACTCACCCCCCCTCCTTCTTCCATCCTTTTCAGGTGGTTCGTGCTGATTTTCGAGGAGCGGTTGGATCGAGGCTAACGGAGAAGGCCCACACCGCGATCTCAGTGTTGTATATTCAGTTTTGGACCTGTGTGGTCATATTGTACATGTTGATGTATTCAAATGTACAGGAACAGTATGTATGTATATTAAAAGGCCATTGGGCCCATTGTACAGAACAGATATGTATATATTTCAGTGATGTATTTCAGATCAGCTTCCGCATGTGTAACTCTGAATGTATAGCAGTTTTTAGGAAGTTTATTTACTTTTCGTAGGATTCCCGTCGCGGGTACCCATATTTTTAGATGATTAATAAATAGCCCTCTCAGTTTTCAACAGCAGGGGTACTCGTGGCGACGGGTCTTACAGTAGATCTCGAGATCCAACCGTAGTAGAAGATTAGATTGAGGTAATAGAGAGTACCATAGGATTATTTAGTATGCAAATAGAGAGAAAGTGATATATGCAGTGTATCTACTTAGAGGTGATATAAAGGTTTGGTGGAATCTTGCAAAAATAACAGTCAATAAAGATAGTTTAACCTGGGCAGAGTTTAGATAGATGTTTAATGAGGAGTTTAAGAGCATAGATATTGTGTATACCAAAGCTTATGAATTTATAGAGATGACTTAGAGGTCCAATTCAGTTAAAGAGTATGTGACCCAATTTCATGCATTGGTCAGATTTGTTCCCAGCTTTACCAGATCAGAGTTAGGTAGGTTGCAAAAATTTGGTCATGGTTTGCATGCCATAACTAAAGATGTGATAATGGGATCTTCTTCTCTCCAGAGGTTCAATCATGTTTTAGACAGAACCTTAAGGTCAAAGATATACCTTTGATTATGGATATATTTATTAGGTCAATTGAGAGACAGAGCTAAAGATAAAGGAAAAAAGCTAATTCAAGAAAATTAAAAAAAAAAAAAGAAATCATTCAGAAAAAAGAAAGACAGAAAGATTAGTTCCAGCTACCAGAGTGTATTAAGTGTAGGAGGAGATACTTGAGAGAGTGTTTGGCTAGTTGTAACGTGTGTTTCATATGGTACAAATCAGGACATAAGAGTTCAAAGTACCCTGCTAGAAGGGAAACAGGTCCATCTAAAGATAAAGTCAAGCCGAGGAAAGGTAGAGTACACTTAGTTAGAAGAGGTGCTAAGATGGTAGAGGGAGGTCAAGGTTATCTTATATAATGAGCCTGGACAATACTTCATTCTAGTGCTCAATTTTGTTTAAGTTACTGCTCAATTTGATTATATTGACATTAGACTCCAGTTAAGTCATGATCACGACATCAAAAGATTATGATAGAGTTCAGAGTAAGTGATCAAAGTACGTAGTAGAAGTAAAGAAAAAAGTCCAATGATAAAAATTTCCAAAGATGTCAACTTGCTTCCAAACAAGAAAAAAGAGATAATAGCAGCCTAGCCTAGGATCACCATTGAAAAAACTATCAAATGTAAGGCCCTAGGAGAGTAGAGTTAAGCTTAAAGAGAGAGTTCTCCTTTAGAGTTGTTTAGATAGAAGGAATTATGGGGACAAAATTTTTAGAAGAAAGGGAGATTATAACATTTCAAGATTAGAATGGTCTTTTCTAGGCCTTTGATCGAGGTTAAAAGAGAGATTTCATAGTCCCAAGTTAGGATCAGTGAGTTTTAGGGGTATAATAGTCCTTGTAAAGGCTTTATATGGCTGGTATGTATGGAGCATGACTGTGCATCCTTTGGACACATGCTCATGCAGTCCTTGTGTGTGGAGCACGATTGTGTGCCCTAGTGGCATACGACTGTGTGTCTCCTTTGAGTTGTGTAGCTATAAAGGAAAGTTCCTCTTTTCGTGAGTTTCAACCAATTTCTTCTCAGTTTTCTTTTTTTTTTTCTTTTCAACTAACCCTAACCAAATTATTAGAGAGAATCCAATTTTTAGTAGCTTATCCATCCATGATTCAGCCATAGTTAAAGAGAAAGAAAATTTTAGCAAATTCAAGTAAGTATTTCTTTACCTCTTTCTTGTTTCCTTAGCATGTATCTTCTTGGATGAGTCTAGTTAATGACTAAGCATGTTTTCAATTTAGTGAGCATGGTTTTAAGTTGATAATGATGAGATAGAAGAGAAATTTTAAGTTAGCACATACTTAGAACATTATATGTGCATATGTATGTTTTATGCATTTAAAAGCATGTTTAGCTGAGATTAAGAGTTATGAGATGATGAAGGTTGTGATTAACGCTTGTGGTTACATATATGTGTGCTAAAACAAGCTTATGTGAAGATAAATTGAGATTGGGTTGAGTTGGGCATGGTTCTATAAGTTTCGAAGATAAAAATTACGGAAGTAGAATATGACACACGTTTGTATGCACGATATGCATGCCTGTGTGTTTATGTTTTTTTGCATGGTCATACAATTGTATGGCTTATGGGTCATGATTGTGTGCACTTTCCCGATTTCACATGACCATGCCTCAAGGGGTCATAACTATGTGTGCGTAAAAGCCTACATGCCCGTGGACATAGGGATACGACCATGTGTAATGCATACATGACTAGGTGTCCTAAAACACACGCCCGTGCAATAAGCCAAATTTTAGTAGAAAGATTTTAGAAGCTAACACGACTTGACATACGACCACACACATGTTTATGCCCTAAGAAAAGATTTTAGAATAAAATAAAAACAGGAAACAAAAAAAAAAAAAAAAAAGAACATTTTTCCTGAATCACACTTTCAAACTCAAGAAAGAACATTTTTCTAGAATCACACCCTTAAACTCATAAAAATATAAGAAACTCATCAACAACTTAGAATAGAGTAATTTGGTGATAGGTTACAATCAGAAAACAAAAATAAAAACAGAAACAGAAAGGGGAACAGTCATAAAAACATTTAGAATATGAAACAATTTACATAAAACTTATTAACAAGTTTAATAAATTACAAAAACAGAAACTTCAGTAAGAAATACATAAAATAGAACTAGAACAATTGTACAGTTATACAGAACGTACACAAAAAACACAACAATAAATATGATAAATTTTGATGTTAAATTTGTCATATAAAGTGTTATTTTTATCACTAATTTTCTATGACGAAATTTTTTTGCCACAAGGACTATTACTGTAGCCTTGTCTCAAAAATTATATATGATATAATTTATATTAGTCACTAAATAGTCAAGTTTTAATGACGAAAACTTCCATTGTCACTATATTTTATCACCTTTTGTGATGTTAAGAACATCACAATTAATGTCAAGAATTTGTCACTTAATATTACATTTCATCACAAAATATCACACTTTAAATGACAAAATTATATTTCGTCACTAAATAATGTACCTATAATGACAAAAATCACTATATAGATATGAAATAATGATATTGTAGTGACGAAAATTCTACAAGTGATTTGAATAACATAATTGTTTCAATAATTAACTTAATCCTAGCCCGACCTTCAATTCTTCTAACAACATAAATCACAAATAACCAATTTGTAAGCCCTAATTAACCACAATTGTGAAAATTTAACAAGAGAAAAGGAGGAACAAGAAACGAAATTAACTGGCACACACAAACGTGACAGTTTCTATTGTTCTCTCAAAATCTTTTTTTTTTTTTTTTGTTGTTGTTGAATTTTGTTCTTCACATGTCACTTGCTCCTTTAGTTAATATTGACTCTAACTTCCATTTTGCTTTTCAACTAAGTAGAGGTAAGTTGTGGGTTTTGATCACCTACATCTAATATGTACCCAAACTTTTTGTTTTATATTATTTTATTATAATAATTTTATTTTTTTATTTTCATTTTTATTATTTTATTTTTATTATTAGGGGGTTTTGTTATTTTTATTTTTATTTTATTTTATATTTTTTTAAACCAAGTCTCTAAAATACTTGTGATAAAATTTTATTTCTTTTCACTAAATAGATTATGATGACAATAATAATATCACTAACATTTTAAAATCATTTTCATGATAAATTTGATAATTCGTCATCTAATTTCGTTATTGGTAACGTTGATTATTGTTTTTAAATTTTTTTTATTCAAATAATGTTTCCTTCATACTAACTATGATACATTTTCATTGTCTATTTGAATAAGTGCATTGGTGATTAGGGCTAGATTCTAATTAGATATGTTTGGTTTCGTTTTCTTAGTTCAATTTGAAAGAGCCCGAAATGAGCTACTTAAACCCAAATTTGAACACAAGTTGGAATTTTGTTATAAAAAATTTGATGAATACGAACTCAAACACGAGTTAAACCCATAAAAAATGAATCAAACACGAATATATATCTGTTTGTGTTTGCTTTAACTCGAATCTAACTCTATGGGTGACAACAATAATTCGTCAATAATACTTTTATGTTCATTAGTGACGACAATTAAATTATCACCATATATAGATATTATGTGACGCAAATAATTGTCATTAAATGCATTTCCTCTAAAAATTTTGGTAGAAAATTTCACTATTAGTGACAACTTATTAAATTGTCACTAAATAAAATTTTACCTCCACATCAATCATGATGAATATTATATTATGTCATTAAAATACAATATTGTGATAAAAATAATATTTTATAATTATTTTATCTTATATATTAATTGATGACAAACTTATATTACGTCATCAAATGATACAATATTGTGATAATGTGTTTTGTCATAAATACATGTTATATTGTCATAAAATTATTTTCCTTCTTAAAATTTGATCGTTAACTTTGCTACCAAATGAAATAGTAACAAATTTAATTATTCGTTACTAAATATAAACATTAATGATGAATAACTCGAATTTTGTTGACAATATATATAATCATCACAATAATAAATGTTTTAGTAACAGTTATAAAAAAATATCACCAAAAACTACCATATGGTGACAAAATTATATACATCACAAAAATATTTGTCACAAAATATGCAATTTTTCGTAGTGAAAGAGAAATAATAAGATTACATGCATGATATGCATTTCATAACGTGACATGCCTAAGCAGTGTTTTCGAAAAAGGGATGAAATGATCCATATACATCAGTTTTTCTATATTAAGCTTGATATCTGGGTAAGTTATTAAATATGAATACGAGGGGGCATCTATGAGATTTTAACTTTCTAAATACGGTCAGATTAGTTAGATTTCAACTTATTGGTCTAAAAATTGGTATGATAGGATATTTCAACTTATTGACACTTCGTTGGTATGATTCAACCCACATGACTAAGATACCGAATCTTTGTATTTATCAGCTTGATCAACATCCTCAAATACATAGATATTTCAAAAATAATTTTTATTTAGCTTTTTAGTATTTTAGGATCTTCGGATCCTAGTAGCATTTTCAGTACATATTTTTAGTAAATAGGCCCAAGGACAAATACATATTTTTCAATATACTTCATACCATGATATAGCATAACATAGCAAGAAACAGTGCATAGACAGTAAAAGAAGAAACATGTAAGAAAAAAAATAAAATAGAGATAAAACTGCACAATATACATAATGAACAGAAACATAAAAAAATTCAGCTAAGATCTAAAGAGAATTTGAGAGTATTCTAGATCTTAAAAATCAGATAACAAAAAAGACAAGATAATGAATATCAGAAAAACAACTAGATGTGTTAAGCCACACTAGCTAAATCTCTTTTCATATCGAGTTGTGTACATATACTCATTTATATAATTATGAAAGTGTATGAAATAGAGCTTAAACAATGAGTTTATGTAGTAAGTTAATCTATATCAAAATAAGTTATTAGGCTAGTTAGGAACTTAAGAAGTTATTTGGCTACTTAAAAATTTGGTTAAGTTCTTCAGTTTAGTAGCTAGCCAATGATAGATCAAATTAAAGTCGACCTCGAGGATAAAGATAGAAGATGTTTACTGAATAATTTGTCATTCATTCCTCTTAGTTTCCTTTCTTGTAAGTCAATGTTTCGGGAGTTGAACTTAGAGCATGAAAAGACTGGAGAGTGGGATATGGCTCGAACAGGTTTTCACTTGATGTTTTCAATTTTATTTATATATGTACATATATGTATTTAGTTTTCAATAGAGAACATGTTAGCTTGCATGCTTTGTGTTGCTCATGCATATGTGATGTACAATATCAATTGTGTTTTCAGATATTATTATTATTATTATTATATACAGTAAAGCATGAGTTTTATTCAAGATACTATATAATAGGTTTTAGCTAACCACTACATATTTCTTTTAAGCTTCTGCACACAACATTTTCAAATAAGCAGTCAGAGCGAAACTTGTTGTTATATATTAAAAATAATTCCAATTGTGAGAAAAAGAAAATTTTTCTAGTCTACAGTAATACATAGCAGTGGATCTCACAATGCATTCATCTATTGTATTAAACTGTAAGCAATAACTTTTACACATGCAAATTATCATCACTTTTTAGTGCGGTTATTCAATACTATATAGTTTTATCACCATTACCAATGTCTTAAATTTGAATAATGTCGAGTCTACGAACAGTTTTTAGAATAACTACCTTAATGAATATATAGGGATGATTGATTAATCTAATTCCCTGATTGGGTTTTACCTCTTTAAGGGCATATTATTTGTGCAATCAAAACATAATTATGTATGAAATTGAATAAATAATATACATGTTTTTCTATTTATTAACAAATAATTACATAATGTACAGTACATCAATTAGTTTAAAGACACTTACTTTAGCAGGTGAACTACAAAAAGGTTGAATTTTAAAAGTTTGAAAAATTTCTCGAAACCCTTGATTAAAGTTCAACTATGATGAATTATCTAACAATAAAACTATATTTTGTTTCTTGTATTTGATAATTGTATAATTTATATAAGAAACTTAATAGACTATTGGATTAATGAAAGACCTTAATTATGTGGATTAAAATTTAATTGATATGTAATGGGTAACTTTGTACATTCAATTAAATAAAATATAAATTTGTAATTTAAATGAATATTAATTTATGAAAGTGTTTTTTGTCATTGTATTTGAAAAAGGTAACCTGCAATTTACCTGAAATCTTAATGGACGGTAATTGTCTTTCAACAATCCTAGGGTGGAAACTTGTTCTTTGGCCTACATAAAAGACAGAATACTATTAGCATTTCAACGTTACTGACTCCTAAAATATCAAAGCAAATGCAAATGAAGAGACATCACTTCACAAACCATTGGCAGACATCAAGTCAACGATACTGACTCCCACTGTTTCCTCCATGATAAGAGATCCACTAAAACGAATCCAGAAATCCATCTTTCCAACTTTTTTACTCGGATCATTCTTTAGGAAACAGTTTTTTATGTAACCGATGCATTACATATGCATTTTGACCCATCAATAAAGATATTTATATCAATGTACTCATTCACCATTCATGTAAATGCAAGCTGTATAAGCTGTGGATCATGTTCTATGCGGGTCCCTTACAATTCCATTAGAGTCGTTACTCTTATTATTATTAGCTATAAATCACTTGAACAAAATTTCATTTTTTATTATCCATGCACAGATCTTTAGGGTCTTTCTTGATAATGGCTATTGCAGTTTCTTCCTGGCTTTTTCCTGGCTTCATCTTTCTTGTTCTTGATGTGTTTCAGCTAGCAATTGCTTCCAGCAATGTGGGGTTTCATCTTTCTTTTTTTGTTTTGGTTCTTGATGTTGTGATTTTTCAGCGTCTGTAATTTTTTTTTTGGTGTTTACAGGTTTACATTGTCTATATGGGAGATAGAGGCTATGATGAGTCCCAGTTGACTGAGGATTTACACCATGAGATTCTTTCAAATATTCTTGGAAGGTTTTATTTCTAGCTCACCTTTGCTCTAATTCACTTTTTCTCTTCCTTTCTGCTTTTTTGAAACAAAGAATTTTGAGCCAAATGTTTAGTTTCTGCACAGTGAAAACTGGAAATCGAGAGTAACTGTACCAATTTTCAATTTTTACTTGTTTCAATTTGCTTAGGACTTCTTAAACACTTTCCAACAACTTCAAGTTTCATAATCATGGGAGAAATAATTGGAACCAATTTTATTTTTCAATAAGATTTAAGTTTGGGGACTAGAAAAAAAATTATGCTTGGTGAGCCGGCAGTTATAGTTTAGTGCTGGTGGTTTGGCCTTCGTCTTGAATTTGTATTCTGCTGATTGGTATGCATCAGTTGCAATTTTCACTCTTAATTTTCCCTCTAGGAGCAGCATTGAGTACAACCTTCTCAGGCACCTTAATGTAGGAATAAACAAAAATTAACTTCTAAAATGAATTTGACAGCAAAGAAGCTGCAACGGAATCGATTCTTTACAGCTACAAGCACGGCTTTTCCGGATTTGCTGCAATTTTAACCGAGTCTGAAGCCAAGTTAATTGCAGGTGTTATAATGTTGGTGAACTGTGAACACTGTTTCGTAGTCCCTACTTGTGTTTTTTAACAAGTACTTGGTCGTTGATATTTATTCTATGATCATTGGTGCAGATGTCCCTCATGTTGTTCGAGTCATTCCAAATAAGATACTTAGTTTACAGACAACCAGAAGTTGGGATTTTCTTCAAGTAAAACCTTATATTGAGAATGGAATTATTTCAAAGTCTCAGTCAGGTTCCGGGTCAATCATTGGTGTCATGGATACTGGTGAGCATAGAAATGCTGTATGTGATTGTGTTATTTGAGGAATGTAGCTTAAGCTTGTTGTGCAGGCATATGGCCAGAATCTGAAAGCTTCAACGATAAGGATATGGGAGAGATTCCGTCTCATTGGAATGGAATATGTCAAGAAGGAGAAGAATTTAACCTCTCCAATTGCAATAGGTGTGTTCTTCATGTTCTCTCACATATTTTCTCTCAAGCAACATCATATAACTTAATGGCTGTCACTGCTATCACATTTTTCATTACTGCAATTCAACTTTGATATTTTGACTTGGAAAAGTTTTATTGAATTAGGTGCATTGATTAACAGGGGCATCTTGGGTGTAAACCGTGAAAAGGATGATTGTCATTTTACTCAATAGCCTAGTGTTATAAAGCCCAAGATGCTCCACTTAATCATCTATTTTAGTGTCTTTTTGTTTTGCTTTAAGTTTCACTCAATCGCTTCCTTATTTTCGGATACAATATTTTGCAGTCAACATTATGTAATGATAGTATTAGTATGTCCATCTGCATTACTTAATTTAGCTTCGTTATTACAGATTCTGTGATGAGAAGGATATTTGAATCTAGATTTCCAGAAACGTGTTTAGTTAGGTCAACATTCACTCTTTTTATCTTTTTTTTATGAATTGTATGGTTAGATGTTGGTGTTGGCTGAATTTGACTGTTTAATGACAGAAATTATTTTACAGGAAAATTATTGGTGCACGCTGGTACATTAAAGGGTATGAGGCTGAATTTGGAAAGCTGAACAGTAGCGATGGGGTTGAATTCTTATCTTCCCGAGATGCTGTGGGTCATGGCACTCACACAGCATCTACTGCAGCTGGTGCTCTAGTACAGAATGCAAGCTTTATGGGACTAGCTCAAGGAATTGCCAGAGGGGGTGCTCCTTTGGCTTGGTTAGCCATCTATAAAGTTTGTTGGGCTACTGGTGGCTGCAGTTCAGCTGACCTTCTTGCTGCATTTGATGATGCAGTCTTTGATGGTGTGGATGTGCTTTCAGTATCACTTGGTTCATCCCCTCCGCTTTCCTCTTATGTTGATGATGTACTATCAATTGGTTCCTTCCATGCTGCAGCAAAAGGGATTTCTGTAGTATGCTCTGCAGGGAATTCTGGTCCTTATCCTCAAACTGTCATAAATACTGCCCCGTGGATTTTGACCGTTGCGGCAAGCACCATTGACAGATCTTTCCCTACTGCTATTACAATGGGAAACAATCAAACTGTTGTGGTACTTTGTAACTTCCTTTTCATTCATGCAAGAAAATTTTGATTTCGGAAACTTCATGTGACACATTAGGGAGGAAAAAGCATCAGTGGGAGTCTCCTGCTCTGAATGAAAACTGTGTTCAAGTTGATTAAAAATACTTTGGATGAAGATAATTCAATCAAAGTGAATTCCATCTAAATTCTTGGAGCTGTTAAAATTGAATCATATATATATATATATATATATATATATATATTTATTTATTTATTTATTTATTTATATTTATATTATTTTGTTTGTATATCAGCTGGATGTGGAGGTACTGTAATCAACTTTGTGCTATATTTTTATTTTATTAAACAGGGTCAAGCATTTTATACAGCGAGAATGGGTGTGAACAAGTTTTACCCCATTGTGTATGGATTAGATATTGCAGCCACTGATGCGGATGAAGACAGTGCTAGGTAGAGTACCTCTCCATTTTCATCCTTCTGGAAAGTACAGAATTCATATTCTAATAGTGTGTCCTTTTAACAGTAGTTGTGATTCAGGAACTCTTAATGCTACTTTAGCAAGAGGCAAAGTTGTTATTTGTTTCCAGTCTCGGTCTCAGAGGTCAGTTGCAACAGCTGCTAGAACAGTACTGGCAGTCCAGGGTGTTGGTCTCATATTTGCTCAGTTTCCTACAAAGGATGTTCAATTTTCTTTTGATATTCCAGTTGTCCTTGTGGACTTCATTATCGCAACATCTCTGCTCACCTACATGGAGGCAAGCAGGTAACTGAATTATCAATGGTGAGCATGATTCTTTTTATCATTGCTTCTGTAACTTCTCTGCATCTAAGCAACTTTGTCTAATGTTAATATTTGACACTGTTTAAATTTTTTATGCTCTAAATGTACACATCTAGCTATCTTAAACAAAATTAGTTGATGAACTTTTTTATGTGACAGAATCCCTGTTGTCAAGTTTAGCTTGACAAAGACAGTTATAGGGCAACAGTTATCACCAGAAGTGGCTTTCTTCTCTTCGCGAGGGCCTAGTTCCCTCTCTCCATCAATATTGAAGGTATTGCTTATCTTGTTTAGCTAATTATTTCTTTAACTAGAATTTTACATCAACATATTTCAATGTGTTGTGCAGCCAGACATTACAGCTCCGGGGGTTAATGTCTTGGCCTCTTGGTCGCCTGCTTCATCCACCGATTCAGATATGATTAAAAACAATATAGGGCCGCTTAACTTCAAAATGGAGTCCGGAACCTCCATGTCTTGCCCCCACATATCTGGTATCGTGGCTCTTCTAAAAGCTAAATATCCAATGTGGAGTCCTGCTGCGATCAAGTCTGCACTGATCACAACAGGTGATAAAATTAAATTTTATGGAGTTTTGGTTGCATCTGTAAGTTGCTAACATTAGTGTTGCTTTTTCCACTCTTTCTAGCTTCTCTGAAGGACGAATATGACCAAATTATAGTTTCTGAGGGAGGTCCTTACAAGCAGGCTGACCCATTTGACTATGGAGGTGGTCATGTCAATCCTAATAAAGCCATGGATCCTGGATTAATATATGACATGGGAGTATCAGATTACATTAATTTCCTTTGTGCAATGGGATATAATAATTCTGCCATCAGCTCAATGACCAAGGCCCACACCGAGTGCCGTAAATCAACCGGGCTCCTTGTGAATCTTAATTTGCCTTCTATTACCATTTCAGAGCTTAAGAAGAAATTAACTGTAGCAAGAATAGTGACGAATGTTGGCCCAGTGAATTCTGTCTATACAGCTCGTGTTCAAACTCCGGCTGGTGCTTCTGTGACAGTCCACCCATCAACTTTGACGTTTAATTCTACAACAAAGATGCTCAAGTTTAAGGTAACTTTTTGTTCGCAGTTAAGAGTTCAGGGAAGATACTCATTCGGATATCTGTTCTGGGAAGATGGTTTACATGTTGTGAGAATACCACTGATGGTTCGAACTGTCATTCATGATTTTTATTCCCAAACCTGAACATAAAGAGCCATTGGCTGTACCATGTTTAATCGCTTATTGCTGTATTCTTCACTATAAATATCATGTTTGAATTGAGTTGGCAAAACGATAGAAGAAACAGGATATCATGAGAAGCTGCAAGGAACTTTGAACTTATTGTACTGATTTCTTTAGTTTTTGAGTAGATAAATATTGTGTTATCTCCTCTATTTATGAGGCCATTATAAGTTAATGAAGTGCTCTTAAATGCTTCACTCTGTGTCTAGTATCAGAGTTGTAAATTTATATATTTTTGAGAACCAAACTTTCTTATGCTTTCTGCTGAGTTGATAGCCACTTTGGTCAAATTATTCTCTTTCATTTTTCTTTTAAAATCGAATACTTGCTGACTCGGTGTTAATTCCAAAACATAGAGAGAAGGTCAAAGTTATGGATGATCATGCTCAAAAAAAGTAAGAAGATGTGGAGGGTATCAGCAATACTTTTTATAAAGATGAAGAAGACGATTAAAATCCACCAAAAAGAGAGAGTTACGGCATTGTCAATTTGCCATACTAAGTGGGTCCTTTGGCTTTGCCTTCCATTATACGTCAGCATGCAGCTTAGGCCTTCGAGTTTGCTTATAAATGAAAAAATTCAGAGAGTTAGAAGATGAAATGATTATATATATATAAAATGTTGTGCAGGAATGAAGTCAGTTTTGGGATTTTTATATATTAAAGGATCAGCTGGTTGTGTTTGTTGAACAACCCGCAACCAGAGACCCAGATGGTTTTTATTCAGAGCAATATTTCATAACTAACTTGGTATTTCTTAAGCGAGAGTTTGAGCACTCTAATCTTGTCCAAACTTGAATGCTGGGGGATTCTGGGCCATTATCATCATGAGAAATATTGCTTAGCATTGAAGACAAAAGTTGGGTGGCTTTGGAAACTTCACTGGCTATTCAATTCTGCTAGAATCATTTACCAATAAACAATTAATCCTCAGTTGGGTCCGTATCAAATCACCGTGTTTGTCCCTTGCTTAGCTTCTACATAATCTATGACTTGTGTATTATTTATATGGTATAAATAATAAAACGGCCAAACCATTCACTAACGTTTCCTTAAATCACAAATTCTCGTTCATAAAAGTTTAAAAAATTAAGTATTTATTTTTATTTTTTAAAAATATAAAAATACTCATTTATAAAATAAATATTTAAAAAATAAAATAAATATTTTAAAAAATAATCATTATTATTAACAATATCATTGACGACGATGACTGACATTAATCTCATCAGATTGCTGGTTATTTGATTTCATTGATGATCAGATTTAGTCACCTCAATGATGAAGACGGCCAAAAAAGATCGAAATACTTGACACTGATCATTTTAGATGGTAGAAACAGTTAGATTTAACCTTTTTCGTCAGATTTTTGACAATCAGATCTGATTATTTTCACTATCAAGTTAGTCCGATCCAACGATCAATAGAATCAGATAATCATTTTCAATTATTTGGTAAGATTAACATCGATCACTGTCATTAGCGATGGTAATTATTTTTTTAAATATTTTTTTTATTTTTAAATATTTATTAGTTTTTTATTAATATATTACTTTTATTATGATTATTTTAATATTATTTCATTTTAAATTTATATTTTAATATTTTTATAAAATTTATTTTTAATTTTTAATAAAAAATAAAAATATTCTTTTAATTTTGATTAATAAATAAGTATTTAATTTTTTTATAATGAAAGGGACTATCATTTAATAAAAGCTCGGGTGAGACTACGTGGTTTTGGCCGTAATGAAATGAAACCGTAAAGATAAACTCTAGAAATAGGGGGGGCCATGCACGTGAGCGCACCACCGAATCATGAATGTCGTTTTGCTAATAGCAGCATTGTTTTTTAATCTTAAACGACAAGGCCCCCATGGCTGTCCTTTATCACGTGCTTACTGCCACGTGCTCTTTCCTTGAGGGTTCCTTAGTCTTTATCCGTCAACGGTCGGCTAGAATTTTTTTCTTTATTATTGCTTGTAGTTCTCAACCATGACTTATCTTTTACTTAAAAATCATTTCAACATTGGAGTTTGGAATATAATAATTTTGAATCATTTTTTTCTACGAATAGAGATTTTAGGTTTTATGGTTACGTTTTCAACACTCCTTAAGAAACTTTCATAATTACATCAGTTATACATTTTACATGTTTATGGTTATTCACAAAGCATCTTCAATCATTTCTAGTCTTGTATAATAATTTGTAATGTATTTCAACTTATTTTATTTAAGGTTCGTATTGTATTGTAGTTTTTTGTTTGCAAAACGACTCTTCAAACAAAAACAATAGTTTATATTTTGATTAGCAGATAAAGTTCTTTAATTAGATAATATATCTAGTAAGTTAATATTCAATTAATGTCATTTGTCTGCGACAGAAAGTAATAACTTTTTACCTAATTAATCTCTATCATAATCTTATTGTCAATGTAATCGTTTAAGAAATTAATTTTTGAATTTGAATATTAAATTTGTAACTGATAGTATTATAACCTTTTTCTGGAATTCTTAAATGAAAAAGATTATTAGAAATCATTTAACATAAAAGGATAGATGCTAAGTAGCTTTTGTGTACTTAGAATCAACTTCGTTTTATCCTAAATTCAAGGAATATGACTCATGGATTCAATAATCTTCCTACAGGTATCCTTGGTTTCAAAATTTCCTTTAAAGTATTCCTTTATAATATCTATTTTCACTTTATTGGAGCATCCTAAAGTCATGGATATCATAATCGTGAATATTGGCTTTGAGTTATAAGTCAAACTATATGAAAAAATTACTTTGTGTCTAACTCTTACTTTACATTTAATTTATATCACAATAGTAGATATCAAAATCTATTATTGAATCCTCAGTGCCAATATCAAAACCCACCATATGCAAGCTTTGAAATATGTACTTTAATCAATGACGAAAAATCTCATTAATTGTTTAGCGATTGAAGAAAGACTTTCTCTTGCAACAAACTTGTTAGTATGTCATCAATCTTTGACATATTGCTCCCCCAAACACCTACCAATAAATGAAGAAATTCCATTAAGTTGTTAGTCTTATGTAGAACATCTTTTTAGAATCCTTTTACAAAAAAATAATAATAATAAATCCCAAAACTTACCTTAAACGATCTTTTCTCCGCATACAAGTGAATAAATCCAACAAAGGGTATACACTTTGAAGAAGTCAAAACTCATGACCAAAGTATTTCTCATGGCTTAGAATTTAACTCACCAAGTGCAATTAGTTGGCATTGCCAGGAGGCCACTAATCTTATTCCTCACAGTGCAATTAGTTGTACTGTGAGGTTAATAAAGTCGGCACAACTCACACCAATAACCTGCAACATTAATTGTTGACAGTGTCATCCTTACCGTACTAGCCAAAGGTGAATACCACCCTAATGGTAAAGTTATGAACCCCATTTCTACTAGTTAAAAAATAAAAATAAAAATCCTTAATTTTCAAAAGCAACTAGCTGTTAATTCTTGCTAAAATAAGCAACAGAATCTTGAGTCTTATTTATGAAACTAATATGGCTAGAATTATTTCTAGAGCGGGGGTAAATAGGAGTTACAAAATTATTGTGGAATAAAAACTTGATAAATCTAGATCAATTCAAAGAATTATATGAATAATTAACCAATAGACAAAGTGCAATAAATTATATGGAGAAAGGAAAAAGATTATTCAAACAATTTATTGTGGTTCAGAGCTTCTATCTTAAACCTCTTATGTTAACTCTTTTAAGAGAATTTCTTGAAGTTTTACTAACAATTTATTGAACCAATAAACTAGTTTCTTATAGGATTGCACCATATTTGAGATTATACCCTTGTGTCGTAGTGATTTTGGGTTTCAACATTTATAATAATTGTATGAGATTTCGCTCAACAAGTTTGAGTACAAAGATTTTGTGATGAAAATGCATCGAGGTAGACTAATTACAAAAATGGATTACAATTCTTCTCTCAGAAGATAAAATTATAAGAATAAGAGAGATAAAAAGTCAATGAGAAATATGAGCTTTGAGTATATAAACTTGGTTTAAAAATGAATTTTATTTAGTGCACTTCGTTAACCCTTGAATGGTTCAACCTATTTTTAAACTAAAAATTTTCTTCAGAATTTGAATTTAGTCATTGGTCTAAAAATATATTCATTAACTTTGAAAAAAAAAATCTATTACAGTTAAGTCTCGTGAAACAAGCATTTTGTATGGAGGAACATGTGTTCCTAACTGTAGAACCCGCCGTTACGAGTACCCCTGCTACTGAATAATAAGGTTCTTTTATTAATAATCTGATGATTGGGTACCTGCGTCGGGAATCCTACGAAAAATAAAGCTACGACTATGTATATTTAGCGGAAGCTGAAACTGAAACTAAATACCAAGTACAATGGGCCCAAACTGGCCTTTTTCATATATACAACTGTTTGGTACATTGTTCTTTACATCTGAGTATATACATTTACATACAAGACCTATCAGGTCCAAAACTGAAATAAAATACATATTGAAACTGTGTGTGAGGTCCTCTTCCGTAAGCCTCAATCCACCCGTTCATCGCCAGCAGCAAACTGACCTGAAAAGGAAGGAAGAAGGAAGGGATGAGTGATAAAGATCACCTGGTGAGCATTCTTTACTTCCCTGAACCCAAGCAAGCAACAAACAAAACACACATACCTGGTCTCGGCCCTATTCATACATCTAGTCGCTTGTTGGCGCTGAAACTGATTATTATAATTATCTGGAATCTTATTATTATAATTATTACATGTCATGATGTGTATGTCATGCCATGCTAACTGAAAGTAACTAATGATGCATGCATCTGAATATCTAAGTGTACCTAAAGGTATCTGTTGTGCTGATCAGGCTGATGAACACAGGGATTCGACATCCTAGCCATGTGGGCTGAACAGTCTAGCTACTGGCTAGAAAGTTGAATAATGAAATGCTGCTGAGCAGTCTGACTGGTGTTAAAAAGCTGAATCCCACAGATGCCCCCTCGAGTTCACCCAAACTATAACTCATACATCAGGTTCTGAATGTTGAAACCTACTGAATTCGAATCTCTTGATCCTCTGTCATGCTACATGACATGCTATGGAATGCTCATGCAGTATCTGTGATCTGATTATGCTCTTATCTGATGTTATTTAGCCTTTAGAAAGGTTACCCATCTTTTATATTTATTTTACTGCTTAATATCTGGAAAATAACTAACGCACGAGCATGTGGGCAAGACACACGGTCGTGCAACACACACACGGGCGTGCATGGCAAAGGCACACGGGTGTGTGCCTAGACGCACGGGATCATGCGTTGGCCGTGCAGTCGATCATGCGTGCTTCTAGAATCTGGGCTTATTTCTTCTACAAAATAGGCACACAATCGTGCTCCTCAGGACACACGGGCGTGTCCTCTGTGTCTAGGTCGTGCGTACTTCATGCACACGGTCATGTCCTTACAGAAACAAGGGCACACGATCGTGTGTCTTGTCCTGCACAGACATGGCTCGCCTGGAACTGTAAGAACCTAAGCCATTTCTCAACCAAAATCAAATTAACATAAAACACACATTTCCAGCACTCCAATATACGTATATCAATCACCAATTTCATCAATCATCAACTACTGCTGCATCCACCATGGAAGTAACACATTTCTCTCACTAACACACACAAGCAAAGCAAGCATGTTCTTGGGTGGAAAATAAGCATCTCAATCATCACATATCATCTCATATAATCAACCAAACATATCATAAGCATGCTGGAAACGTAAACACACACTTCCAAACTTCATTAAGCATCAAAGCTAGCTGGGAATGCACAGAAGAAGTAAGAAACACTTACCTTTTGACATGGCTATTGGAAAAACTCAAAGCTATCTACTCTCTGGTCTCTCTAGCTGGATTGAGAGCTGCTAAAAGCTGGATTTCCTGTCTAGGGCTGGGAGCTGCTGAATAAAAGAAGAAAAATGCTAAAATGGGTGAGAAATGAAAACTAAATCTCTCATCTCTTTCTCTTTAATCCCACCTGCATGGGCGTGCAGGGTATGGTGCACGGGAGTGCACTAGGGAAAATGAATATAATCTATTTCTCGCACTTCGCATGATTAAAACCTCCCTAAAGGAATCATACGAAGGCCACACAGCTCTGAAAAACTTACTAACTCACTCCCAAACTCTTCTAGATTCTCAATCTATTCTTGAATCTCATTTCTAACATCAAAACTCTACCCCTAAGAACTTTTCTAACCTGGGATGCTACACTAACTTTAGACCACTTTTCTAAAAAATTGATCTTCAATTAGCTCTCCAACGGTCAAATTTCTTTTCAAAATCTTTAGTGGAAAAGACATCCAATTTCTAGGTCTTTGTATGGGCATGCTTTATAAGGAACAAGCTCATTGTGCTATGAAATGGCTTAGGCCAATGATTGATGTAATAGCCCAGGGGTAGAAATGTCATTTAGGTTAAGTTGAGGGGTAAGAGAGAGAGATTGAGAATTTGAGGGGCACATGCCCGTGTGCCCCGTGTGCCCAAGGCACACGCCCATGTGCCAGGAGAGAGAATGAGATATAAGAGTTTATTCCCAACTTTTTCCCACATTTTCCCCTTCAACTTTCCCTCAACTTTTCTCTTCTCCTTTCCAGCGAACCCTAGACCAGAAACCGTCCAGCCAACTACCATTATTTTGGTTAGAGATCCAAGACCAGCTAGGGAGAGAGATTCGGATGCCATGGCAAGAGGTAAGTATTTCTTTACCTCTTCACTTAGGTTTCCAGCGAGCTTTTCTGATTTTCTAGCTTAATGAATGCTTGTTGTGTGCTGAGTACGTTTTTCCAGCATGATATGATGATGATGAGATGTTTTGATTGATGATTTTGAGATGAATATGCAATGTATGTTGAATATGTTGTTTGGGTATGCTTTGGGTGAGAAATGCATGAGATTTGATGAGTTAAATGAGAAATGCATGAGCTGAGTATGTTTATTGGCATGTATATATGCTGTGTTGATGTTTAATTGAAGATTGATTGAGTTTTGAATGTGTTTGGGTGGGATTTTCTGGGTTTCTAGACGCTTTCTACAGATTTTGAGCACACGATTGTGCGCCCGAGGGGACACGTTCATGTGGCCTCAAATCTGCATGGACACGACCTTGCATCCTGCCCGTGTGCGTATGAAAATCTACACACACGCCCGTGTGCCCGAGGGGACACGCCCGTGTGTGAGATTCCAATTATGCACGCCTGTGTAGGCAAGACACGAGAGGGTGCTGAGGCAACCACACGCCTGTGCAGTGTGATACACGCCCGTGTGCCTAGCCATGCACGCCCGTGTATACGCACCACACGCCCGTGTGACCTGCCAATTTCATGATTTCTTGAGAATTGATTCTAGAACCTTGCACACCTAACAGCACGAGGAGCACACGGTCTCGTGTGCCTTGACACACGCCCGTGCACGCTAGCACACACGCCCGTGTGGCTTAAGAAAGAAAGAAAAGAGATTTTTAATTAAAGATAAGCAATCCTAAGCTTCCCTAAGTGAAATCTAAGCATGCGAAACACGAGAATAACATGAGAAAAATAATATATCATGCATGATTGAGAGACATTGAGCATGACATGCCACATACATTAGATGTTTTCAGAAAGGGGTTTACGGATCCAAGAGATGTTTTAAAAGTATATGTGTACGATGTTTCGGATATCAGTTAGGGGTGGATACGAGGGGGCATCTGTGAGTTTGCATGCCCGCTAGAGAGGGAAACCATGGTTCGCTAGAGAGAACATGGTCGTGCATGAGTAGTTTTCTTATAGGTTTGAGCTCACGAGGCCAAGGTGTCGAATCCCTGTATTCATCAGACTGGTCAGCATAGCAGAGTTATTTTTCAGATACAATACTTTTGATACTGTTTTCAGATATACTATATGTATACATATGAGGATCTTTGGATCAAAGATTTTTATGAGAAAGAGTTTTCAGAAAAGAGTATGTTTTCAAAAAATCAACCCGAGGGGTAAAGTTTTATGAGAAATGAAATTTACATGACATCAGAGCATGCATATCATGTCATGTACCACATACATGAGAACATATGAGATAAAAGCAAGTACAGAGCATAAAATACATGAGAATTCTGAAAACTTAATAAAGAAAGAAAGTAAGGAAATAAGAGATAAGATAAGAAAGATTGAGAAATCAGTAAGCTGAGATTCTGAGGTCGGATCGAGGATCAACCTTTGCTTGATGACCTGTCTGTGTAAGAGATAGGAAATGCTTACTGAGTGATTTTGTCACTCACCCCTTTCCCTTCCTTTCTCTTTTGCAGGTCAGTGAGTTTTGGGGACTGAGATGCAGCGATCAGCTGTGAGGTCTTGGGGACATGGCTCGGTAGCTAGTTTTGAGTTTCGGCTCATATGCTCTGATTAATCGCATTTCATGTATTTACGTTGTGTGTATTATATTATTATGCACTGTATGGATTTAATACATGAATAGTCTGGGATTTTCAGAAAAGTCTTTATGACTTATTTTTATTAAAGTTTTCGTATTTTATGCTTCCGTATATTGATGTTTAAAGTATTTTGAACAGTAGTTAAATTCTTTTCCCTCGTAGGGATCTCCGTCACAGGCATAGTTTTATTATTATATATATATATATATATTTATATATATATATATATATATATATATATATATATATATATATTTTACAATGCAGCACGGGGGGTCGCTACAATTGCTTTGTATTTGGAATGGATTGTTTTTTCATTTGGAATGTGTGTTTCAATTTCCTTTAACTTTCTCTAGGTGAACAAGGTCATTCCTTAGTGGAATGACTGAGTACCTTCTAGAATGATTAAGCATTTTATGTATGGAATGGGTTTTCAATGTGCTTCCTGCATTTTCAAAATTTGACAATTTGTTTTGTTATGAATTATGTCATTCCTAACACAATGATAACTTAATTATAAACACTTTTCTTGGTTTGGGTTGACATTATCTATTAAGAACCAATATCTCATCACTTCTAAATGGAGTAACGTTCAACAACAATAGGTGAGGTTACTCAAATTGTCAAGCTGGAGGTATAGAATAAAAATCAATGGATAATGCCTCTCAACCTATAGATAAGACTCCAAGTCAAAGAATAACATCATCAATACCTTGAGGACTAGTGTTATAACTAGTCTTAATAGGTAAGACAAAAACAAACACTAGTATTGCAAGTTAGACATGCACGACCACTTAAATGTTTGTTAGGCTTCTCTAAAGAAGGTGACCAAATACAAATGCTTGAAATTCATTCTAAACATGTAAAACATAACTTCCATCAACAAAAGTCATGTCCATTAGCATATGGAGCACATTCCACTCATAATATTTGTCTAAAATACATTATGCACCTAAGTAGTCAAAGCAGTCAAGTTCAATGTTTAAGATAAAATTGATATCAAGCAAATGTTGCCTTATGTCATGCTAAAAGTATAACTCATGATAAGAAGTTAAAAACTGAAATTAAATGTACAAAAAAAAAAAAAAAAAAAAAAAGCTCCCCACCTTGCTTCTTCGACCTTTGATGTTTTGAATCTTATTAATGTCTTTGGGGTTGCATCATCATGTATGAAAATGAGGTGTATATTGAATCCAAGAATGATTTGACCTATATGTGTGGGCAAGATTCATGCAAAACAAAGGAGTTTTAAACTTACAATGTCCAGTGATAACTTATTCCAATAGTGTTTCTATCGTCACATGCATTTGAACCCAAAGGGATGTGAACCATGTTAATTGAGGGCTTACTCTTGTATGCTATCAACTTGGTATGCCATCCATAACTCACACCATCTATCATTGTTATGAAACTAAGAACTCATGTCAAGGCGATAGAAATTAAAAAATGAGCAAGCACAACTGCAATATATTTTGCAACTAACAATAACAACTAGGCGTCACTAGTTGCCCTTACAAACTTAAACATGGGCAACTTGACACATGTCTAGCCTGAAATGGAATAATTACAAACCCTATCATCACCTAGATGACTGTAGGCTCTTTTCAAGTCCTATCACCAACCAAATGACCATATACTCCTCCCAAGCCCTATCAACAATTGTAAGCATAATAATAAACGACAAGATAAAAATTTATATTTTCAAGATACTAATAAACCCAATCATAATGCATTGCAATAACACCCTTAACTAACTAGATGGTGCCATAAGAACCACAAACTCATTGCATAGCTTAATAGTGTCATAGACAATCTAGTTCTACACGTTTAAATGTCCTATGTGTCAAGTACTTATTATCTCTCATCTTTATTGCCTAATTGAAAAAAAGATTGTATGTTAAGGTTCTTTCTACAAGTGTGGCAATACAAAAGCAAAGATGCAATTAAAATACTAAAATCATGATCTTATAAATTGTATAAATTTACAATTACAAAATACAATACACTTGTTTAAAAGTAAAAAAAAAACGATTACAAATTCATATATTCAAGCTGTTATTACAAGTAAAGACGAGTAACAAACTTTTTTGTCAAACCCTAGAAACTATACCCTAATAGCTCTCAACTTGAGACTTAGTGTAATAAATAACTCTTCAGTTATCCGTCATGCTTCTTTTCAACATCTTGATATCTCATTGTCGCTCTACAACAAAATTCTTTCCCATGAAAGTAGCATCTTCGTTTAAGAACCAAAGCTTGAGCAAGAAATAGATGGATCTCATTTGCACCCATTGCTAATGCAAACGACATGGGTTTGGGTATTCATTTAACATCTCTCAAATAATACAGAATTTCATGCCAAGTATAAGCTTAAGTTTTGCCCAAAATGTTAAAAACATTTATTGGTAATGATACATGATAGATCAAGATACTTAATTTTGTTTGCTATGGCATGTCAAATGGATATGTTTTTAGTTTTCCTTGCACATTAATTTAATTTTCGTACTCTATGAATCACTAGCCATCGGGTAATTTACAACTCTAAAGTTAGTTTACTTGTCATTATTGAATTGTTACATAGTTGTTATCCAAAAACAACTTTAATTTTTCTAGAAAAAAGGAAGAAATATATTTTTTTTTATTTTTGTCTTTTACATTAGAAAAGTAACAAGAAAATATATGATAATAAAATCTACCTACATTCATCAGATAAATAATAGATAGAAGACAAAATGAGGAATGAAATGTGAATGGTCAAAATCATAACAAGAATAATATTTGGCAAAAGAAAAATCCTTGAGTCCCCTCATTTGGTCCCTGATTTTAGGATTAGAAGACCTTAATCCATAATTATACCAAATAAAGTTGACTTATTATGAATATTAGGCATTAAGCAAAGTAGCTAATGATTTAATTTTTAAACAAAATCCTCTCAAGCCATGACTTGTCAGTGCCATGCAGCACGATCAGCGTGCTCCGTTGCGTAGAGCACTTCATAACGCGTCCACCGAACAAACTATCAAATGCCTACCGTTGGATTCATCGAAACATTAAATATTGACTGTCGGATTTTGTATGCAAAGTCGTATCGTAGAGTTAGAAAGACAGCAGAGGGAATGAACTGCGGAGGATTAGTCAGAAATTGAGGCGAGATTAACGCGGCGAAGGGATCTATTTTTTTGTAATTTAACGACAACTTGAGGGTTATTTTTGGAATATCAGAAAGAAGAAAATTGATTTTTAAATGAATTGGCGGCGGTTTCGTGTTTAGGTTTAAGTTTTGAATAATCTTAGCGCCACCTCTCCGTTAATTCTCGCGGAACCTTCGAACGAGTCCGACTGTGGGACCCACTCATTCGTAGGCTCGAATCAACGACGGGGAAAATTAGGGTGATAATGAAATTACCAAGACCGGCTCACACTTCAAATTTTGAATTTCGAATTTTAATTTTTTTTTTTTCCACCAGTCTATGTATTCAAATTTTATTTCCAAGGTCAGTTAAACAAAATACAAAATAAGTAGATGGGTTTTGTTTGTTTTTCACCATTGGATGGAACAGACAAAAGTCACAAATGGAAAAAATAAAAATCCATGGATTTGGTCCAAACAAGGCCAACCTATCAAGACTTCAGAATGGTCAGCACTCAACGAGACACCATGCAGATTATTTATTTATTAATTAATTAACAGAAATAAATAAAAATATGCAGCATCAGTTGTATAATTCAAATTCAAAAGAGAAACCAAAAGCAAAACCATAAATAAACAAAAAGATATATAAAGCAAAAAGTAGTAGATAATGTGGAGACAAGCCATTAACTCCGCACCAGTTTTGCCCTAGACTTGAACCACCAGCCTTCTTCATATTAGTGCTCCATTCTCAACCAACTCTAATTCTTTTTACCCTCCATCTTCTTCTCCACAACCCTGAATTTTTTCATCTCTTTTGAGTCATTTTATTTTTAATTTTGATTTTATTTTGTTAGGCATGGATTTTTGCATGGGATTTGAACGAGCTTTGAAATCTAGTTTACGTAGAGAACTCTCCATGAAATCCTCCCACCTTCACCACCAACAAGTTGTTTTGTTTGATGATTTGGGGTGTGTTTCGTGTGATGATTTTTCTGTTGATGATCTTTTTGATTTTTCCAACGGAGAATTTCAGGAATTTGAAGATGAAAAAGATTCTTTTTCTATTGATTCTCAAGATCGTGTTGATGATGATAATAACTCTAGCTCTTCCAATTTTTATTCTTCTGACCAGTCCCTTCTCACCGACGAACTCGTTGAACCGGTAGCTTTTTATTTTTTGTTTTATGTTGAAAATTATTTATTTTTATATTATGTGAGAGAATTAAAATAAAAAAGCTGTCTTTGTGTATGTTTCAGGTGGATGAAATTGCGGAGCTTGAATGGGTTTCCAGGTTTGTGGATGATTCTTCACGTTCAGAACTTTCTCTTTTGCACCCCAATTACGAAGAATACACGTTTGAGCCGGTGATAAAACCGATTTTGAACCAAATTCCATGTTTTCCGGCATCATTTCCGTCCAAAGCCAGAACCAAACGACCCAGACCCACCACCCGGGTCTGGCCACAAAGTTCATCCCCACACACTGAGTCCCCAATTTCCTCCTTATCTTCTTCTTCCGGGTCAACCGTTACCAGCCCGGTTCAAAACACGGAGTGGTGTAACAGTTTCACAGAACCGGAAGCGAAGAAAGCGAAGAAGAAACCCACGGGTCAAAGCGGCGGAGGATTGTTTCAACGGAGGTGCACTCACTGCCAGACCCAAAAGACTCCACAATGGCGAACCGGTCCACTTGGTCCCAAAACTCTGTGCAATGCATGCGGCGTCCGGTTCAAGTCAGGTCGGCTGTTTCCAGAATATAGACCGGCTTGTAGCCCGACTTTTTCAGGGGAACTTCACTCGAATAGCCATAGGAAAGTGTTGGAGATGAGAAGGAAGAAGGAAATGAGTGGACCGGAGGTGGGTTTGAGCCATGTGGTGCAGAGTTTTTGAAGGTGGTTAGCATAGGAGTTGGGTGAAATGATTTGAACCGCTCTAAGGGTTGTTGGTATTAATTAATTAATTAATTAATTAAGAGTAAGATTAAGATGATAATTAAGTTTAATCATAGTTAATTAGGCATGTCACGGGATTATAGGGAGGTTTTTGTTGTCTTTTAGAGTCTATTTAGCAATTTATTTGAAGAAAGTTTAATGTAAAAGATTGATAATGCTAATTTTAGAATCTTCATCTTATTAATTTTATTTTTTATAAAGCATTTTGGTCAGTCCGATAATATCACAGATTTCTCGGACCGGAATCGATCAAATGAATGGGACGGGAAAGTGGTGGGTGGTGTTGTTACTTTCAAGGGAGAGCCTTGGAAGTGTTCAAAACCAGGGATGATGGTGCTCTTGGAAACCGAACTCTGTGGGTCAGGTAAAGCACAAAATTGGTAGACTAAATTATTGTAGCATTGAGAAGGCCAAATCACTTGTTCCCACCCGTAGTTTGAGACGGGGATACAGTGTCACCCAAGTTTTCAAAAATCATCTCTCACATTTGGAAGAATTTTTTATAATATTTAAACTAAAATGACTAAAATATTTTTTTAAAAATTTAAAATTAATAATAAAATTGTAAAATAATTTTTAAATATAAATATTTTTAAAAAAATATTTTAAAAAAAATATAAAAATATATTTAAAAAATTTAAAATTTAAAAAAAATAAAAAAACTATCACTGTTGATACTGGCGGCGGTGGCCACTAATAACAGACTAGGTGGTCGTTTCTAGCTATCTGATTTTAGGGGAGGCCAGATCTGACCATTTTGTTCGTGGAGGCGATCAGATTTGATCGCCTCCAGTTTAGGCGGAGGTGACTAGATCCGATCACTTCCATCAGAAATGTCAATAAAAAACGGTCGATAGGATCAATGATGACCCATTTTGACTGTTTTCAGTTGATATTTTTGGCAGAGGTGGCCGGATCTGGCCACCTCCGCTTAAACTGAAGGCGGTCAAGGAGGTCAAATTTGGCTTCCCTTGAAATCAAATGGCCAAAAATGGCCACCTGGTCCGTTATCGGTGGCCACCGTTGTCGACATCGACGGTGGTGGCTGCTTTATTTTTTAATTTTAAATTTTTAATATTTTATATTTATATAAAATTTATTTTATTATTTTATAAAATTTTAATTTTAAAAGGATAAAAATACCCTTGAATTGTTATTGTTTACTAATATATTTAATATTAAATCTGGTTGGAGGGTGGGAGATGGGTTTTTGAAAACTTGGGGGTGGCACTTTTTGCCGCCTCAAACTATGGGTGGGAATAAGTTCTTTGGCCCATTGAGAAAGTTGAAAGAAGCGCCAACCTATTGCGCCAATGCCATGCCATGCCCAGTGGCTTGTTAAGTGCTTCTGTATCTCGTAAGTAATAATAGATGAAAGGCCCAAGGACCTATTCACCCAGCGTTATCCTCGGAAATAAGCTTTTATTTCTCAATTTTCTAAAATCTAAATACTCAAATATAAAATATTTTTTATTCAGTCTATTTGATAAAATAATTAAAATATTTTCATTAAAAATTAAAAAATTATAATAAAAATACAAATAATATTTAAATATAAAATATATACAAATATAAATAGAAAAAATTAAAACTAAAAATAAGCCATTGTTGTCGGCATTGGTATTGGTGACGATAATTGTTTAAAATTGAAACAGGTGGTCAAATTTGACTGCTTTCTTTCTGAAAAAGGTAGTCAAATCTGAATGTTTTTATCATCAATAATGATTGAAAATTATCGATGTAGGTGCTCGCTGCTATATATTACTGTAAACCAATTTTTTTTTTCCGAAATATATCTTTAATATATAACAGTAGGTCCTACGCTGACTACTTATTAAAAATGTGTGGAAGCTGGATTATAAATCTGTGATGAGAAACTAAAATCCACTGTACAGGATTCTGAAATAAAAACTCATGTTTACTGTATAATAATAATATCTAAAAACGTAGAAGATACTGTACATTCCGAATGCATGATCAATATAAAGCATGCGAGCCACAAACATGCTATCTGCCGAAAACTAAACATGTATACGTACATGTATAACTGAAAACTCAGGTGAAAACCCGCTCAAGCCATATCCCACACTCCAGCCATCTCGTGCTCTAAGCTTAGCTCCCCAAAACACCAACCTGTAAGAAATGAAACTAAGGGGAATGAGTGACAAGTCACTCAGTAAGTATCTCCTACCTCTACCCTCGGGTAGGCTCTAGACTAAACTGCTGTTGACTGACTAACTGCTATCTAGATGAACTTAACTAAGTCCCTGATAGCCTAATAGTTTCTTCTAATCCTCTATTAGCATTTATTATTCTTCTCGCTTTTCTTATTAATTTCTGAGACTTAGAGTACTCTTAAGTTCCCTTAGAATTAGTTGTACTATTTTATTTCTTTACTTCTGACGTATATCGTGCAGTTTAATCTTTCTTTTATTTTTTATATTACATGTTTCTGGTCTTACTGTCTATATACTTTTCCACGTCATATAATATGTATCATGGTATGTTGAAATCATGCTATTTACCCTTAGGCCTGTTTATTGAAAACATTTTTCTGAAAACTGTTATTAGGATCTAAAAATCCAAAACATTGAAAAGTTGAATAAACTGTTTCTGAAATCTTTGTATCCGAAGATATCTATTATACTGATCAGACTGATAAATACAGAGATTTGACATCCTGACCATGTGGGTTGAACCATACCAGCGAAGTGCCAGTAAGTTGAAATGTCCTACCATACCAGTCCTTAGACTAGTAAGCTGAAATCTAATCAATCTGATCGAAGTCAAAAAGCTAAAATCTCACATATGCCACATCGAATTCATTTTTACTAACTAACCCAGACATCGAGCCTTAATGCTGAAAATTGATGCAAATGAATCACTTGATCCCTTTTCTTAAAACACTGTTTAGCATGCTATGCTGAATGATGCTATTCATGCATGTTATCTATCAATTCTCTTTTCTTTCTGATTATAATTTATCTTATTGTTATACTGTTTTTGTAACTTATTAAGCTTATTAATAAATTCTGTGTTCTATTATGTTTCTGCTAGCTTTGTTTATGTTTTTCCTATTTCTATATTTATTTCTGTTTTCTAATCATAACATATCACTAGATTACGCTATTTAAGTCTGTTGATGAGTTTCTCGTATTGTTGTAAGATTAAAGTGTGATTCTGAAAAATATCTTATCATTTTTCTCTTTTCTTTCTTCTTCTATTCTTTTCTTTCTTTGTTACTGAAATTCTGCTAAAAAGGGAGGAAGTTTCTCATTTTCACTATGCGCATAAACGTGTGTTATCAGATGAACAAACGTGCATGAGAGTGTATGGGCCGTGTACTGGTCGTGCAACCCAACCGTGCTAGGTTTTGCAATTCTCGACTTAAATCTCACATTAGGCTTATGCACAGTCGTGTCCTTTAGACGCATGGTCATGTCCCTCAGGCGCATGTTCGTGACCCTCTCTAAAAGCTGATCGTACATGGCTTGCATACACAATCGTGACCTTGCTAAAACTAGAATGCACAGACGTATGTGCACAAACGCAAGAGTGTGCATCCCGCCCTATTTCGACACCCACGATCGAAACCCGTAAGATCACCACCAAAACTCAACCCAAAACTCATCAAACTTCAATTAAACACATAAGCATGTAACATACACTACTATTAAACTGAAAACATGCTTCTACAACTGAAATAACCCAACCAAGGAAACATAAACTTAAGGAAACAGGAAAAATATAAGAGGAATACTTACCTGAAGCTGCTAATGACTTCTACCTCTCTTGCTCTAGCTGAATCTTAGCTGAATTGGCTACTAAAAGCTGACTTATCCCTCTCTCAAAAGGTTAAGGTTAGTTAAAGAGAAAAAAGAAAGGAAAAGCTGGCTGAAATTGGCGAAGAGAAAACACTGCTTTATATACCAACAGGCATGCACGGCGAGAAAGGAATACATGGGCGTGCATGGCGAGAAAGGAATGCACGGGCGTGTGTCCTAAGACGCACGATCGTGCTCATTCCACAAGCTGCATATAAAGCTAACAAAAGACCATTCCACCCTCCTATCTCACTGAAACTGATTCCTAACTGAGAAATCTCTCTTCTAACCCCGATTCAAAGCCTAGAAATACCACAGTAATCTCGGGATGATACAATCGAAATGGTTGATCTCGTGTCTATTGATCGTATATGAAACATTTTTTTAATTTCTGTTAATTTTTTGATGAAATGATCAAAATACCTTCAACAAAAAAGAAACTAAAAAATTATAATTAAAATATAAACTAATATTAATATATTAAATTAATATTAATAAAATAACTTTAAAAAAATTAAAATTTCAAAAAATTCTAAAAAAATGGCTATGTCGTTGAAAACCTAATCAAATGACCGAAAAGACCATCTAGTTCGGTTGTCAGTCAGATTTGGTACTCTCTATGGTAGAGGTGGTTAGATTTAATTATCTTATTTTTTGGCCAAGGTTGTTAGAAATAGCTAGAAAAAACTGATTTGAATTAAACCAACAATTTTTAATTTTTTCTGACTATCATTGATGACGGATTGCCTTCGCTAAAAAATGGGCGTCGAGATGATCAAAATTAGGTGACATTTTTTGGGTCGTTTGGTGAGATTTTCGAGGTCATTACCACCAGCATCGTTACTGTCGACAATGATTACTTTTTTAAAAAATTTTTTTAACTTTATTTTATTATTATGTTAATATTATATTAATATATTAATATTAATTATTTTTATTCAATTAATTTTATTTCTTTTTATTAAAAAAACAAAAATGCCTCTTTAACCATTGAGCATTTAAATTTTTTAAACCTTGGGTGGGAATAAGTTATTTGGCCTAAAATGGGTGATGACTTTGATTTTCATACTCATTCAAGTGTCATCAACTAGAATAGGATCAAGTCAACGTCGGTCCTTTGCTTTCTTCTAGTGGCTTATTTGTGTGGTCACTTACTTGCCTTCAGACTGGGCCAATTCGCATCGGGAGGAAAACACTCTCCCCCCCTTTTTTCAGTCAATGATTTTTTATCTTTAAATTTTTAGAAATAATACTTTCTTACCTTCAAATATTTCCTTATTTTTAATTGAAAAGAGATGTTAAGATAATTTTCTTTATTGGGTTTTAAATATTAATTATAAATTTTTTAAAATGATTTTCTTACTTTTCTCTTTTTTCTTTGTTTTTTTGGTCATAAAACTTCACTACCCCTTACAACCTAGAAACAACTAATTGTCTCAAAGTCAAACCAATGGTGGAGTGGGTGACTTTTTGGTCTCGTCTAAAATCAAATTCAATGCTTGAGTTTTATTTTGGGTTTGATTGCATTTAGTTTCCAAGGTGGGTGTGGGTGATTTCCTGATGAGAAAAAGTGAGGACAAGGAAAAGTAAAAAATTAGAGCTGATTGAAGTAGCACCGATTCATTGTGATTGCACTGCGATGGTACAATTTAATTAGAATAGCAAGTATCATAGTGCTATTTCATCAAAATTGCATAATCTTAATGTGATTAGGTTGGAATTAAAATTCAACAGTTTGCTAATAGTGAATGTTATTAAAGGATTATTTTAAATTTATTTTTTATAGTTATTAACCCTAAAATTAATATAAACCAAATATGGAAAATATATTTAATAAAGCTTTGGCGACAAAGTTTTATTATAATTAATAGCCCTGACAAAGTAATAAGAACACGACACTGGACGTATGACTAATTGACTATGGTGCAAACGAGAGATTCTTGAGATAGTTATTCTAGAGTCAATCATTATTTATGTAAATATATTGTAATTATTATTTAAAATTAATAAAATAAAATTTTATTTATTGTAAATCTTGTGTAATGAAGTAGATAAATATTTTTAGAACTAAATAACTATAATGAGAGGATCAATGCATGCTTGTGAAAATCTTATGTTCACATAAGGTGGTCATTCTAAAAATGTTCGTAGTCTTGATATTGCTCTGACTAAAAACACATGTAATATAGTTGGAACTATCATAGTGCTAAATGATTCCACCCAAAAGTGGTGATAGATCTTATGTGTTCAAATTATTTATAGAAAGCTTAGTGTAACATATGGATGTATCTTATATAAACATGTTTACCAAATTGACCTACCAAGAGGATTTCATATGGATAGTTGATTTAGTGTTTATGGAATATATCTTTTTGACAAATGGGGGTACATATGGATGATCATATTGAGAGATGTACAAAGACTATGGTGGATTAATAGAGAATTCATCACTTTCAAGCATAAGAGTGAATATCTCTGATAAGTTAACTAACAGATAATGATGACCACTTGAATCTATGGCCATAGTGGGATTGAATTGTTACTTAATTCAATATCATTTGGCTATTGGTGTGAACATCAGTCTATGATATCGATGACTCTTTAAGGTAGACATTAAATTCATATCTTAAACTTAAGGAGATATTAGACAATGAAAGGATCAAATTGTATGATAATGATATTGTTGACAGCCTAATTATAATATTTACAAGTACATCTTAAAAGCATTTTGGTCCTTTCCTTGTGATATTTGATTTGGAGTTAAATATGTTGTATATGTTATCTTAGAGGTATAGTTATACATATGAGTGGTGCATACCTATACTTGCTTGGAAGGGTAAAGTTCCCTTTTCCTTATGAGAGA
>JAJEJH010001268.1:0-34100 GCA_026122585.1 Anacardium occidentale | reverse complement strand
AAAGTGTTAAATAAGTTACACACTTTTTTACTTGAATGGGATTGTTGTTTCTCATTTTTCTTGAAGTTGAACGACCGAGTTATCGTCAAAAGCCAGACCAACCAAGTCGATGAGTCCGAATATTTTGATGACGATGGTCGTCCCAAACGCACAGGTAAATAAGCTTAATAATTGATTAATTAAACTTGTCAACCAATTTTTTAGACTAATTAAATTATGTGCAGTGCAGGCACAATTTGGACAACAAGTGCCCACATAATAACGGCAGTGATTGGTTCTGGAGTACTTTCTTTAGCATGGGCAATAGCTCAGCTCGGATGGATCGCTGGTCCATCGGTGATGCTCATGTTTGCCTTGGTTAATTATTATACGGCATCTCTACTCGCTGACTGCTACCGCTCCCATGGCAAGAGAAACTACACTTACATGGATGCCGTCCGATCCAATCTCGGTACAAATTCAACCTTAAGATTAATTAATTTCCACACTTCATTAAGCCAACTTATCTTATAAACATATATCTCAGGTGGGCTTAAGGTCAGGATATGTGGATTGTTTCAATATGTGAACCTTTTTGGCATTGGCATTGGCTACACCATTGCAACATCTATTAGCATGATGTGAGCTCAACTGAATTATGAACATATAAATGATGTGGTAGATATGTTTCTAGATAAAATTTACTTATTTAAGTCTATGCACAGGGCTATACACCGATCAAATTGTTTCTACAAGAGTGGGAGAAAAAAAACATGCCACACTTCAAGCAACGTATACATGATAATGTTTGGAATCATAGAGATTGTGTTGTCTCAAATTCCAGGGCTGAATCAGTTATGGTGGCTCTCAATTGTTGCCTCAATCATGTCTTTTACTTACTCAACAATTGGACTTGGCCTAGCTGTGGCCAAAGTTGCAGGTATATGTGAAAATTTACGTGAAGGAGTATTTCTTCAGATACGAAATTTACCAATAATTCTTCCCCACTTGTACAGCTACCGGAAATCTCAAGGGTAGTTTAACTGGAATACCTGTTGGAGCTGTAACTCAAACTGAAAAGATATGGAGGAGTTTTCAGGCTATTGGTGACATAGCGTTTTCTTACTCTTACTCATTCATCCTTATTGAAATTCAGGTGACTACCTTTTTTTAACGGTTGAAATAATAAAGAAAACTATCATACACTACCCTAAAGACATGCTAGCATTTTCCTGCACTTTACAAGCTTTAAAGGTTCATTTGATAAAGAGTATATTCTTCCGGATAAAACAAAAACAGACATATTAACCTTGCAATTTGTTGCAGGACACTATCAAATCCCCACCACCATCAGAAGCAATAACAATGAAAAAAGCCAATCTAGTAAGCACCTTATTAACCACGTCGTTTTATATGCTTTGTGGATGCATGGGTTATGCAGCTGTTGGAGACTTAGTTCCTGGCAATCTCCTCACAGGATTTGCCTTCTACAACCCATTTTGGTTACTTGATATTGCTAACCTTGCCGTAGTCATTCATCTCCTAGGAGCTTACCAAGTCTATTGCCAACCCGTTTTCGGCTTTATAGAGAAATTGGCATCAACAAAATTCCCGGAAAGCAAATTTATAACAAAGGAAATAAAAATCTGCATTCCAGGTTTCAGGCATTATAATCTACAATTATTTCGATTAGTGTTGCGGTCATGCTTTGTAGCTTTAACTACTGTAATTGCAATGTTGGTGCCGTTGTTCAACGATGTGTTAGGAATTCTTGGAGCATTGATTTTTTGGCCTCTTACTGTTTATTTTCCGATTGAGATGTACATTGTGCAGAAGAAGATAGAAAAGTGGAGTACCAAGTGGATATTCAGCCGATTGTTGAGTGTGTTTTGCCTGATGATTTCTATTGTGGCTGGGGTTGGCTCTGTTGTTGGTGTAACACTTGATCTTAAAGCTTTCAGGCCATTCAGAATTACCTACTAAATCAGTATCATGTTTTTTAATTGAAAGGTTTATTTGTGTCAATTTTTTTTCTCTTGTAATATTGTCTTTTTACCCTTTTGGAATGAAGCGGCAATAAACAGCCAGACATTACCGACGCAATGGCCTTTCCTTTTGAAATTAATGTCATATTTACAATTTAATCATTCCACATTGACAAAATAAATGGAGAAATGAATATGATTAACAATAAAATAATTGCTCACATCTATCAATGCCAGTGTTTATTATGGCCTCAGTAGTCCAACAATATGTAAATAAACATCGCCGTACCATCCCAATCAAGTTATATAATTTATTAAAGGAAATTGCAAAGCCTTCGCACAATTTCTTTGCATGCTCTCTGTGCATGACGAATCACTCTTAATTTAGATGAATATACAAATTGAAAACAAACTTTCGTCGCCGCGAAGTTGAATAATGAATGAAAAATGTTAAGTAAAGGTCTTACGATTGAAAATTCCATATATTAAAAAAAAATTGGGAATTTTCGTTCTTTAAAATAAAAGTAAACAAATTCTAACGCAAACCATGAAAATACATTCAAAAATTACATTTTCACCCAAGATTTCACACTTACCATAGCCCTAATATGTCTAGTAAAAGAATATCAATTAAC
Source organism: Anacardium occidentale (assembly GCA_026122585.1). Lineage (NCBI taxonomy): Eukaryota > Viridiplantae > Streptophyta > Magnoliopsida > Sapindales > Anacardiaceae > Anacardium > Anacardium occidentale. The sequence goes on along the minus strand of JAJEJH010001268.1, from coordinate 31,501 downwards.
GCTCTAGGGATTGACACCTGAAAAAATATCTTTTTACCCTATCATTAATAAAAATATAAATTAGGAAAATTAGGTCAAATGATCATAATTCAAATAACTAAAAAAAAATTGACTTAATATAACCTTAATTCTTATATAGTAAATGTTGCCATAAGAGGGAATGGTCATGTGGGACAAGATGCTTGTTATGCTATCAATACAATGATAGTCATCACCATTACTTATGCCCTTGATCAGAATAATGTTAAGCCTATAGACATTTTCTAGAATGACCACCATATAAGTGCATAGAAAAAGTATAATCAATCTTCTAATTCTCTCATCTTGGTTTTACCATTCTATGGGTATATTGATTGTCCAAGCAAATGTATAAATATACACATGCATAATCAATATAAAATTTGCCTTTTAATAAAATACAAATAATTAAATATGCACATAATTGATGAACTAAAGTGCACCTACCGTAACAAGAATTAGTAGGTTTTTCCTCGCTTAACTTAGTAGAGGATCAATGTGAAAGGAAAACTAATTGAAAACCACAAACAAGTGATTCTAGACATAAACAATTGAATTAAAAAAGAAAGGATTTGCTCAAAGCAATTAGAAGAGAGGCGTTCAAAGTAGTTGAATGTTAAGCTCGAAATGAAGCAAGTCCTAAAGAAAAAGCAAATCCCAAAGAAGAAGCAAATCCCAATCCCTCAACATCAAAATAATTTGTACAAAATCATTCCTAATAATCCAAAAAATCAAAAGCAAAATAGGAAAACCCTTTCTCTATGGTATGTGGAAGTGTAAACCACCATTCATATAAAGGGTGGATGATAGAGATGAGTTGTTAACATTGAGTAACCTATCAAAAGCTTGGGACAAATACTTATTTAGTTTCAACAAAGACAAATAGTATTTTTTTAAATATATATATATATATATATATATATATATATATATATATATATAGGTTTTTATCAACAAATCTCACGAAATAGAAAAATGAACTTTTAAAACTTAAAAAAATGAAAAATCGTTGTTTCAAAGTTTGGGTGAAAATTTGTCACGATTTTGGTGTTTTGATATGATTTAAAATATGTTAGAATGTCTAATTTTTTTATGACATGAGTTGACTCATGACTAACAGGGTCATAAATTTATTTCTACAGAATTACCCAGACACATGACCATATGTTTTGGACATACAACCATATAACATTTCAGGATTGGTGCCCTATAACCTTGCATCTATTGTGTATTTTTGTATTTACTTAGATTTAATTGTAATTTGTAAATACATTGAAATTGTTAATAATACGAAGTATTTCAGCCATGTTGATGTTGTTATATCTAAATGAATTAACATGATATGCCTTTAGTATGGTAGAACTATGACGTGAAATCAGATGACTGCTCGTGTTTTCCATATATGCATAATAGTGGCTATACTAATATATATCCATAATCTTGACATTACCATGATACTTACGAGTATTGGTGATAGTGAGAGGATTATCATAGTGTATGCAATTTTATTAAAATATGGTAATGGTTTACACACACCAAAGTTTGATGGTACAACTTAATCCTACATATGGGTGTATGATTTGATGATCATGTTTACTAGACTAACCTAATGATGAGGATCCCATATAGTATGTATTAGACTGTGTCTGGATCGATTTTCATGACTTGATGAATACATATGGGCTTTCAATTTGAGGTCAATCAGATTGTCTTGTATTAAAAGTGATATCATTTGATATTATCAAACGTACCACCATAAATAGTGTCATAAAAGTAAGCGATTAGTTGTATTATGATCAGTATAAAAACTATGGTAGATTAATGTAAAATTTATTTATCTTAAACATAAAAAGTGTGTCTCTGTTGAGTATGTCTAAAACCACTAAGTCTATGACCAAAGTTGGATTGATCAGTGTTGTATCCAATATCTTTGATTTGGACATATGCGTATGTGAGAGTTTTCTAAGATAAACACACATTTATATCTCAATCTTGTGAGACACAGTAACAAATAGGTCGTATTGTGTATTAACTGTCAAGTTAATCGAGATTTAGAGATATTTGTTGACATTGTGCTATCAGATAGTCATGATACTTTATTAGAGACTACTTTTAATCTATGTTTAGTTCTAACTTAGATCCAAATGCTACTAAGTTAGTGGAGCGCTTATGAATCATACATATTAAAGAGTTTATAGCTCATAAGATAGAGGATTGTCTTCTTTTGTGTTTGGCTGTAATCATATACGAATTACCAGTTCTTGATTCAAATCAAGATAAGAAGTTATGTTTCAAATTTTCCTTGACAAATGGTTGTATGTTTACACAAGGTATCTAGATGGTTAATAGAATCTCAACATTTAGATGATATATTTGTTTGACCAAGTCAAACGTGTACTGTTGGCATACGATTGTGTAAAAATGATACATAAGCATGCTTGTAATAGTTATTGCATAGGTGGTAGGCCTCTAATAGTATGCCCTATCGCCTTAGTCGCATTATCTATTAAATGGTAGAAAATTAGTGTGAATAGTTCAAATACGACACACGACCATGCAAGATAACAACACAATCGTGTATGCTTTTAACATGAACATATGCTTATTCCTATTTTTCTCTGTTATTCAAAAAAGTAGACTAAAACATTATAAACACTTGGCATACATCCTGTCTAGCCAAATTCACACCTATATACACATTTTGAGATAGCATTGGAAAAATAAATAGATCTCACCCAAGCTATTTGTGTGGATATGGCCAATGCTAGGAGTTTGTTGACTATAGGAAAATGAATCATAAGATAATCAAAAGCAGAAGTTTTAAAAAGTCATCATAGGTACATATCTTAGAAACACTCTATGTTTGTTTTAGTTTTATTTTTTATTCATATAACAGATATGATCTTCCTTGGAATTTTTGGACTCAATGTTGAGTTTTAAATTCCACTATATGGATACCCTTTCATGATCGTGGGATTTTTAACAGCGATATCAAAGCCATCGTCTTCCCATATATGAAAATGGTATCTATGATGTTATTACTCATATGCATGCTATTGTATTTTGAATATTGATATAACATTTTAATATGATAATTATGTAAACGTGTTAAATTATTGAGTTTTTTTTTTATGATCATATTGATATATTACAAATACTTGTTTGAATCATGTGGTTATGCAGATTGGGTTGAAAAGACATTACTTGAAATGATTAATGGTGTTTCATGCCTATTATAATCACTTCTGGCAATGCCTTTACCAAAATACTTGATTTTCTAACTATCTTCATTACTAGAAATCTCAAAAAATGTGTCAGACATGGTCGTATGTATTGTGAGCACATGGTCATGCAAAGCATAATACATAGAGCTCACACTCATGTATTCATTTGTATGTCTATACATAGTCTTATTGGTTAAAACACACACCCATGTTTGACATATAATTTGCTCATGTGTGAGTTACATGCAAGTCATGTCCCTATCTGTATGGGGTTTTATAATTTTTTAGACTTTTAGAACTTTGTGGGAACATGACCATGCATGAAAAAACACACATTTGTGTGTGGAAAGTTTTAATTTGTCCCAATTGTGTGTAACATGATTTTTGCATTTTGATTGGGATGACTACCTTAAGGGCCAAGATGTAATTTTCACATCACTTGAGGATTTGTTTGCGGTTTTGTATACTTGTAAGGACTAAAATGTAATTTTACACATGTTAAAACTAAAATTGATGTGATTGAATTTTAATTGGATGTGCATATGATTGATGTTATATATGCATGATAATCGGTGTATGAGTTAGACTAACCTATGTTTAAAAATTTTTGGAAATGTATGTTGTAAATTTAAAATAGAACCTGCAAGTCCTGCCTTCTCTTATGACTTCTTAATGTAATTTCTCTTATCACCTTCTTCCCTTCATATATAAAACAAGGTTTTTGAATTCACTAAATAAAATTTATTATAGGAGTTACTTAGAAGTTTTTTAAGAAATATGTAACTAGAAGACAAGGCTTTGTAAATTACTTGAAAACTTGGAAAAGATGAGGAGTGGCATACTTGGAGTCTCATGATTGAAGAACTAAACCTAGGTTGTTGGTTCCTTTGGCTTAAGGCCTAACTTAGTTTGATACTTGTATATTAGCACGTTTATTTTTATATCTCGTAGTATGCATATTTTAGGTTTTATTTTTGCAAAATATTACCTTATATACAGACTAAAATTTGATGAAACCTAATAATAAACCCTCAATAAATATTAAGTCGAGTGAAGCCTTCCAATATAACACTACGAAGACATGCCCTTGTTCATTAGAACCTAGTTTACCCAAACGAAGGGTAAATTTCCACCAAGTGGAAGACTAGTTGATAATTATAGGTAGGTTTGACTTAACTACTATAATTCAACTAATTTTCCAAAGCAAAGGTAGAATATATTAGAGGTTAAGTGAGGTGTATTTATCAATACACAATGATATCTAACATCTGACGCACTGATACCGAGAATCATAACTGAGATCATTAATGATTTGTTAGGTAACATCTAATTGAGATCATAGGCTTTTGTTGATTGGTTTGTTAACCTACTTATTCAAGTTGACTTGGCTTCTTCATCAAAGCAAATGTTGAATCAACTTGATGGGATCTTGGTCCACTAAAAAGTCCACCATGACCTCTCAAGTACAATAGTGAGGACTATTGACTTGAAGAAAATAAAGAAAGTATTTAATCAAACCTTGGTTAAATGAATTACTAATAATCAAATTAATAAACTCTTACCCACTTATGTAGATTCATAATAACCACCATGGCAACAATAAACTCACTTTGTATCATTTGAGAAAAAAAAAAAAGCTCCAAGGTGCCAACTTTATAGATTAGTATAGGAATTTGAGAATAGTCTTTCATCGGAAAGATCGATTGTACATCTTCGAAGGGGAAGCACCTTAAGAGCTTGGACTCGATGCCATTAAAGTTGAAAATGATATATATAAAAAGTATCTAAGAGATTGTAGCGAAGTGCAATGTCTTGTGTTAGCTTTTATGACACCTGAGTTACAAATACAACATGAGAAAATGGATTTGTAATCTATTCTTTAGCATTTACAAGAAATATACAATATTTAAAACAAGATCAAACGTTATCAGGTGAGTTATACTTTGTTTAGCTATAAGATGCTAGAAGGTGCACAAGCTAACACTTATGTCACTAAGGTATTTGACTATATTGAAAGGCTAGTTAGCTTGGGGTTCATTATGGATAATGAGCCAACAACAGATCTAGTGTTGTACTCTCTTCCTTTTTCATCATCAAACTTCATTATAAACTTAAACCTTGTAAACAAAGAAGTATCTTTAGCTGACTTGTTAAGTATTATACAAACTATCGAGCAAGATATGAATAAGCATTATACGACCTGTTGAACAAGATATGAACAAAGGAAGACGGAGGGATGTATTTATGGTTGTCACTAAAGCCAAAGCCAAAAGAAAAGGTAAGGCTAAGGCCAAGCTAAAACCTAAAGCCCTAATCCAAACCTCGACTCTTGTAGCTCTTTACTCTAGTAATGGTGTAGAAAAATGACATGTTGTTTACTTCTTTTATGGTAGATCAAGTCACTGGAGAAAACATTACAAGACCTTTCTAGAAAAGAAGAAGAAGTCAGTTGCTTCTTCCTCATATGTGTTTTATATTAAGACTAACATTTTTCCTAATTCATCTTGGGTCATTGACTCAAGATATGGTATTCATTTCACTTGTGATAAGCATGGACTAAGTCACAGTAAATCACTCAATCGAAGAGAGGTAGACTTATGAGTTGGGAACAAGCAAGGATCACTTCCTTAGATGTAGGGTCTTATGATTTGTATTTCCCCTCTAGGCTAATTTTGAAACTTAAAAATTGCTATTATGTATCAACTCTATCTAGAAATTTAATTTTTATATCTACTTTGGATAAAGAGGATTTTTCATTCTTGATTACTAATGATACTTTAACTATTAGTTTAAATAGCATACTTTATACAACAACACATTTGATTCATGGTTTATATGTTTTAAATATGGATAACAATCATGTTCTCAATATAAGTAACAAACATAGCTAAATATTGATGTTATAAGCTTTTACTGTGGCAATTCTAAGGCCATTGCACAGGCTAACGAATCATAGTCTCACTAGACATCTAAACATATTCTTAGATGATTCTATTTAGTATAGAGATAGTATAACAAGGAGACATGTAGCTAGAAAAAGTTGATATAGATGAAATTTGGTTGATCCACTGATTAAGCCACTGTCACAACAAAAGCATGATAGACATATTGCCTCATATGGTATTAGATACATGTCTGATTGGCTATAGTATAAGTGGAAGACTATTAAGGTTAGTACCCTATAGCCTAGTATATGTTGTGTATTGTTGTATTTACTTGAACTAAATGTAATTTGCAAATATATGGAAATTATGAATAATACGAGGTATTTCAGTCATGTTGATGTTGTTGCATCTAAAAAAATAAATATGATGTGTTTTTAGTATGGTAAAACCATAATGATAGAATTAGATGACTGATCATACTTTTTATATATGTATAATAGTGGTCATACTAAAACAAGTTCGTAATCCTAACATCACCATGATACTTATGGGCACTGGTGATAGTGAGGGAATTATTATAGTGTATACAATCTTGTCAAAAGATAGTAATGATTTGCATGTATAGAGGTTTTTAGTGTAACTTAGTCTTACACATAAGTGTATAATTTAATGATCATATTCAAGAGATTGGCCCAATATAAGGATCCTACATAAAGTGTGTTTCATTATGTCTATAGATGTCATCAAATGCACCATCATAAATGAGGTGCCATAAAGGTGTGCAATTGACTATATTATGCTTAGTATAAAACTATGGTAGATCGATATAGGATTTATCAATCCTTGGCATAGGAGATGTGTCTTTGTTAAGTATGTTCAAACCACTAAGTCTATGGCCATAGTCAGATTAGTTAGTTTCGTATCTAATATCTTTGATTTGAACATATGTGTATACGAGAATTTTATAAGATAGACAAATGTCTGTATCTTGATCTCATGAGACATGATGATAAATGGATCATATTATATATTAACTATCAAGTTAATCAAGCTCAAGAGATATTGGTTGACACTTTGTTATTCAAATAGTTATAATGCTTTGCTAGAGGTTATTCTTAATCTATATTTAGATCTGGCTCATATTTGAATGCTATCGAGTTAGTAAGAAGCTTGCGAGTCACACATATTAAATAGTTAATAGCTTATGAGATAGATAATCGTTATTCTAATATTTGTGTTTAGGTGTAATCGTGTACGACTTACCTATTTGATTCAAATCAGGTTGAAAAGTCATGTTTCAGATTTGCCTTGACACATGATTGTGCATATTTGGCACACATAGTCATGTGTTTACATGGTTGATAAAATATGGGTATTTAGTGGAATATTCACTTGATCAAGCCAAACATATACTATTAACACACGACTTGGCAAAAATAATGCACAGTCGTGCTTACAATAGTTATTACATAGACAATGGGCCTTGAATAGTATGCCCCACCACCCAATCATATTATCTATTAAATAGTAGAGAGATGGTGTGTAGAGTTCAAATATGGTGCATGACCTAACACGATAAGTGCACAATCATGTAATACTCTTGTAATATGTCATGCTATTACCCTTACTATTTGTACATAAGCTTGTGTATGAGACACATGATCATATGTTAGAAACACATGACTATGTTAGCAAGGTGATTAGATTTGACCTTTGGAAAGCATTTATGGAAAGGCATTTAACCGTGTGTCTAAGACATATGATCATGCATTTGTGTAATATTTTATGAGGAGTGAAAATTTCTTTACCAACTGTTATCTTCTCAACTCTAATGGCTATTTCTACTCAAACACAATAAATTGGAGTAAAATTAAAGTCAAAAGAGTTAGAGAACACAATATTTTGATTATAAACTTATTCATTCTCTATTCTTCTCCATTTCTCTCTCTAAAACTAAATTGTACAATCTCAAGAGAATGGTTTTGTGTTTATCTTTATGTCAACCTATTTAGAAGCAACTCATTCTTATAAGTTTTGATCAAAACTATTTGAGCGCAATCCTATATAATTAGTTGTAGGCAAAATCTTGAATAACTATTGTAAAGAATGTAATCTCGAAAAAACTAATATGAGCGAAATCTCAGATAACTATTGTAAATGGTGTAATCCCAGACAAACTAGTGTTGGCAAAATCCTAACAAAACTATTTGGACAAAATCTCAGAAAACTAGTGAAAAAAGTTTTAAGTGAAGTTACTTAGGGAGTCGACATAGAAGATTTGTGAAAAAATTCTAAATCATTATAAAAATCGATTGAATATATGTTTGCATAATTTGGTTGATTAGCTAAATTGGTTACATATTTAAGTTAAATTGGTTTTAACTTAGAAAAAGTCCAACAAATTTTATTGACCTTTCTAGGATTAGTTATTTAGCACAGTAAGGTTTAACAAAAAATAATCATTCAACCTCTTTTATCTATCAAAAATGAATGAAAAGATTAACAAATATATTGATTAATTTTTAAAACAAATATGTGGGTGTGGTTTTTTCTAATTTAAATAATATTAATTAAATTTGAAGCAATTTTTGTTTTGCTATATCTGATTTAAATAATTCAGTTAAAGCAATTTAACTGGATGTGATGACATTTCCTCCAATCCAAATTGACGTAGGAAAGCCTACAAAGAGACGCACATGTAAATTGTAAGAACTCCTTACATCACCATAACAATAATAACTTAATATTAAATAAATGCTTTTGATTATTAAAAATTCCATCAATAATAACAATTAAAATGCAGTTAAGCTTCTTAATTAGGATATTATCTTACACTAAATCTCCTTTTTATAAATATTAAAATAAAAAAAAATGTATATCAACCAGTCAATTTAAAAAAATCGATTATTGATACTCGATCGCATACTATTTTATAATATTCTTTTATCAATTTAATAGTAACACTATAACCATAAATAAGAAAAAAAAAATCATTTTGGCCTTCTTAACCCATAATATAATTTAAGAATAATATAATAATTCAAATGTTCAATACTATATCGTGAACCTTTTTCATTGTCGAAATTATGTTTTGGATGTTTCTTTGGAATTCCAGGTATCAACTTGTACTTTCTCCAAAACTTGGGTGGAAAAAATGACAATAAAAGTGAAAAGTTTCATTTTATAGGACAATATTTAACAACATTACCATTGAAACAAACATTTCAATTAGAAGATTCAGTATATTACCACTTCTAAGAAAAAAAAAAAAAAAAAAAGGTTCAAAGTCTTTCCCAGTGGTGATGCAATTTTACATACAGATGTCATGATGATACTTGGAAAAGCATGCCAGCAATGGCATTTGCCTCCAAAGGCTTTAGGCGAAGCTTATTGTAGTAGAAGGCTATCAAACTCGAACTCGTTTAAGATCGCCCTCAGGGACACTTATATCGCTCCCATTACCTCCGCCCGCCTGTAAAAACACCCATAACACCTTTGAATATCATTCAATTTCCACAACATTGTGGGGAGAAATGGTGACGAAAATTAAACAGCTACAGAAAACACTTTTAAGTTGATATAATCAAAAGATGACAATAATATAAAGGTAGTCAGTCTGACATTTGGAGAATTCGAGGGAGAAAAAGCTTACAGAATCGTCAGGAACAACTGCATATCTCTCTGATGGTGAGACCCAGGATTTCCCTGTACATAGTGAATGTAAGAATTATAAAGAGAAAAACAATATCGACATAGCAAATCCCAATTAACAGAAAAATATAGTTCATATATATGGGATGCTACCTGATGATGGATCCACATTGGAGGATTCGATATGTTGCCCACTCGCTCCATCAAGGCTCAATGCCTCTATAATGATTGGAATATTCCTTCCAAAAATACAAAGTAACTGTCATAGATTGGGACTTGGGTGCAGAAATGTGTGATTGACATGTGAGAGCACTCAGATATTTAGTTTGTTAAGAGTAAGAAGCATACAAAAAATATTATGGATATTTGATTCTGATACACATAAAAATCTGCTGAACTCCCACTGCGACTCACAAGGGCATGTACGTGGGGGCCCTGACAGATCTCTAAGATCTTAATTCAATTCATCTAATCATATTGCCAAAAAAATCGGTTCCCTGAACACAACATTTGTACTCCAAAAATCTTAATGCATTTAATAATCCAGCAGTCAAATGTATTCTTGTCTATGAATTTATTCCATTAGTTCTGGTCATTAGACACAATCATCTCTCATCAAGAATCCGGAGAATGTATTATCAATAACCGTCACCACATTTGGCATTCAGTTCTTACATAAATTCTCTATTATTCTTTGTTACTTCTGCCTAAATCTCTATCTCCAAAGTTTCTGGTTATTTTGAACATTTTCTTCCAATTATCTTCTGCATCTAAATTGCAGATTGAAAAATAAATACAGAATGTATCATGGCCATATTATATGCTGTAGTATACAACATGACGTGAGCAAGCATGGAATTAATACCCAATAAGGCATTAATACCTTATTCATTCATTCATCAAGTCAAAATGATAATATTTTAAGCAATAAACATAAAGGTAAATATTTAACTAGATGTAAATTGTATTACCGATCACAAGATTGTCCATGACCAAGCTGCCCATTTGTGCCTCTTCCCCAGGAATATACATTCTGCTGATCAGTGACAGCAAGTGTATGTCTCCACCCACACGAAATCTGAACTACTTTCTGCTGATTGCCAAATAAAGATCAAAAGCTGAAATCTCAAACTCAGAAAGATGGTCATTAAAAAGACAGAATATAACCCTCTCAGATAAGTTAAAAGGAGAAAAATCTATGGAACTGCATGTCCATGTCATGAGCTATTTTAACTAATTTTCAGGGAGCTATGGTAACAGGAATGTGCCTGGTCACCAGGAAATTGGACTTGCACAGGAGAGCAATGATCAACATTATCAGCAACTCCAACCTGTCCAAACTGTAAGAAAGAGAAACACAGTTGATATCAGTTAAATTGACTAAAAATATCTCCATTATGACACACTTTCATCAAGGAGGTTAAAATTAGGAGAAATAGTTCAGTTCTCAAAACTAAGAAAATTGATTACAACCTTATTCCAACCCCAGCCATAAAGTTTTCCATCAGATGTAAGGGCCATTGTGTGTCTCCAACCACCTGATATCTGCAAAAAAGAAAAAAAGTCACCAAACTTGGAGGAACATAAATAGGTTCCTTATATACTAAGCCTACAAATATTTGCCATTCTTCAGGTTTTGCTCAGCTAAAAAGCATGAAGCATCACATAATTACCATACTTTTAGCACAAAAATTGGATCTCTTGTGCATACACAGATATAAATATTCATCAAAAGGACCTTAATGCTTTTTAACCACAAAATCATATAAATAATCCTGTTTACCACTAGCAACACTTAGTCTCCTTTAATTTGATCAGCTTATTTTGGATGAAGACATCTATCTCCAAGAGCTATATTTCTAAAGGTCAAAAAAGTGTATTGGAAAAGATAGCTAAAGAAATCAGCTTTAATTTGATCTATTATTATTCTCATATATTTAGGTTCCTTTGTATTAGGTTAAGCTTTGCAAATCATTTTTGGATGTATATAGATGCTAGAATGTAGGGCAATGACTTTGATTATAATGCTTGTCATGTTTAGGTTGCTTCCTCAAATTTTCTTTTGAGCTCTATCTAGGTATAGGCCTTTAAGAGATTAGTTTGAGTTTGTTAGTTATTCTTGTCTTACTCTAACTTGTCCGGTCAAATTGGCTGTCGAGATTAGGTTGTTTTGGGCTCATCCCTTTTGTTTATTAAATCATTTCATTTAAAAATCAGTCATCTTTTCTCCTTTTATCAGGGCAACACAACCATGTGTTGTATTCATTACTCCAATTACAGGCAAGCAACTAACCCATAAAATCCAATTAGTTCAATAAAATTTACATTCTCATGTAAATCTTTGAGATGTTACACCATGAAATATATACCATTACCACAACACCAATGCCAACACAAGTAAATGATGCTAAAGGAAAATTTCTAGCCCTCCATTCTTTGATGAATCCAATAGTTTACATGTAAAACAAAACAAAAGTTGAAATCCATTAACTACGAAATAATTGTCAATATCCTTGAGATTATGGGAAATCCATTGAGTTCATCTGCATTGTTAGAAAAGTCAGTATTTCCACATTGATCCCTAGTGCGTTCTGGACTTATGGGAGGAAACGTTGTGGTTTAGCTTGCATCAATCCCATGCCACATTGAGAGAGAGGCATTAACTAAAAAAATTAAAGAAGAAAACCTAAAAGCCTAAACCTTACAAATAATATAATCACAACATAGTGCATTGAAGCAAAATAAGATGCTTCAATACCACAGCAACAGGCAACAAGGCAAAGATCCACACACACAGGCATATTACATGGTTCTTGGTGTATTAGTAGGTCTAACGATAGTTTTGGCATATGAAAAGTTTCTCTGATTTTATGGTACATTACGATTTCAATTAGCCTTCTTGGCTCTCTCTACCAAACTATTGAGAGCATCAACAACCAAAGTACATGAGGTACAATCAAACAAAGTGACTATGAAAAGTATTTCAATTTGACTGAGATTATTTTTTGTATTATTGTACAATAATGCATAACAAAGAATGCATGTAAATTAGTGATTTAATCTATACGAGGCAGGAAAACTCAGCAATAACTGAAAGGTCCATGTTATATTCATATTTTAATACCAAGTTAATATCCATTCTGCTGCTAATTTAAAACTAGCAATTACTTCTAGCAAGAGAGATTCAAAACCGTATCACATATCGTTTAGAATGTTCCCAAATATTTTCAAAGACACTTAAGTCAGTACCACAAAATTTATGAAAAGATAATATGAAAAATTGAAATTTTGGATCTAGAAGCTAACATCTAATTATTACAGTATCAAAGAGAAAATCTTTACTAATGCAACTGAACAACTGTGAGATCACCTGAGATATAAAGCTGTCATGCAATGCTTCCAGCTTATGTGGGACAAGGTGATCCTTAAAGTCCCCATGGCCTAGTTGACCATATTTGCTCCATCCGTAAGTGTATAATCCACCAGAAGAAGAAACAGAAATCGTGTGTCGCCATCCACAAGCAACCATAACCATCCTTTCTCCCTGCAACTTTGAATTATAATATCTTGATCTTCAGAGCAAGAAAATACGTAGGTGGAAAGAAAACTAAACAAGAACAATAGCTAAGCCTGATCAGCATATATAAAAGCAAACTCTTAATACTATCTACAGGAAGAAATTGCTAAGTATCATACAGATATAAAGAATTGTAAACACGGAAAAAAAAAAAAAAAATCCCCATTTGAATGCCACACACTATGAATGAAACTAGAACCACCAGGTTATTTGGATACTTTGGAATTCTTTACATCAACCATGTATAATCATCACCTTCAAAGAAATTGAAAATATCCTAATCATGTAAAGAAACTACCAAACTATATTTTTACTGCATATCAATGGCTTATGCATTCAAATATTCAGATGCTAGTTTAGGTTTTTAAGAATACTAGAATCATATAAAACAACACCAGTTTGTGAACATACATTGAGAGTAGAAATTTTCTCAGGAATTAGGCGATCATTTCTGTCACCTAAACCCAGGTTTCCGTAACGGCCCCAACCCCATCCATAGAGCTCTCCATTTTCTGTAACAGCCACAGAATGTTCGGCACCAGCAGCAACCATTTTGATAGAGACTCCCTACAAATGATAAAAGATATTTGAAAGCATATATATTTTTTTAAAAAGTTCCTCCACATGGACTAAAACAAAAGTGTTTGATACGACACATAGTGCTAATATTATTCTCCAATTTTTCTTGCAGAAAAATCCTAGTGAAAGATTTTCCATGATAGAAATGACATCCTGCCCTTATATTGATAATGCTTTTTTTGATAGACCTTGAATACATAGTCATTCATTTTTCCTACTTTGGTCAATAAATTAAAAACGGAAACATCCAAGATATGCAGAGGGAACACTTTATAATTTACAATATTACAGTTTCTTGGCTTAGCAACATTATTCTATACTTCAAGAGACACCCTCTGCTACAGTGGTAAAATATTATAAGAAAACAGTGAATTAGATCTGATAGTGAATTATAATGTGGCACATCTATATTAACATCCATAAAAAGAATTAAGTACCACACAGTACCTGAAAGGCTTGAATTTTTTGAGGCAGCAGAGCATCTTCAGTGGTTCCAAGACCAAGTTGACCATTTTGATTCCGTCCCCAGCTTAAACAAAATAATAAACTCAATCAGTAAAGTGTTTCAGAAGTTATATGCTTAAAACTGTCACAAATATGTTGAAACAGAACCGCTGCAAAAGCTTATAATATTCAACGTCCTTTTTGCAGAGATATAATAAATCTATCATCTGATGCAACAATTATTGGATGTAGAAATCAATTAAGTTAAAGATAGTGTAAGTTACATGATTAAAAACTAAGCAATGAGATAAAATAACAATGTGAAGTAAATTGTCAAAATAGCTGTCATTGCTGACCACCATGAAACAACTGAATACAATGTTAAAATACTTCTGCGAATACATATGTGTGTTAAAAATATCACATTATTATCTTGTAACTTCCTTCTGTTAACATTTTCCAAGTACAAGATGAAGTGTCATGTTATCAAAAAACCTGTTTGCTAGAATTTATTGATACCTCTAGGTCCTGTAATTCTTCAACGTAAACAGGGAGATTTGCACATACTATATGTATATGTTGAGTAAAGGAGAAGAAGAAGCTGAATATACTTATCACTGAAGGAAACAAAGAAGAAGTGCAATTTAACAACAATTAAAATATTAAGATTCCAAATATTCACGTTTTCATTTTTCCCTAGCTTTTATTTCGACCACATGGAGCACAGAGTTTTGACATAGCGAATACAAGTACTACAACATGAAGCATTTCAGAAAAACAAAGCACTTATTCACATGTCTTGTGTCAGATAAACACAAAGATTTTAAATCGCGATACAGAATTCTAGGTGTGGTTGCAAAACTTGAGTTCTGAAATTGACTGAGGAATCTCAGGGATTTCAGGACTAAAATTAACATTCCAGAAAACCACCAGAACTACTGCAGCAAGTTTATTATTATAAAAAGAGGCTCAAAACAACAAAACATGAAACACAAGGATCCTTTCAAACCTGTTTGCTCACTCACGTCCAACATAATGGTACCTTAAAACATTTTTAAGTAATAAGACTATCTATATTCATAGAAACAGCCACCTGGTTGCAAACAGAATGAGAATTCTCAACCTAACTTTTGATTCCATCATCAATAATTAGTTTCACTTGACTGCAGTTGTTTCAAACCCTACAATCAAAATAAAGACTAGTTGTTCCACCCTAATAGGCGACTAATTGACTACATATTGTCTGAATCTGACAACCACAATCATAACAGATAAAGTAGATAATCCATTCAAGCCTGAAACCAACACAGACAGACTTTAGCTTATCTTAAGTTCTGAGTACTGTTCAGCATGCTAAGAAGAGATTGAAGAAATTTATTTTTACTTTGAGATTCGATTAGTCTTATTCACTCTCCACTGCCTAAGTATGAGCATATAACTATTGGCAGAGAAATTTCATAGTAAGCTTCAACCATTCTGAACCTTGCAAAAGGTGCGAGGAATTGCACTGTTGCCACACCAAGGGAAAGTCAATTTATTGTAAAGCTTTTTGGTCTTGTAAAAGAAAAGTTTAATGGAAAAGCTCAAGTTTGTAGTAGTTTCAAAGTATAGACATGGGCAAGGTTAGCCAAATCAAATAAAATTTATCATGTTTGAGTTATAATTCGACTCAAACAAGTAATGTCCCCAAATCCCTAAAAAGGAAGTACTTCTTAAACAATAATAAGCCTTAAGTTCCTGTTGGTGAATCATGGTATCTCAAAGAATGTAAGAAACCAGCTGTAAGTTGAGCCAAAGCTCTAGCTATTCTAAAATGAATAAAATAAAATCAACATCAATGCATTACAGAATGAAGTGACAAAGTTTTAGGAACACCCCTAACCTCTGAACGTCTCCTTCCATGGTCACTGCTAAGCAATGGCTATCCCCACAAGCAATTTGCTTTATCCTCAAACCATGCAATGCTTTAATCGGTTGGGGAGTGAACAAGTCACTAGAATTACCATGGCCCAGCCTTCCAAAGTCACCCCTGGGAAATTTTGAAAATACAAAAAAAATATTGGCATCTGAAGGAAAAATAAATTTGATACACGGGTCCTCACACGAACACTAGAACTGGTCAAGGTTCCAAATATGGAACAGAATAGAATAAATCATCTAATACAACATGCCAAGTTGATCTATAAGGCATAAGGTATTATAACTCATAGGCAC
Organism: Anacardium occidentale; assembly: GCA_026122585.1. NCBI lineage: Eukaryota > Viridiplantae > Streptophyta > Magnoliopsida > Sapindales > Anacardiaceae > Anacardium > Anacardium occidentale. The sequence goes on along the minus strand of JAJEJH010001268.1, from coordinate 14,909 downwards.
AATACCAGGAGGCAATGAAATAAACCTCCGACTTAAAATCTTTAATTCCAGCAAAACAATTTCAGGACCATAACGATAAAGTACAATAGTAATAGTACATGTTATTATTGCAAACAAACAAAAAATTATATTAGATTGTGAATAAGTAATTACAACAACTGAACAATCAGAAAACTCTAACACAAACATGAAACTGTAACCATTTACTAGCCACAATAGCACTCAGCCAATCATGTTCAAAGAAATGGAAAGCCATCTCTAGCTTATATGATCCCAATGATTGTATCCAAACCTGTTTTTGCAGACATTTAGACCAAAACATTTTCTTGAAATTTCTTGTTTCCTAGTCCTCAGAAACACAGAATTTATTTATATTCCTAATCAAATAGGCCTAAAAACAAATTCCAGAATTTGTGTAGCAAAGAAAGCATATCAAATTGGAAATCCAAGGAGACCAAACTGAAAGGTAGAGTACAAACCATCCCCAACTATAAACTTCTGCACGTGACTCAGAATAGGCAGTTGTATGATCAGCTCCACAGGTAACAGACACTATTCCAAGATCATCAAGTGCACTCACTTGTGTAGGAGAAAGTCGATCCTCAGCATCCCCATGGCCTAATTGCCCATCTTCCCCTCGTCCCCATGAGCATACAATGTTTCCAGCTGTCAATGATTATAATATCACTTTCTTCATATTAATAACAGATTTTAGCAGTAATGCAATTGATTTATCAGCTGCATATATGTCAAGTCAAATAAAGGCAATTATGCAATCATGAACATCAACAAAAGAATAGCTTCACAGATACAATCATTTGGAAGCCATTGATGGAAGAAATAACAATTTAATGCCAAAGAAATCAACAAAGTTATAAGATAACTCTAAAACATTATGGGCTTCTAATAAGCTACAAGCTAGAAATTGAACAAAAGAGAAAAAAATATAGTATCAAAATCTATAATAAGCTACAAGCTAGAAATTGAACAAAAGAGAAAAAAATATAGTATCAAAATCTATAATCACAAAAAGAAATTTTTTTTTTTTTTTTCTCTTCTTCATCACGAAAACCTGCCCAATGATCTCCACTCTCAAGCAAATTAAATTGATCCCCCAAAATGGTTAGCGTGACAGAGATTGATCTCTATACCTTGTGCTCCACCATAAAAGATCTAACTGTGCTAAAAAAATATACTCACACATCAATAACTTGGTAGCAGTTGGTTCAACTAAGTCCATGAAATCTCTCCGATCTTATCGCATTCATCCAAACTAGTACTAGTCCATAAAAACAGCAAGACTTAAACATTAATCATTCCTAGTTCCCACATCCAACTGTGACGGACAAAGAGTAAGAAAAATATTCTATATCCATTAATCAAAACAATGCAGAAACAAATAAATTCTACTGTCAATTTTATACTGATCATCAACATCCACATCAATATTAGCTATATGAACATGTAACGTCACTCGCTTCACCTAGCTTTTGCATCAAAATAAGACGACAGAAAATGCAGTAAATGACAAAGCTTATCCAAATTCATAAACAACACCTAATACTTGAGACAGATTGATATTTCTGCGTCGTAAAATACGACAAAACTTAGATTTTTCTTCTGACTGGAAGTCCAAGAAAAGACTAAGCAAAAACATAATGAAACAATTTTTTCCAATGAGAAGGGATGGTAGAGCATACATAGAAGAGCAACGGAGTGACTTGCACCAGCGGAAATAAGAAGCACCCGACGGAATGGAGCTGAGATTTCACTCATGGTAACTTCAGCCATGATTTCTTTCTTTGTTTCTTTCTTTCTGAGAACGATTATGTTTGAAGAGGCAAGTGTGAAGTGGGATAGTAGACAGATAGAGAGAGAGAGAAAATAGAACTGCGATGTTATTGGCAGAAGAACAATGAATGGTGATCAGAAAGTCGGAAGAAATATTTATAATGATGGAGAAACCACATGGGCGTGAGAAAGGTGGGTGAAAGAGACCATAAGGAGCGAGGCAGAGACTAGACATTCAAGCGACATGACAGAGAAGCAGCGGCATTGATGAAGGGGAGGGCCACTGGACTCTACATTGTCAAATATCCCTGTGCGCATACTTTATAATTCATTCATTCAATGCCCACCACACACTACTGTTTTAACTACTATTCTTCTCTTCCAGTTTCCAAGACTTTCAGTAAGTAAACACAAGGTTCGATGACATTCAAATTCTTACCCTTTTTTTTTTTTTTAACTTCGGATACTCAAATCTGATTGATTTTCTTTGGATCAACTGTCGTTTCTTTTATTAAAATTACGAATTTATTGTTAATATTTAATATAAACATTATATTATTGATATTTTTTATTAGTTTATAAATTATCATTTAAATATATAAAAGTTTAAAATTTTAAAATATTTTATTTGATTTAATTATTTAAAGTATAATAATTATTTTTTAAAATATTAAAATTAATTAATTAAAATTTTAAGAATTTCATAAATATTTCAACATGGAGTTTTACATTTGTAATACTCCAAAAAATTTTATTAATGTCTTTAATATTTTGAACAATTATAATTTATCTTACAAATATATGTTATTTTAAAAATAGAAAAATCAATACGAAATAATATTTTTACTCTTTTACTTAATCAAATTTATTGGCAGGTTTATTTTTAATTTTTAATTTTAAAATTTTTGTTAAGCATATTGTTATTCGAGTAGATGACTCTGTTACAAAGAAATATCGGGCATGAGCTACTGGTGAGAAAGTCTTTCACAAATGCCCGTACGTGAAGGGCAACAAGCCAAGAGATGGTGATGCAAGGGATGTAATTATAGTCGAAGGATGCCTCCAGCGTTCAATAAATACGCTAAAGCCCCCTTTTGGTCCACAGCTAATAACACAATGACTACATAAAATTTATACGAAACGTAGTCCGCATGCATTAATAGATGCACGCATCCCAAAACTATGTCGTTTTGGTTTTCAACAAAATGGTGCTTCCCATTTTGGAGAAACTGATATGTTTTCAGTGTGAGATTGGGGAGAAAACACAAGATGGAAGACATGGACAAACCAAAACATATATTTATATTTCAAAAAATTATAAATGATAAAAAAGGGTAGGAGAGACTTTTAAAATATTTTTGAGGGGCAAAATAGACTTTTATCCTTAGTGCAGTTAGTCTTAACGGCTGACTTAAATGCTGGAGGAGGTAGGTGTTGACTGTCAAATAAATTTTGGAACGGCAAAGGGAGAAAAAAAAAAAGGCTTTTCCCCCTTTTCCTTTTGATAAAGGCCAATTAAGTCATTTTACTAATTAGCTTGCACATTGGCTACCACTGTGACTCTGTCCCTATCCAAAATACTTTAATATTTTAGAAATATTATGATATAAAGTTTATACTAAATTTGTTGATGTTCTTATTTTATTTTATTTTTTCATTTTTAAATATTATTTTCTGGTTTTCTATTTTTTTAATTATTAAGATTATATTTAAGTCAAATTATGTCAAACTTAGTCATCGACTCAACTTGATTAAGCTTTAAACAAACAAGTATGACTCAAGCTCAAGTTATAATTTTAGCTAAAATACTTGAATCCACCCGTAGTTACTCTTTAGAACTTTTCTTTAATTTTCTTAGTTTTTTTTTTTTCTCTGGTCTTGTAGTGTTTTGTTTTTCTATTTATTATTAGATTTTTTTTAATTAATTTAATTTATTTTAAAAAAAATAGCCCCTTTTTTGTATTATTATTATTTTACACTTACACAAAATAAATCTAACACCAATTGGTTAATAATTGCCGATGTTTCTATTATTAAATAATTAGTTTTAGAAATACATGTATTTACTTCAATTGATAATATCCCTCTATCATTTTTATGATAAATAGAAGAATAATCCAAATGTATTAAATTATTTTCTTACTTTTACACAAAATCGAATCTAACACCAATTAGTGATTAATTGTCCGTTTTCGAAGGATTTGAAACTCTTATCTTATCCATAAATATTTAGTTTTAGAATATGTATATACGTCCTTCATTTGGTAATATCTCTTCATAATTTTTCAAGTCATGTCTTCATCAAAATTATTGAAGGAGGCGTCCCATTAATGGTTAATTAATTAAATAGACAAACGTCTATTTCCCACCTAAAATTTGCTGAATAAGACTGTTCTTATATTTAATGCAAATGTTAATTACTAATTTATTTTTTATTTAAATTACAAAAATATTAATTATAATTACAAATTTTTTAATTTTTCATTATTTTTCTTTGACACATATCAAAAGTTTATACTAAATTTGTCGATGCTTTTATTTTATTTTTTTTTTTCATTTCTAAAATTATTTTCTGATTTTCTATTTTTTCATTTATTTTTTTAATTGTTAGAATAGGATTTAAGTTAAATTGTTCCAAACTTAATCATCAACTCAACTTAATTAAGTTTTAAACAAATTATGACCCGAGCTCAAGTTCTAGCTTTAACATATAATCAAGCTTGAGCCATAGTTTTAAAATATTATCAAACTCAAGCTTGATTCATGAGGGACTTGGCTTGTGCTCAAATAAAAAATATTTTTTTAACTGCAAAAAATTATTTTTTAAAAATGTTATGCTTTCGGGTCATAGTCCTTTGAAGCAAGGAGGTGAAGACATATTCCAAGCCAATCAAATGGGATCATCTCTTTCAAGCAAAGTTGTGGCTTACTTTAAACACATCCTAGGCCTTTTAAGAGATCATGCTTTCATGCAATTATCCTTAAGAAGCAATCTTCCATCCATGTAAGCAAAAGAAGTCAAGGAAGATTAGAAAGAAGAAGAAAAAGTAGCCTCATGCCTACGTTGTGGTGCCCATGCATTTGGATCTCCCACTATAGTTCCATTTAAAGCGTTATGTGCCTTCCCTCACCACATACGCAGTCTAAACAAATATAACATTTTTCCTAGTCAAAGTAGTCAACAACTTCACCAAACTCGAGAGCCCCTTAGTAAACCTTCTGTAATAACCAAATCCAAGGAAACTCCTTAGCTTTTTAGTTGTCCTCGACCTTTGCCAGCTCAACACCATCATAGCATCACTTGGATTTACAAAAATACCTTTGACTAATATATCATGGCCAAAAAAATGTCACACCATCTAGCCAAAACTCACACTCAGAAAATTTAGCATATAATTGTCTATCCTTCAATCTCTATAACACAGTCCTCAAATGCTTCTCATGCTCCTCTCTACTCCTTGAGTATATTAAAATATCATTAATAAAGACCACTACAAATTTATCAAGATAATCCTAGAATACTATATTCATTAAGTCTGTAAATATAGTATGAGCATTAGTTAAACCAAACAACATTACTACAAACTCATAATGGTCATCCCTTATTCTAAAAGCAGTCTTAGGTATATTCTTGTCAATGACTCTAACATGAAAATTGTAACATCCCAGGGTTAGTTTGGTCTTTTAAGCTTTCTAATCTGGGGTCAGATTGAGATTTTTATGAATTCTAGGGTTGTGAGAAAGTTTTAGGGGTGAAATAGAGGTTTTTCTAGAGTTTGGTGGCCTGTGCATGGATCCGTTTGAGTGGATTTGCATGCGAGCGCGGGAAAATGGCATTTTTGTAATTTTCTTGTCATGTACGACCATGCATGAGAGGTGTACGCCCGTACGTGCGATAAGTTTCAGTCGCTTTGGTTTTAAGTCGCGCTTATCCATTTCTAAAAGCATTTTCACCCAAAGTTTTCCTTTCAATTTCAGAGAACCTCAACCCTAGGAGGGAAGAGCAGCTTCCAAGACTATTCAATCCAGCTTGAGCCTTCGATTTTCTTGAGAGAGAGAGCATGTCAAGAGGTAGGTGCTTCTTACCTCTTTCCCTTGTGTTTTCAGTATGATTGATGTTTGCTTGATGCATGAGATTTGTTTCCAGCATGCTTGTGATGTTCTCCTTGTGTGCTGATGATGATTTGAGATGATTATGATGATGATTGATGCATATATTTATGCCATGTGTGAGAATATGTATGTTATATATGTTTTGAGATTGGGTTAGATGTTGAGCATGTGATTTGAAGCTGTTGGAAAGGGAAATTATGTTTATATGAAATGTTTTGCATGTGGGAAATGTTTAATTTGAGTTTAAGATGAGATTTGACTGGAATCGAATTGATTCCAAGCGGTCATGGAAGTGTAGAGCAGGACGTACGCCCGTGCATGTGTAGTGCACGTCTGTAGTATGCACGTCCGTACATAATGCCTTTTCTACATGGTCACAGCCTGTTCACGTAGTCGTACATGACCTAATTTGAAGGGTCACGCCCGTACATTGCTTATGTACGCTCGTGCACCAAGAGAAAATGAGAAAAATGCATGAAAATTCAGAATCGCGCACGACCACATGCACGACTTGCTCACAGTCCTGTGCACGTTCATGCATGCCCGTGTAGGCAGAAAAGAGAAAAATAAGCTTAAAATGAGAAATATGCACAGTAAACCCTATCCAAGTGATAGAAAACAGTAAAAAGAGCTCAGATAAGAATACATGATGCATCATATACACAACATAGCATGACATGCCTACAGAGTTTTCAGAAAGGGATCCAAGGATCTGAATTCATGTTTTCAAATGAAAAACATAAATTTCAAGGGTGAATACGATGGGGCACTTGTGAGTTTCAGCACATCCATTGCACTAGGAGCTATATGCTCATTACTAGCCCTATGTATTGGCATGTGCTGGGTTGCTTAGCTAGTAGATTATATGTTTCTTGATCCATAAGATCAGATGCAGTATAGCGCGAGGCGCTCAGATCAGATCAGATCAGTTCAGTTTACAGGCCAAGGCCTGAGGCATCACGTGACCCATACAGTTTATGACGGGTGTTTGCATAGGAAACTCACATAGCTAGGGCACCGAATTCCTGTATTCATCAGTCTGCGCAGCACAGTTTTCAGCATAGCATGTACCTCAGGGTACACAGTTTCCAGCATAGCTTTTAGATAAAGCTTTCATGAGATTTTCAGATATGGGATCCCAGGATCCAACAGTAGTTTTTAATAAACAGTTTTCAGAAAACTATTTTCAGTATGCAGGCCTAGGTCTAGCTATGTTTTCAGCATATTGCATAGCATGTCATTATTATATGACACATCAGCATATCATTCAGAGAATGATAAGACAGTAAGAAACAGTAAATGAACAGAATATGAAACAGCGTGTAAAAGACACGAACAGCAGAATATCAGAACATGAAAAGCCACGTAATGACACGTGAAATTCAGAAAGCTAGTAACAGAACATAACAGTAAAGATATTGAGCATCAGAAAGAGAGATTAGTGAGTCAAGTTTGACCGCTCGGATTACTCTTCACTCTAGGTTGTTTACGTATACTCATATACATATTTTACGATCCGGTATGAGGTAGTATCTGGTTCGTGAAGATGAGAATAATAGTATGAGTCTGTTCTGTTTGAGATGAGGTGGCAATCCTTCGAGAAGGATTGGCTTAGGGTCAGAGATAGGAAGTGCTTACTGAGTGAATGTATCACTCACTCCCTACTTTCCTTTCTTTTGCAGGTAAGTGTTGGGGATTGAGAGGAGGAGTTGACTGCCATTTGGGATCATTATGCTTTAGTTTTGTAGCATGCTCTAGGTTGCATGCTTATTCAGTTTTATTTGCATGCACATGTATATGTTTTCACCGCTCGAATATTTTATATAATACAGTTTTTATTTGGGCATGTATATGTATGTATACATTTATCACAGGTTTTTCCGCTGCAGTATTTCAGATCAGCTTAGGCATTTCGGTTGGGTATTATTGACCTTATTTTCTTTATTTATATATTATTATATTATATAAAGCAGTGAACAGTAATACCCTTCTGAGGTGTCCTACAAAAATACCCTAACCTTAAATAAATACTAAAAAATAACATCGTCCTTTTTAGTTGATTAAACAAATCATCAATCCTAGGTAGTAGATACTTATTCTTAATAGTCACCTTATTTAACTCTCGATAGTTTATACATATTCATATGATCCATCTTTCTTTTTAACAAATAAAATTAGAGCACATCAAAGTGAATAACTCAACTTATTAAATTTCTTATCCAACAACTATTACAATTATTTTTTCAACTCTTATAACTCAGAAGAGTCATCATTTATGAAACCTTAAAAATATGAGTCATGCCTAGAACTAACCTAATAACAAAATCTACCTCTCTTTATGGAGCCAAACTTGAAAGATCATCTAAAAGCATATAATAAACTCTTTAACCACTAACATCTCATCAATACTCAACCCAGATCTACTCTTACGTACTATATTAGCTAGATAATCAATGTAACACTTACTCAACATTTTTCTCGTCTTTACATATTAAATCTATTGCACTGTGAATTTAGCCCTCATCAAACATAAACTCATCATTCTCACTCAATTTCCTCATTTCATAATCAATCTTAGCTCCATACCCTCTTAAGAAATTCATTCCTCATGTAACATCAAAATTAGACATCTCCATATCAATCAAATCCACTACTAAAGATCCTACATCATTACCACCTGCCCTACCAAAAACTGATCACTCATAAATGTGATATCATCAAACAACTCAATACAAATCTTATGGTCTACCATAATAGGATTTAATCCCAGGCTACCTATAATACCTCAAGAAATAAAACAATGAATAACACCACAACCAACTAATGCAAATAAAGGAGTATCATAAAAAAAGTAACTGATTAGTATTTACAAGTGGATTACCATCAACTTGCCCCTGTCTCTTGGTACTAACTTAAGCCCTACCTTCAAAAGCACTAGCACCTATTCTAGAAGGACATTGTAACACCCTAATTGATGACATTTAAAACATATATTCTGACCCAACAAACACTCTCCTCGATGTTTCTTATTATATTTAACATAGGTAAGTAACTTAACTTTGGCCTTCTTATAACTCTTGAAATCCTTCTTATTTTGAATAGGCCTCTTACACATATCCTTATTCTTATTAGTCTTAGAGAACATACCCATCCTCTTCAGATAAATCTCAAACCTCAAAACTCTCACTAAGGCTTCAATTTATTTATGTAGATGAATAACACCCACCATAACATCTCTTGCAATAGTTAGATGCAACCCATGGAAAAACTTATACAATCTATCTTTCTTAGAATTGGCTAACCCAGTTACAAACCTCATAAGAGCATTGAATCTAGTAACATACTCTTTCACTAAAGTTGACCCCTAAGTCAACTTTACAAACACCTAGGCCCTAGCATAAATCAAGTTTGCACTACAAAACTCATCATCAAACTTACATTGAAACTCTTTCCAACTTAACCTATCCATATCTACCATCCTGGCAAGATTCTACCAAATCCTTGTATCACCTCTTAATAAATAAATAAAAAACCTTACTTTCTCCTTATCCATCATCATAAACAAACCTATCATACATTTTATAGACTTTATCCATTTTTTAGTAACTGAAGGGTTCTTCAAACCATTGAATTTATATGGCTGATGAACCCTTAACTTATGAACCCTTGATCTAAACCATCATCTAACTCAAAACTAGGCCTTAATTATCTATTAGTCATAGGCTCCTGATATCCACCTCTCAATGCCTCTCTAATCATCTTCCTATCATCCTTTACACTCAAACTTACCCTAGTAACTTGAAACCCTCTTTTAACACTCATAGGTCTAATAAAAACTCTATTCTTTATCACTTCCAATCTAGGATGAAAAGTCCTTATATCTAAAATTTTATTAGCAATAGGTTAGTAAATTTAAATTTTATTGAATTAAGCATTAAGACACTCATGCCAAGTAGGCATTATAAGTAGTAGTTATTAGGATATTCTAACTCTTGACTCATGTAGTTTTCAAAAACCATGCAAATTAAAAATAGACTTTCATTTAAAAGACTCAAAAATGGATTTTTGAAACAATTTTCCTAAAAATCATGCTTTGATACCAAAAATTATGGTACTACTATATATATACACTTATATACATATATTACTGTTGTTGTTAGTTTTTTATAATATATAATAATATCACAAACATTTATACATTTGCGAAAACTTAAAATATATATTATCATATATGAACAAATTCTTTTATTACTTGTGCGAAACTATAAAATATTTACAATAGTAACATATATATTTTGTTCCAAAAACCTAAATCATGCTACTCATGAGATGTAAAGTGCACGGGCATATAAAAAAATGCTTAGCTTGATATCTTGCTCATATCTATCTCATATCACCACTCTTCAATTGTACAAAAACTTAATCTATAAAGAAAAGGTTTTAGAATGAGTAACAAGTTGCTTAACAAGTATCTCTTAATCTAACATGCATAATCCTAACCTTGAAGCATTAATGTCTTACTCATTGCTTATTCTATCTTATTTTCTTTGTTTCTTAACATTCTTATGCTATCTTTCCTCTTGATCATGTCATGTCTTGTACGTTATAATATAAAATATGTTGAAAACCATGGCTTAGCTCAAAGGATTCCTTCTCAAAATTCATTTATTTAAAAATGTATAATTGATTCAAAGATTTCATCATAAAATATTTCATAATGACTTAAAGATTTTATCATAAAACTTATCTTGAAAATTTTTCTTTTTCATAAAATTGCTCATAAAAATCATTTGTATTGATCAAATTGATAAACATAGAGATTTAACACTTCAACCATATGAGTTCAACTAATGCACAACCAATACTCTCTTTAATGAGCTTGATTAGTGATCATGTCATCTTTGGTATATGTTAGTTTTCTTCTCTAATAGACATGTGAACTTACAGATGCCCCCTTGTACTCACTCTTAAAAGATGTCTAAAACATTAATTTTTCTACTTTTTAAAAATATGCACATGTAAAATGTAACGGCCCAAACCCTCGGGCCCTAAGCCGGTACGAGTGTGCTGCTTTGGGCCTTGGCCCTCTCCTGGTCGGTTATGACGACCCCTCTCATTTTTTTAGCCTTCAACCAAATTGATCAATATTCTTCATTTTTTTTAAACAATTTTAACTTTAATAAGAATTATTTACAGTAACATAATCTTTTATAAATATAACCATAATCTATTTACATTTTTTTTAATATTTACTTTAATTCTTAATCATAAACCTTAACTCTAAATCTTCCATAATTATTGAAATGTTGTCTTTTTCAATTATTTATTTGTTTGATAAAAATATATTGCTAAATTTATGGAAAAATAATCCCACAACTAGATAAAGCTAAAGAAGAAAAACATGTCTTGAATTTGAAAAAAAAAAAAAAGTATTTAATTTGAAATTCAGAGAAAGGGGTATAAACAAAAAAAAAAAAAAAAAAAAAGCTAATGAAGAAAGTGTCACTATTTATTTAAATTGGTTTCATAAAATTAATTTGTTAATTTTATATTTTTTTATAGTACTTTGCGCAACTATTTATTTATTTTTGATGGTATATTACATATTTTGTAAACCATATTTCACACTAAAGTTTTAGTTACTAAAAAATTTATTTGCAATTAAAAATTTAGTTAACAAAATATCAATTTGGTTACAAAAAATTTTCCTTTAATGGAAACTTTGGACGTCAAAAAGGTGGAATAAATTTCTCTCTATTTTGCAATTAAACACTTACTTCTCAAACCAAAATTGCTTGCAAGAAAAAATTTAGTGACGGAAAATTTATTTTATTAGTAATTAATTATAATTACTACTTTAGTGACGGAAAATTTATTTTAGTAGTAATTAATTATAACTACTAAATTATAATTAATTTTTAATGACTCAATTTTTTTTAATTGCTATAATTCAATTTTTGTAACTTTTTTAATTAGTAATGAAAAAATTAATTACTATTCTATGTTTTTTTAATTTTATTTTCTGAAACCCTACTTAAGTATGAAAATGAAAGAAAGTGGTGGTATAAAGAGAAGCCTTAATCAATTTGATGACCCGGGACACAATTGCAGGGACCAAAGCCAAAATGAAAATTGCAGCTGTGAAGCAGCAAAGGATATAAAAATAAAAAAAAAATAATAATAATAAATGGAAGTTGTTTTAACTTTATATAAGCTTTTCCATAATTTAATGAAATAAAAAAACAAGTTCAAGGAGGTAAGAGGTATATGGAGCTTAACAAATTAAATCATAGAAGAGAAAAAAAAAGCATAATTAAATTATATACATTGCTGAATTCTAAGATGCATTAAGTTCTAAAAAAACTGTTTTTTGGTAAGTAAATTTTGTTAAACAAGAAAAAACTGTACAAGACATATGCCACAAGTCATGTCATGAGGTTATGGCTAGATCCTCACGCCGAAGAAATCCCAGCCATGTGACAAACCAAGAAAGAAATTCGTCTCCTTCCCTCTTATTCTACTATTTAAGCCAAGGGCTAAGATAAGGAGTACGAGGGGGAAGAACCCAAAACAAAGGAGAATCAACTCTACAACACCCCTTAGCCAAGAACTTGCCCTTAAAGGACCTCCCCTCGTCATGTCTATTTTCTTTAGATATGTTGTTCGAAAGAACCATTTCCTAGCAATCTCTTCATCATTTCTAGAGTTCTTCATATTAGTGAGACCAAAGGTTATGTCCTTTTCTAAAGTTTTAACCTTAGTAACAAGGAACTCTTTACTGTAGCATCCCAGAGTTTTAGAAAGCCCTTAGGGGTAGAGTTTTGGGGTTAGAAATAAAATTCAGAGATAGATTGGGGGTCTAGCAGAGTTCAGGGGTGAGATAGTAGTTTTCCAGGGCTGTGTGGCCTTCGTATGATGCCTTTAGGGAGGTTTTAATCATACGAAGCGCGGGAAATGGATTCTATCCATTTTCCCAGGCGCACTCCCGTGCGCCAAGCCTGCACGCCCGTGCAGGTGGGATTAAAAGAGAGAGAGAGATGAGAGTTATTGCATTTCTCACCATTTCAGCCAGTTTTCTTCTTCTTTCAGCAGTTCACAGCCCTAGGCGCGAGATTCAGCTTCCAGCAGCTCCCAATCCAGCCATAGATCAAAGAGAATAGCTTGGATTAGAATCCCCAGCAGCCATGTCAAGAGGTAAGTGTTTCTTACTTCTTCCAGAGTTTCCCAGCTTGCCTTGTGATGATTGATGATGCCTGGAAATGTATGTTTCCGTTTCCAGCTTGTTTGGTTGCTTATATGTGATGAGATGATGATTTAAACGCTTAATTTCCATCCAGCAAACATGCATGCTTGGTTTTGTGTGTGTGTGTTGTGAGAGAAAACTTAAATGGCCATGGTGGAATTCGTAGTTTGGGATGGCTGATAAAATTGATTATGCATATGTGTATATAGAAGTGCCTTGGATGTGTGTTTGTGATTAATTGCAGATTGGTTGAGTTTCGGATGGTTTCCAGCGCGTTTCAGTCGAACCATATCTGAGCAGAACAAGACACACGACCGTGTGCCCGCAAGAGCACGCCCGTGTGCCCTTGTTCTCGCAAGGACACGGCCGTGTGCACGAGGTGCACACGGGCAGGAAACGCAGGGACACGACCGTGTGTCCTGAGGGACACGACCGTGTGTCCCATCTTTGTTTGAAATGGCCCAGCATTCCAGAAGCACACACGCCCAGACGCACGGCCAGCACACGGTCCCGTGTGCTGGGGCACACGCCCGTGTGCCCTTGCCCAGCACGGTCGTGTGTGCTGCGTGCACGACCGTGTGCCTTCCTTGCACGGTCGTATGCCTTCCAGATTTTTCCAGAATTTCAGAAATTGACTTATTAAAGGTTTGGTAATCCATCCAAGGCCTACTAATCATCAGATAATCCAGATTTCAGCTAAGAACAGATGCATAAGCATGCATAGCACAGCATGTAGCCTGAATGAGGATCCAGGGATCCGAATTCAGTAGATTTCAGCAGTTAGAACCCAATGTATGGGTTTCAGTTTTGGGGTGAACTCAAGGGGGCATCTGTGGGACCCAGCTTTCTGACACCAGTCAATCAGCTCAGCAGTTTATCAGATTTCAGTTTTCTAGCCAGTAGCTAGAATTTTCAGCCCACTTGGCTAGGATGCCGAATCCCTGTGTTCATCAGCCTGATCAGCACAGCAGGTACCTTTGGGTACATTCAGACTCAGATAGACATATGCATGCATCATCAGTCAGTTTCAGTTTCCAGCTCAGCATGTCATTATGCATATATTATGGCATGACTAATTAATAATCAGAAACCAATACTCAGAAATCAGTAATCAGAATCAGCACCCGCAAGCGCATAGATGCATGTATAGGGCCAACCAGGTATGTGTGCCCTTGTTTGTTGCTTGCTTGGGTCGAGGGAAGTAAGGAATGCTTACTGGGTGATCTTTATCACTCATCCCTTTCCTTCTTCCTTCCTTTTCAGGTCCGTGTGCTGCTGGCGAGGAGCGGGTGGATTGAGGCTGGCAAGGAGGACCCTACACACACTACCAGCATGTATTTTATTTTCAGTTTTAGACCTGTGAGGTCTTGTATGTATTCAGATGTATACATCTATGTACAGAAACAATTTATACAGTAATGAAAAGTCAGTCTGGGCTCATTGTATATTTCAGTATCAGTTTTAGCTTCCGCTTGCAGTGTATAGTAGCAGATTTCTTTCTTTTTCGTACGATTCCCGTCTCGGGTACCCGGATTTCCAGTTTAATTAATAAAAGATTAGTATCTTTCAGCAGCAGGGGTACTCGTGGCGGCGGGTCCTACAATTTGGTATCAGAGCGTTCCTCTGTACCATTTTTAGTGGAAATTTGAGTTGTAAGTGTGTGGTGTTTGCTTTCTCTCCTTCGTAGCCATCGTCCAGACCCTCCTCACAGCACAGTCAGGTAATTTCTTTCCAGATTTGTTGTGTTGTATGTTTCTAACCC